>CM041780.1:273750414-274264517 GCA_023374045.1 Limonium bicolor
TGAGAATTTGAAACCCAATTTTAAAATTCTTTTGAAAAATTCAATACAACTCCAAGTCCAATTATTGTTAACTGCATCTTATTCTTGATGTGATTATTTGTGACCACTTATAGGGAGTTTCAAGAGTCATCCAACCCTGATGTGATCAGCATCAGAGTTGAACTATCTTTCCACCCCAATTTGTGTTCGGCTTCCCTTGATCTCATGATAATCAAGTTTCACCTCCCACTTCATTTCAAACAACAACTAATTCAAGCATGTACCATTTTCTATCTTTTAATCCATCTAGTCGTAATCATTACATCTCCAAGGGTGGAACTATGTCCATCATCATCGTCCCAGATTTATTTTAATCAAGTTACCTAGGGAATTTAATTCTCACTAGGTTCTACGTTGGTGTCATACCTCTTCATAGATCACAATACTGTATATATACATATATATATATATATATATATTTTATCAAAATACAATACACGGTTTTACATTTAGTATTATTTGAACATATACTGTCGGGGTTTTAGTTCCCCGGGAGTTTTTCTACTCCCTTATACTTGTACTTTCACACATATTGTTGACACAAAACACATACTTATCGCAAGGGTATTCGCATCTTCGTGCGTAATTACCACAATTAACCATGAATGAATGTGTATGTTTATGTAACACACACACCAATCATCAAAACAAATCATTTTGTGCTATGCACATCATAGTTCACGTACACTTGTACGGTAAAAACACTAAGTGGTTCTGCGCTCTACCCCCCTTAAAAGGGATTACGCCCACGTAATCAATCACTAATCACTGGTTTAACGTTCTACCGTCGTGAAGTGTTTTATCTCCACGCGGTTTATTACACAATGTGTTTTGATTAGAGGATCTTAACATATTGGCGGTTTAGTCCCTAACCAAGAATTCTCATTAGAGTTTATTTTAACTCTTAACTGGTTTCGATCCTGGCCTGTGAGGCTTTTAGGCATCATTAGTTTGTCATTCATTATGTTCACTATTCACATTCATCGTTTGACTCACTGGTTCACCAGTTTCTGCTGCGCGACTCTTGATAATTTAGAGCTTAGTTGCCCCACATTATCCTACTGTATTGTATTTCCCGATTATCACCTTCATCTTGGTAATAACGTTTCTCAACCGACGCGTGGTATTTCTTACCGTGAGCGAATTCGGTGAGTTACAAACTTTCTATTCATTTCCACGATAATCTATTGTATTCTACAATGGTTACTTGGTTTCTTCCGACTTACTGTCGGTTAAGTTTGAGCTACTACCTTTTGTGTAGTACTCTGTCGGTTATTTCCAACACTTGAGGTATGTTCCATACCGATATTCAACAATCGTGCTACTGTAGTCACTTATGTCAACCAAGTACCCTTTGATTGGTACTACCGTGCTTCTCTTATGCATCGGTTTTATCACACCATAATTCTTGTCCTTCTATCACATTTAACATTTTCAGACTTCCTAGCTATCTCACTTGATCATTACCGCGCAAGCGCAATACCAAAACACTCAGTCATACAGAGTGCAGAGGCGTAAACTCTTGACAGTAAGTCTCTTATGAGATAGCAATAGGAATTCATACTGTGTTCCTTATCACATAGTACCGACCACTGGCTTATTGCCCAGTCTGTTTATCATCACTTATCTTGTATCTCCACTGGTTTTAACTCATAACTGGTCTTATTCGCCATACAACTATTTAACAATGCGTATACAACGGTCGCTCACTGCGCACTGTGCTCTTTGTCATCGTATAATATTAACTTACACTGCATCCGCTATTATATTAGCTTCTGCCATTACACTGTGTTTCGCCATTTATTTGGCTGGTTGCTGAATACACTATTCTTCGAGTCTTTATGCTCCTTGAGCGTTGTTCATTTCACATCTAGCATCCCACACGTAATGGTGGTTGCTATTCGACTTATCACTCTTTCAGTCTCCACAACTGGTACAACTCTTTTCATAGTAACAACATGGTCAACCTTTAACACATTCCCTGAACTTAATTCACATAACTACCGCTATTGCGGTCTCACAATGTCAGAGGTATCCCCACTCTTGAAGCAGTGGTTCGTTATCCGCTTACTTACTTATATAACATGAATCTCTGTGATCAATAACATTTTCTTAACACATTCCACTTGTGGCTTATAAGCCTTATTGTCTCGAGCTCTACTCATTGTAGGCTGTTCACACACATTTACTTCTCCGTACATATTACACGGTTTATAGGTTGTATTGGGCTCCATGACAAGGTCGTCGTTCCTTTCATGGGATGCTCCTTCAAGGATGTCAGACTTCTTCCTGACAACTTATGCTTAATCTAGGTGTTAGTTTCAACCCTTGCGTTTCTGCCACGTTATCTCATTCAACCATTGTTAATCCAAACACCCTTTTAAGGATAGTTCCTGGGTGTTGCTAAGTTATGCCATTTCATCTGGCTTGCACTCATTGGTAGTTTAATTTACTACTTCGCCTCTGCGTTCTTTGTTGGGCTAAATATCCTCTTTAGTGAAAATTGATATCTCGGGAGTCTCATCCCGATCATTGCACATTAACATATCCATTTTAGGCATTGCTCACCATATGTAGGCTGGTACTTACTCCAGCTATTATGTTCATCCTCCAAGATTCTTAAGACATGTGCGATTCTTTACTTACTAACCAGTGCACTTCGCACTTGTTCACCTTTAAACATTTCCTTAAAATGAACTTACTGATTCCTTAGTTTCCTTAACTTGACTGGGTTCCTTTACTTCAACCATTCGATGGTACTCCATTGCTCTTGCTTGACTTTTACTTCGGACCGTAGTATGGAGTCGACTACTTCCCGTGTTCCAGGCTCCACTCGTATACATACGTGGGGTATCCTACTGATACATTGCTACTTACCGACTACCCCATAAGAAGGTTTGTCAGGCCCACAAGCTCCTAACGGAGTGCGGTCGTCCCACATTACTGTTGGTACACTCGTAGTGTCCGTCACACGCCTAGGTGAAGTATTCTGTTGTCAACTCCTCTTATATTATCCTGTGATAATATGCATTCCGTGCTTCCCGAACTTAATCAAGGGAAGTGTATCCACTGTTGTATTATTATGAACTCACTCCATTTCCTCGGGTTGTTACCCTTGGGTTTACGGTTTCCATCCGGTTAATTAAAAGTAACTGGGTAAAACTTACCTACCATATGGCACTGAGGCCGGTGTAGGTCTTCTGGTTTGGTTTTAAGAAAAGAAGAATTGAAAAAAATGGGTTTGAAAGAAAATCTGGTTTTGAAAAGAGTTTGAAAGAAAAAATGATTTTAGGTTTAAAGAAAAATTTTCGTGGTTTTACAACGTTTCTTGCCTTATCCAAGTCTAGCTTCCTGCTGACTGGTGTGTTTCCAAGCACTGAGGTCAGGCTAATAAGCCCTTCCACGGTTATGATAATCCCACTTAACTTCATGGTGCTTTACTGAGTACTTTGTAGTTGCTAAAAAAAATCTCCCACACAACCTTGTTGTAGCAGCACTTGCCATGGCAAGTGCGCCATGCTAACTGGTTATCGGTTCAATACACACTGGTTGCGGTGTTGTTTTCATCCGCACTAACATCAATGGCCTAGTTGGCCCTTGCTTGATCTTGCAGTCTTAACAACAATTCCTTGGGTACTTCTCAGTGTCTTCACATGACAACCATTAACTAGGGTGTTTCCCCTTCTGGGAGACCCCTTTTACTTAGTATTGTATCCTCCTCGTACTACGTTGTAGTTCCTTAATCGGTTGGTATACCGTTGGTGTGTTAGTTAACATTGTAGTCCCGTAGACACTCGTCTCGGGTTTCATTATCTCGCTCCTTGCCTGTTGCACGCTTGGTGCGTTGCAAGCTGGTTGTCCTCGACTGCTCCGCATGTCGACCCAGGGTGCTGGAAATTCCATTCTCTTGTGCATAAGATTCTTCACTTTTCGCTAACAAGAGCGGTTAATATTGTTAAAATGGAGACCGTCTTCGGGATCACACCTTTCGGGATCTACCGTATGACAGGTCCTCCGTACTTACAGGGGTAAATATCAACTGCCAGATCGGGTTTTCCCGAGTAAGAGATGACTCTCATCTCTCTGGCGTTCTTTCCCGAGTTATAAAATAGGGTTTGTGGAGGGCGGGATGGATACTGTAGGTATCCAGTACACACTGGTATTTCCCTAACTAGCGTACTCCTCACGCTATCACTCAACCTTTAACCCAAGGCACTGAACTCTTAACTCGGTACTCCCTAAGCTCGGTATTTCAGTCATCAGAGCGATACTTCGCTCTGATACCACTTTTTGTAACACCCCAACTACAAACAACACATTTAACAACACTTGCAGCGGAAATCATAACTCACAACATAACTTAACTCCTTGGTGTTACACGCCGTTAGCCACCCACGTGACTAACAAGGCTAACATACATACATCGTACCGGTCTGATGGACTAAACTCCCGAGCAACTACACATTAATCCCGTTCCATGTTCAACATTCATTATACACTTACATTACAACTGTACCGAGTAATTACCAACTAACGCCGATACAATTTCGGTCTTACTACACCTACAACACATCCACAATTTTCATGACTACCCACATACAATCAACTACCCCGTCCTACTCTCGAACGGCTTCCAGTTCCTTGTACCTGAAAAGTATGGGAGCCCCCAAAGGGGGTCAGCACCTTTGCTGGTATGGTAATCCCGCAGCCCGCATGCTACCGGGCCACGCACAACTATTTGTCGTCTTAGCATGCGGTTGATTTATTTCAAACATGCACAAACTCACACACATATCATGCTTATAAGCAAACATTCATTAATAGAATACAGACACAAGGTTAGCACACCCAACATAACAACACACTTCACTTTATAACATACACAACTTAATTTCACTCTTCTTAGGGTACATAAACTTCACTTAGGGAGTGCCGGGGTGATATAAGCCCGAGCACAACATACATACATTTCTTTACTTGAGTGGCGGCCTCATATAGGACCGTACACAACATACAATTTCCCCTAGCTCCAATAGTGATGAGGTAGGTAAGCCTTGGTTAAGCTTGTGGGTGGTTGTAATTCAAGGAGGAAGAACAACCGTAACATAACAAAGAGGGAGTCGAAGCGAACTTAAGCTTCGACACCCTACCAACATTATACATAATTTCCCTCCTAGCCCGATGTGGAGGTCGGGTAGGTAAGCTTTGGCTAAGCTAGTGGGAGGTCGAAATCCAATGAAGGAAAACAACCCTAACATAACAGGATGGGAGTTAATTCTCATATATGTATTAACTCCCAAACAACACGCGCGACCGGAATGACCGGATTCCTCTCCATACATAACATATACTTATTAGTTAAAGGTTCCCTTATGGAACTTATCACATACATACATCACATAGTTTACTAACGCTGTTAATCACACAAGGGAAATCACATCCCATGTCAACAAACACGGATAACAGTGTCCAACGACATCTACATACTAAACAAGTCACATACATCACACATAATCACAACATACACTAACGCACGGATAGCCGCAGTTAGAACGTTCCCGTGGGTTGGGACGTTTATTCCGAATACCGATCTCTTATGTGGACCTAAGGTCGGTTAACTATTATTTAACACATAACTAAGGTTAAGCGGTATCGGAATTAACTACGCCACAATAATGAATTACTGTAAACTCATTTCATGCTTTATCTTGCAAGGTGGCAAACACACAGAAAAACACATTGGCATAAGCCGGTGTAATCCGGTAGGACACAGGTTGCAAGAAAACCATACCTTGGCCCTTGCTGCGTACGAGTCCCACCAAACGTAGTTCCTATACATGATTTATAATATCGGTTAATTAATTTATTTAACTCCCACTTAGCTTAATTACTCCACATTTTATGTCGTACACTTTCACACGTAAACTTACACTTGTTCACCCTTCTAATGTTCATTATAAGTCACCAAACATGTCCTAAATAATCATATAACATCAACACCTACTCATCCCCATCATAGACACCATTAACAACATAAAACAAGGTTTTAGGGTGGTCCGGGACTGGGTCCTCACCTTAAGTCCCGGACCAATTCACAAACTCAACTCTCGGCTATTTTATAAGGGGTGGTCCGGGACTTCACACTTAACCTAAGTCCCGACCAGAATGTGTGAATAACTCTCGAGCCGTTTTGTATGGGTGGTCCGGGACTTCATGCTCACCCTAGGTCCCGGACCAAGGCGCGGGTAACTCTCGACCAGTTTTTATGGTATGGTCCGGAACTTGGTATGGAACCTAAGTTCCGGACCCCTGTTACAGACCACCAGAAATGGCATTTTCAATTCTTATTTCACTTGTTAACTTCACCCATTGTTGCCCCAAGGTTCCTACATGTAATTAGATATATTTTAACACTCATATAACATCTCAAACTTGCATAAACCATCATCTAGACTTGTTACTCAATTCTTGATTAAATTCACCCAAGTTTCCCACTCTCCTCTTATAAGTACTAAACTTAGTTCTCTTAGGTGTTTGCTACAGATTTTCCTCATCACTCTCTCCCACTTATTAGTCCAAGAATAATGCCACATTCCCTCCTTAGAGTTCACTCATCTCCCCATCTCCATCTACCTAGTTACCAACCGATTTTTATACCAAGTTTTTCCTCTCAAAACACTTGTAGTTCTCTAGATTGCTCCCACCTAGAAATGCATCTAAACCATTAAATTCCTACACAAATTTTGACATGACCTCCCATAATTTTATCATATTCCCACACATTATTTAGCCCTCAGAACACTCCAATCCACAACTCATCCAAAAACACTAAACCACACTTAAATCTCATCATTTCCACACAATAGCACCCAATATGCATAACTCTTAAAAGCTTGGCTCTTAGGCCCTTAAAAACATTAAATTAAACACTGAATTTCCTCATATTATTCGCAACACCTGCATTTTCACTGAACATTTATTTTGCTCAAACATAAACACATTTATAGATCCCACACTAGTTTAAGGTAAGTTAATTACCTTGGGTTTTTTTCTTTTCAAAACCTCTTTCCCTTAACTTCTTGCTCCTCAATCGATATTCAACGGAATTAATTGCTACACTAATGACCATGCCAAAATGAACACAATGAGTATTGAGGGTTCATGAACACTATTCCATTAACCCTAGAACTTAGTAAATATTGAAGCACCATAGGAGGGAATTACCTTCTACTTCAAGGTGAAGTTTTTGGTAATGGATTTGGGCTAGCTCCAACACTTCTTGAAGCTTTAACAAGCTTGAATGAAGAGAAAAACAATGGTGCTTAGCACACAAAAAATCGGCCACTATATAAATAGGAGAATGAATGGATTTTGTGTTCTTTCTTACCTTAGGCCATCAAGGAGTTGATTGGCTTCAAGAATATGAGGTTTTCTCTTCAAGATGTGGTACACCCATGGAAATGAAGTATGGAGTTTTGAGATTTTAAAAGGTGGAAAATAATCCCCAAGATGAGAGGAGTATTTTGGTGTAAAAATATTTTGATTTGGAGTTGGTTTGAGGGTAGAACAAGAAGGAGCAAGATGAGGCTCTTTGTGGCTCAAGAAATCGCCATTGTAGGAGAAAGAGCAGAGAAAGAGAGCTTGGGGGGAAAAAAAATCGGAAGAGGAAGAGAATGGGAGAGAGAGAAATGTGAGAGAGAGTAAGTAATGTTTTATGTTTTTATTACTTTTGTCTTTAGTCCACATACACAGCAAGAGAGGGGGCTGGGCACATGGGGAATTCGTAACCCACACAAAATAGAGGAAAGAGAGTGTGAGAGAGAGAGTAAATAAAGTAAGTAGTACTTTTTGCTTTTTGTTGTTTTTTGTATTTATGTGAGTAAAGTAGAATGAATTGAGTGAGTGAGAGGGCTCTCACGTGGGATACAAGAGAGGGGGACCAATTTTGATTTTTTTTTATTTTACAATGTGAGGGAGAGGCATTTGGTCATTAGCAGATAACACCCGTTAGTTCCCGAAGTGTCAGTTTTAACAGTCTGGGTCCGGTTTCCGGAATATATATTTTTTTGTTCTAAGAATTCTTAGACTTTAATTAGTATATCGTTATAGTTATAAAATCAACTATAATTTATACAAGTCCATTTTAACTGTTTTAAGTGACGTTTTTCGGTTTCCTCGAAAAAACGTGTTTTTAAGCCTCGTTTGTGCTTTTACCCCACTATTTGGGTCCGTTTACTTCGGGAATTTTTCCCACATGTTCTTAGTGTGCAATTAAGGTATGAAAATACATTTATCACTCTAACGAGGGTTATGTACCTCCTAAAATAATTAAATACGCGGTTTCACGTTTTGTGACTTTTACGCATTTTCTTATTCTTTTTGGTTTTTATTTCTTCACCAATAATCTTAAGGACTTAATTAGCCTTAGAAAATTATAATTACATAGTTAATTAACATATTAAGGTTTGGGGTATTTCATAGTTTTTCTTTAACTTAGTTGTTGTAACTTAGTTTTTTTTTAACTTTGTTGTTGTAACTTAGGTTTTCTTTAACTTAGCCGTTGTAACTTAGTTTTTCTTTAACTTAGTTGTAGTAACTTAGTTTTTCTTTAACTTCGTTGTTGTAACTTAGTTTTTCTTTAACTTAGTTATTGTGACTTAGTTTTTCTTTAACTTAGTTGTTTTAATCATTTTGACTGAAATTTGGTCATTCAATTCTCTTTTGTTTCAGAAAAAAGTGTCTCCCCACAACATTCCTACTTATTCACTTAAGTTAGGTGAAAAAAAAATTGTACTGCAAATAGTAAAGTTTTTTGCTATTCGTAGTACAAATTAATTTTAAATCATATTAATAGTATAAACAGATAAAAATGTAATCCAACACTTTTTTTTAAAAAAAAAGATTCCTGTATTGATTACAACAAAAAGTAACTAGTAAAATTCACTACTAATCAACTACAAACTACTTGGATAAATTTACTTTCAGATATCATTTGTTTTTAAAAAAACATAGCGACACATCATTACATGTTTACAACGTCAATATAATTTTAAAAAATTTTGTACTGTGGTTATTAGGAATTTTGTACTGCGAATAGCAACCCCAGCTTCGTATTTGCGATCTATTATATACCTATAAATATTGAACCGGTTTGTGGTCTGCGCATTCCGATCAACGTCCATAGCTGACAAAACAGTTGGTCACCAGACTAATCCATACGTACAATAACTTAGGTTGTATAAGTATATATGTTGATAAAATGAGTAAAATATAAAATTTCTATGTTGGTGAAAAAGTACCATTAATTAGAAACGATTTTAAAATTAATCCACTTATTAAAAGGTATGGCATAAGATCCTCTCCTCTAGATGAATTAGCTTTTTTATGTGTGGTCTTATGAACGTGTAGGAGTAGAGTGGGGATATCCTACAGATAGTGCTCGTGCCTCGATCTAAGCCAAAGTAGTTAGAAGTCTCTATAATAGTTAGCATGTGATCAGTACAAAGTTGCTTTGATTGACGAGGAAAGAACGAACGAATTGTTTTCCTCGATGGCGGATAGGATAACCTTCACTTTTTCTGAAATGATAAAAAGAAAGATCCCCACCTCTGCGAAGTTTATTCCTGCAGATATGCCATGCAGTCATGCGGAAGAACTGTACATTATGTTGACCAGTTTGTTTAGAGAATCAAATTGTCTGTCTGGTTTTAAATTATTAGGAGTTACCCTACACACGTGGAACAAGATTACTGTGCGAAAGATTGCACAAACAGTAGGTGATGTCATTAAAATTGAAGAAGAAAACCAATTTGTATAGAATGCTGAAATTCATATCCACATAGAAACTTCGACACTCCATTTGATAGACTAGAATTAAGTTTAAAGTTAGAAAGAAGGCATGATTTCAATAGCCATGATGATAGTTGGTGACATGGGGATATTCCATTATAGCACAGACCTGATTGAAAGTATAGTGCAGATATCGTATGATGATGGAGCCTAAATCAGTGGTTAACAAAGCTTAGAAATAGTTGACCGTTTGCATAATGAAAAAGGAGGAGATATTATGTGTCAAGAATTCCCTAGAAAGTTCTTCTGGCGACAAGGGATGCGAGTCCCCAGAAGTCGTAACTCTCGGTGGACGGATCCCGACAACATCCAAAGTGATGCAATGATTGTGTTGCTCCCCCCCCCCCCCTCGTTTGTGATCGGGAGAGATAGGCGGAAGATGACAATTATGGCATAAGGACAGGCGCGTTCTCAAGGGATGTTGAAAGTCCAGTTATAGGACTGATGTTAGAGGATACGGAAACTGCTATTCCCGAGTCGATCGCAGCGGCGCTGGATTTAAATGCACAACAGACTCCTATATTTAGTGATTTGGGGCATAGCTCCAGTTCCGGTAATTAGAGACAAAATGAAGTGATGGCGTAGAATCAAAAAGAGATCAATGGTGAGGAGGCCACTGACATCGTTGTTAAGATGCTGTCGCCAAATGAAATAGGACAAGATGAATTAAATCCCGAGAATTCATCGTATGATTCAAAAGGAAGTGGGATCCATAATAATCAAACTCCAAAAAGCCTAGTCAATCCTTTGGAGAAGTCATTAGAAGGAGAGGAAGAGATAGGTCTATTTGTCGAATTAGTCCACAATACCCCACCAACAAACCAGTCAAGGATTTCAACACCGACAAGGAATGAAAAAGGTAAAATCATCAACCGAGAGGTAGAAGCAGATGAATGCATTGACTTATAAATGCAAATAGGATGCCAGGTGCCGAATCTAACCCAAACCAAAGCTAATATTCTTAGTCAAATCCAAGCGCAGCTAAGCAGCTAAGAGGATTCAGTTGGTGATTGTTGGCCCCCAGAGCTTAATAGGATTGGGTCCAAAATAGGTGATCTCGATTAGGAGGGACATTTGTTTTTTTTTGTTCTGGAAGAGGCACAATTTCAATAACAAAGAAGGCAGCAAGAGGATTGATGATTGACATGAAGGTGCGTGAAAAAGGATTACCAAGCCTGTTTATTGGAGTGCTTGCCCCATGTGACTCCAAGGGGCGATAGGTGTTGCTTGATGTAAACTGGTGTTTTAAAGTTATCATGTCGGATTAGGAGTTCGTATAGTTTAACAGGTTGTATCGGCTGGTTGTAGGATTTAACTAGCTTGACTAGTTTGTTTATTTATTTCCTAGCTTGAAGGTTATTAGGTTTGTATCTGCATGTGGTGGGTACTCTTTTTCCTCCCTAAGTTTTTCCCACTGGGTTATACCTAGGGAGGTTTTAATATGGCCCAATTACCCATCCTCCTGGTCTTCCAGACATTGCTTTTTAATAATATGGCTCCAAGCCCAAATTAGAAAAAAAACTAAAGCGCTTGATGGAGAAACGGAAGACTCGGACCTAACAAGTGAAAGTAAAATAGATGAGGAAGCTAGAGAAGCAATACATACATTTTTATAGCTCGACATCAAAAACTTGAATGAAACTTTGCATTGGAAAAATTCAAAGCATTTTTTTTCGAAGAAGTTGAAGCTTTTATTAAAATAGTTTCATAATAAAGTCAGACACATTGCTTGTCCAAATACCTACAATTGACCCGACCCTGCCTATGTTAATAGATGAGCATCCTTATTATTCAGTCGATTGAGATACATCCAAGAAGCAAATTCAATCCGCTCTGCAAGATCAATAATATCTTACATAACGAGCTCCACATCAGCATTAACATTTGCCTTCTTGTGGATATGCTTAATAATAAATTGGAAATCCAAATTGAATACAACTGAAGAGGCCTCAAGCTTAATAGTCATCTCTACACCCAATAGGAGGGCCTTAGCTTTTGTGATCTGTGGAAGCCAAGATGTCTTCTCTAACTATGGTTGCTGCTGTGATATGCCCAGTGAGATCCTTACAAACAACCCCTAATCCAGTAGAGCTTGAATATACACTTGCGTCAACCATTATCCTGAGCTCCCTAGGACTAGATTCCTTCACGTAGTAAGAAATGGGAGTGGCTAGAGCTGCCGAGAGGGCCGTGTCTAGAAAGGACTTTGCCTGATCCATGCCCTGCTCAAATGATTGAGCTTTGTTGTGCGCATATTGGCATTTTGTGAACCATAATTTCTAGAATAAGGTGATCTCTTCTCTATATCTTCACCGATTTTCCTTAGATAGACCGAGGTGAACCAATCCAAGAATGCAGTGTCATTTATAACCTCTTTCAGACGATGAACTCCTTCTAGAACCCACCACCTCTTCACCGTCGGACAATTGATAAACACATGCGTAAGATTGTCAAATCCCTCACACAAGGTGCATCTTTCTAGTTCACGATTACTACGTCTATTCCCCATAATCACTCCGCAAGGAGTCATATACCATGTAGTAGTTTCCAAGTAAAAAGATGACTCTAGGCGAAAGATTTCTCTTATAAACGATCTTCATTGCTTGGCCAATAAGATTTTTCTCAGAAGTAGATGTCTCGTTGTTTATGAAGATGGCTCGGGCCATGTAGCAGGCTGACTTAACCGTGAAACGTCCGTTCTTGTGCCACTCCAACACCAAGAATCATCTTTGCCATTCCTAAGGACAATCCCCTTAATATAAATGACATCTCCTCAATTACCATCCTAAGTTGTAGAAGTAAATTCTGTCATTATAACAATTAAATACTATAATCTCTGTCATTAATAAGCCAAGAAAACATCTTACATTTAATCATCAGATGCATCTTCAATCCCAGGGTTTTCCACCCCTTTTTCCAACAACCATTGTTCCAAGATCTTAATGCTACTTACAACTCTCCTTGCTCATGTTTAACGAGAGGCAGCACGTTCCACATTGACTGCCAAATTAAGCTTGGTTTATATCCTAGCTTAGCCTCTAAGATACACTTACCCTTAAGATATTTAGCATTAATAATCTTAGACAAAAGAATGTTTGGCTCGTCCAAAATCCTCCAGCATTGCTTAGCCAAAAGGGTATTATTGAAGGAGTGTAGGTTCCTGAAGCCCAACCCTCATTCATCCCAGCTATAGCAAAGAGCGTCCCATTTTTTCAACAAATGCCCCTTTGTTTAAGAGAGCCAGTTCACCAAACCTGCCTGATGATACTTTGAATTTCTTTAATCAGGGAAGTAGGTAGTTAGATGACCCCCATGACATGTGAAAGGATAGCTTGGAGGATGGATTTAATAAGGAGCCCACGTCCATCTCAGGAGATGAGTTTATCCCTGATTTGGATCCTCTGATAAATCCTTTCCTTAACTTACCCAAACACTTGTTTTATATATCTTCCAACCTCACTGGGGAATCCAAAGTATAGACCTAATCTGTAACTTCCTTGACACATGAGATATGGGAGATTTGACGTCTTAATCCGATAGAAATATTAGCGGTGAACATCAACCCATACTTATTACCGTTAATGTTTTGCCCTAGTGAACTTTCAAAATCTCTAATAATCTTCATAAAGTTGCCAACATTTCTCTAGTTGGAGCGCTCAAATAAAACACAATCATTAGCAAAAAACAAGTAGGTAATGCTGGAGCCCATACCCTTATAGGAGAAACCTTGAATCACTCCATTATTGACTGCATGATTAAGGGTCGAGGATAAGACCTTCATACACCATGGTGTTAAGTGGAGAGGGTGAGCCCAATAAAATACTCCCTCCAATTCCAAATGTAAGTCGTTCTAGCTTAGCTAATTATTTTCAAACTCATATTTTCCCATAATAACCCATATTACTTCGTTGTTTAGTTTTTAAGAATTGATTTCAAAATCTTAAGAGATAATCCATAGGTTTTTTTATTTTATAACTAATTTCAAAGTAGGTAAATAAATGTCACATTTGATATCCATACCTATATGGCTTCCGTAAAAAAAGAATATTACTAGTTGGGAATCTAATTTGATATCCATACCCGTATGACTTCCATAAAAAAAGTTAAAAGTTGTCAAGCAAAACAATAACTATGTCAAAAATCTATGGCTTCCATCAATAAAAAAGAAAGATGAAAAACCAGGTCAAAGATACAATGTCAAATCGTAACAAGGACAATCAACTTCAAATATTAAAGTTCATGGTAGTGTTGAAAAACATCGAATGTACGGTTGATCAAATGGAGAAGATTGTGCTAGGATCTATTCGAGATTCCATTGAAAAAATGAGAAAAAAAAGAAAGCTTATAGGTAGACTAGTCAAATAGCACTCAAAATAAAATTGCTTAAATAATAATTCAATCATGTGGAGGGAATAATTTTGAAAATGAAAATTTAGAGTTGGAATACTAGACTGTTAGTGGAATATTAATATTTGTAAATTTTGATCTCATCTTTAAAGTAGGGGTAGTTTAATAAGCAAGTTTTAATGTTTCTTAAATTGAAAAAAAAATAGTTAGAATGACTTACATCATTAATAGAAGGGAGTAGCTAAATTGGATGAAACATAAACCTCACCTGAGAAGAAGACCACTGAAGCATAAAAAAGATGAAATGACAAATTTATAACAACTTATGTTATCAAGTTTAATAACTTTTCGCATATGATTAAAAAATGCAAAAAAAGTAGTGGATTGTTTATGCTTTCTCAATGTCCATCCAGCCCAACCAGCCCGTATGCGATTTCCTCCTTCCGGTCACGGGAGAATAGCCCATATGCGAAGGTCCAGCATGTCTTTTTTCCCGCCATTATGTAGCATGCAGGTCATCATTACACTGCAATCTTCAAACCGTACCGCCTCCGCCTCTCCACATTCTTCCCTTCTACTCCCATCCCTTATAATAACGGTTCTCCTTCTCCTACGCTTTAACCTGTATGCTCACTCGCACTTTGCTTCAACCTTTGCACCTCCGCCTCATCTGCCGTTTTCTCCCTTATTTCCCCTACTTCTAGTCTTCACCACAGAGATGGCTTCCAACTACTTTATTCTCTGCTTGCTTTGGAACGGTGTGTCATTAGGAAGCTTTTCTCTTAGTCAGAGATTTCCCGATCACCTTGTGTCCTATCCTCACCGACCTCTAGAGCTCATTTGGAGGCTTCAAGTTCACGAAGGTCGTGTAACACCCTGATTTCCTACTATACCTAACTCTAACACAGTCGCAGCGGAAGTAATTAAAACCTAACGGGGTATTACCACCACATCATAAGAGTGAGTGTTAAGGCTAAACATTCCAAGATAACTCAACATTAGCTAAATAAAAATACTATTAAACGCTGAAGTGGTTACATCTATAATAATTAAATCTTGTCTCAATCTACAACCTCTAAAATTCATCCTACCGGAACAAGCTTCCTGAGCTAATGCTCATAATAGGCTTTTGGAATAAAATGCTCTCAGGTGCAGTTTAAAACACTACTAGCTACTTCTAAGTCGTTCCGTAATCCCACCAGCCCAAAGACAAGATTTCAGCCATCAACCTACAACCATAAATCACAAACAATAGAGAAAGGGGTTACGTAAATCAGTGAAACCGAGTAAGTTATTGTGACACCTCGTAAAACTTCATTTTATTTGGAAACACTTTTACTCAGAATATAACACCCAAGGTAATTTTTTCATACAATATAGAACCAAAATCCAAGTATCCAAGCATGCAAGATCTTTAATTCCAACACACAACATTGACAATTGATAAGGGAGAAAATCCACCACCCTAAAGGTTCACGCCGGTTTAAAGACAAAGGACACTTACTCTATGGTCCTTTAGGTACATTTATCCAAAACCTCAAGGGTTCACGCCAGTCATAAGACAAAGGACATGAAGTTCATGGTCCCTTGAGTAACCATTCTACCTCACTCTATGTCCTTAAGTGTGCACCCCCCTAAAGGTACTTTTGACTAGTAGAAGTAGATCATGGTGGCTTAAACCACAATTCATTGGTAGCAGTGCATAATCAGTGTATCCAGCTTGTATATCTATATATCCACGTAAAGCTCCCCTTATCAATACCAACAAACAGTCAATAATCCACAACATCACCTCAGTAATCACCAAATCATTCACCCATGTCCAAATCAAGTATGACTTTCACCAAGGTAAAAGAATGGTAGTACACAACAACTTACTTGAGCCTTGCGCTAGCCACAACTAGAATCACCTCAGAACATATTCAAAACCTATTCATAAACATTATACACCAATCAGTTACTTTAACCATATTTCCCCATTTATGGAAATTTTAAGGGATCAACAGAAGAATATTCTTTCAAAAGATATATCCAAAATAACAAGCACAATAGAGAACCTATAGTGCTTGATGACCCCCAGGACTTAGAAAGAATGTGAGAACATTAAAAGAAAGTCCTTTCATGCCAAAAGAAGAGTCTTGACCACGTGCCATAAGACGACACTAGAAAGAAAACATTTTTGTGGAGTTTACAAAACTGATGGCTTGTTCACACAAAACAGGGTATATCCACGGTTGGAAATTGGTGCTGTGATATCTGGTGTATAAGAGAATAGAAGGAAGGAAGAAGAGTGAGAGTTGATAGAGTAGTCTTAGTTAAGGTAGGGAAGATATCGATACGACAAAGCTTCAAAAAATGATTAGCGCGACAACCTTCCTAACAAAGGGTAATTTAAGAGACTTAGATTCACGCACTTACCTTGGTAGAATAGATGAGGAGGACTTAGAGTTTCCCTGATCGAATTCTCCTTAACAACAGAATAACGTTACGCTAAAGGTTTATAGAGGAAGAAGGAATAATTCCAGCAAGAAGAGTAACTCTCATAAGGCACCTATTTAAGTTTGGACGACAAGGAAGTTACGACTCACAACTCTTAGTAGTAATTAAGGTAACTAGAAGACCAAAGGAGTATTTATATGAGTGGCAGTTGTAAGAGATAAGACCGACTAGAACTCTCTGGGTAACTTAAGGATACGGCGTAAATATAGGAAATGATTACCGACCCACTCACCCTTCTACCAGAATATTTCTTTCGAAACCAACCCTGAACATCTTGCGGTGTAGTTTTCCGGAAGTAACCTAGAAGAACCAACCCCCTGCTGCGCAACGTTAAAGGCTAGGATGGAGTCAACTCATAGAACTAATATTTCCTGGGGTATTTCATCCCCCCCCAAAAAAGCTTCGTCCTCGAAGGTGAAACCTCACAGCTTAATCACATGGTTATCACCTTATTTTTATTCGATAATTTTCATTCAATACACATTTTTAACAACATTTCTCAAAATTTTTAGGGACACACCATATTCCAAAAGAAATAATCATAATTCACCCATATCAATTAGTAACAATTTCATTCATATTTATCATCAATCTAAATAAAGTAATCGCTCAAAATTACCGGAGACATTTCTATCTTCCGGAACAATATTTCCCTGATTTCATCCCCCTTAAAAGAAGTTACGTCCCGTAACTTAATTCATTACCTGATCTAACAAGTGAGGATATTTCGTCCTTATATCTGAAATACCCCATAAATTAATTTAAATTAATTTAGGGGATTTCTTTTAGTAAACCCTAAATAATACTATTAAATATTAATTTATTATATGGTATTATGAATTTAATAGTGAGATTTATAAGTCAATAAATCTTGGGAAAATTTCAAGACACTCCAATTATATTATAAAGAATTTAGAAATATTTTGAACATTGATTTAAGGCTTAAAAGTCAAAATAAAATCATAGAAACCTTAAAGCTTCAAAAGCCTTGCTAGGATTGACTTTTTGAGAATGGTCAAATCAGGCCATGAAAACTACACCAATAAAAAGGTTATGGAAAACCAAGAAGATTGATAAAAAGAACGTTAAAAACGGATCATCCTAGCCAAAGTTATGATAAATTGAAGTTTAGAGCCAAAATTTTGGAGGTTGCTGACGTGTCCAGGGCCAGCTGACTCAGCCGCGCACCTCGGGACACGCGTCGTGCCCAGTCAGCACCAAAGTTAGCTAAATCGATTAAGTTTTCCTTCAGTTTTGGCATGTCATGGGTCGATCTTTAGACGCCTATATCTTTTTCTCTACTCCACCATTTGGTATGCCGTCTGTTTCATTCGATTCTCCTATCTTTCCTCTTTCCAACCATTACTCACACACCATCTAACTCCTTCTACAATGACCGGAAAGTTGATCCAAAGTTGCCTCCTTGCGAATTCGTAACCCAGAATTCCAGTTTTTCCTGAAATCAGGTAAACTTCATCTCGCCATAACTTCTTCGTTTCTCAGCCAAATTTCGTGTTCTTCAGCTTGTTTTGAAGATCTCTAATCCCTATACAACTTCCATGTTAATGGCCAAGGCTGATTCGCACTTGTTTGGGAGATAAAGCTGTCTAAAGTTGCCTACTCGATCATGGTGATATTTCTGCCCAGATTATTCCGAAACCGACTAGGTAAACACAGATCTTGTGAGATCTGTAACTTTCTCCCTAGTTCATCAAATTCAATGATTCTTCCACTAACGTCTAGAGTTACATGTCTAGTTTAGATTGTGATAGGTTTCATGAATCAAATCCCTCTCAGTTGGCACGAGTTGATTCGAGAAGTGGCATACCCGAACTGCACATAAAATACGAGTTCCAGAATTTTCCGATTTGATTCTCCCCGTTAATGCAATTCCGGTGAGTTTCTGATCAAATTGCTCCGTTGTTGCCAATCGTAACTTCATTACCGGTCAAACCCACATGCCAATTTAGTCTATTACGGATTACAATAGGGGAATTAGTCGAATTCAAACCACAACCGGAATATTAACCCTAACTTCGAACCCAGATTCGAAAATCTTCAATTCTGTATTATAATTGGGGAAATCGGTACCATTAGAACCGGAATTTGATTTCGAATCGATAGGAACAAGAATCATCGAATTTCGTTCTGTAGATTGTGAGATATTGAGGGATTAGTATTCGGGTGCGATTTGGGAATTCCTGATGAACCCGCGAGCTGTAGGCCGTCCGATTGTGGTTAATAGAAATGGACGGCCGAGATTAGATCGTGGGGTTTTAAGTTGTAATAAGTTAATATGTTTTCCAGAATAAAGTCCTAACTTGCTAGATTTATTTAATGGCCTTCCCGAATGTATTTTGACTTGAAATTTTAACCATAGATTCCTTATAAAATCTAGTTTATTTTGATGTAAATTAATATGGGTTTTGAGTTTTTAAACGTAAGTTATGATTTTTGCAAGTTACGAGTATTATGGAATTATTTGGATAATTTAAAAAGATTTTTATGAAATAAAAATTTTATAATATGGCTAAGATGTTATAGCTACTATATACTTAATTTGGGAATTTTTGGACAAGGGGAAATAGGTTTGAAAATTGTAATGCTAAGGTTTTTCATAAGTTATCTTATAATATAAGGTTTTTAATGTAACAAAAATTAAAGTATAGTCTTTAATAAACTTTTTAGGTTGGGAAAAATATGAGAAGGCTAAGTTAACATCTAATAGCAGAATGTTGATAAATATTTTGGGTATTAATTTAAGTGAAGTAAATAAATAAATATATATATATATATATACATATATATATATATATTCCTATATGGGGAAATAAAATAGAAACTTATATTAAATCAAGGAATTAAATAAACTACATTTTATTAGTATGTAATATGGGGGTTAATATGCTTAATTAAAACTAGGAAAAATACTTTATTTTATAAACCGTATATCAGTTGTGGCTATGTCTAAAAGATATTAAATATAATTAAATACCATAAGAATTTCTTAAAGAATGTTTTGGATAAATCCAAAGAAAATATAAGCGTATATTTAATACATTAGAAGTAAATAAAAGAAGTAACATACCTTATGGGAAACATAATAAGAGGGAAAAATTAGGATAACCCTAACTCATACGTGACAATTAAAAATATTAAATGTTAATGTGACATCTAGGTGGACTATTAGGGGGAAATACATATCCTAAACCTTAAATAGGTATTAAAGTAAGTTAGCCATGTGTAACTAAAGAGTTTCCTTAACTAATCAATGCTTGGAATACTTTAATTATAGGTGATTAGTGGAAGTAGTTCGCATTTTCAAGTTTGGTTACTGCTTCTACATATACCAGGTACGATTTCTCGTACTCAGATACTTTTGGTGACGGACTTTATGGAATGTTTTGGAAAACGCTAACTGAGCTGAAACGAATTTCCAAAATGAAAACTGTTTGTGTGACTAACTCAGCTTGATGTGATTAACTGAGCCTTAATGTACAACTCACATGATCATTGGTTCCTCTTATCTGGTTGCCTCATTAGATATTGACTGTTGAGGGTTTACGCCTCTGCACTCTGTAGGACTGAGTGTTTTAGTATTGCACTTGTACAGTTAATAATCTAGTGGGAATATGGGAAAATGTCAATCTTGGTATTGGGTATGGATTATTTCTAATAAGTGGTGCACTCACTTTTCACCGATGACTGAGAACGGGTCGGTGGCAGCGGAGGTCTGCTATACCTCGTCCATATGGACAACTGACAATGGAGGTCTGTTTTCCTCGTCCTTGTGACAACTGACTGGCGGTGGGGGCCATCTCTCCCAATTGGTTTTATTCCACTCTTGAGTTATGGTTCTTGGGTCTCTTCTTCCATTCCTAGTCCTTGTGACTACTTGGGTCTTTCTACTCCTAATTGGAACTGAATCTAACACGAGCAATGGATGTTCACTGACTTATGATGTGGTTTCTTTTAATTGACTAACTTTACTTTTGTTATTTATCCTTATCCTTGACTTGTTACCTTTGACTTGGTGATTTGGATGTGCCTTGTTCTTCTGCTTTTGTTTTAAGCGTTTGGCTTCATGTTATTGTTTATTTTAAGAGTTATGTTTTTAAACTTTGTTTTGGAGAGTAGTACCAGTTCCATTCTAGGGAACTGACTCACCCCTCCCGGGGTGGGCTGCTTGGTTTCATCTTGCAGGTACGGATTGTTATACAGGTGGCCACGAAGAGTATGAGTGATTGGGATGGGAATTAGGATTTGTGGAGCGTTGGCGTTTTTCTTCTATTGCTAGGTTTATGTTATGTTTTCTCGAGTTCAGACCGTAGCCTTTGTATTATCCTAGATTATAATTGGTGAGGTTTGATGCCGGGTGTTTGGAACCCGATGATCTGTAATTGCCTTAGTATTTTATTTCCGCTGCATTTTGTTAAGTAGGGGCGTTACAGAAAGTGGCATCAGAGCGTAGTTACGCTCTGAACCCAAGAAAACAAGCCGAGTGAAATACTTGGAATATAGGTGCCCTTAAAACTGGGGAAGTGGGGTAGAATTGGGAAGTGAGGATTCCAGAAAGGCACGCTACCCTTACCCCATACCTTACTTTATTTACATTACTCATGAACAACAATCTAACTACATACCGTCCCTGGGTAGTTACGAAACACTTCGCACATTACTACATAGATATCTAGATTTAACACACAACTTCTGAACAACAAAACCGTCCTTAGCAGTTAAATGTCTCAAAGAGGAGGAAGAGGATGACGCGGAGGATGAGGAGGACGAGGAGCGGGACCCCCAGGTGGTTATGGACCCGACGCTGTTACCCCTGAGGTCACATAGCTCAGATTGTGACCGCTGCATTAGCTCAACAGCAGGCTCAGATCCCTCAACCACCGCCACCACCACCCAACGGTCCACGGGAGTTCAACTGGTTGAAAGCGGTCAAACGATCTTCGTCCCCTAGTCTACGAAGGCCAGCCAGTACCGAAAGCTCTGGAGAGATAATCGCCGAGATTCAAAAGGCTTTTACCTCTCTACATGTTCCAGCAGATCGCCAAGTGGACATAGCGGCCTACTTTCTCCAAGGGCCCGCTCATCGATGGTGGCAGACAGCCAGAGCCGAGCTGACCGCCCAAGCGAACTTTGATTCCAAGCTTTTCTGGTGGCCCTGAGAGCTAAGTTTTACCCATCCTACCTACAGAACAAGATGAGAAGTGAATTTGAGCAGCTGAAGCAAGGGACTTCTCTGTTGCTGAGTACTATGACAAGTTTGTGGAGTGCTTGCTGTCATTGGAGAGGGAGCTTACGCTCCAAGGTACTTGGTGGATAAATTTCATACCGGCTTGAACTTCAGGATCATGACCATGATCGGTTCCACCAGGGGAAAGACTTTACAGGTATGGAATATGACTTTGGAATTTCTGGTACGATAAGATTTCCCCACTAACAATATTGTAACGACAGGAACTAGCTGATGATGCAAATGACTGCGAAACACCATTGCCTATCAGGATTCTGTGCTAGGCAAGAGGAAGGGAGATGCTGGAGGAGGTAGTGGAGGAAACTCTTCCCAAAACTATGAGAGAGGAAGGGCAAGTTCTTCAAGGGAATAATGAAAAGGGCCATAGTCCCCTCACATACCATGCTGAGCCAATCCGCTCCCAGCCACTAGGGAAACCAACCTGTAAGAAGATACTTCTGCAGGAGGTGTGAGCGGGACCATCCAGGAAAGGAGTGTGACGGAACTCTGGTGATGTGTCACCACTGCGGCAGGAAGGGGCACAGATCCTTTGAGTGCTTCTCGAACCCGGAATCCAGGAACTACAAGCCACGCACCGGGTCAGCGACTAAAGCCCCAGCTACTAATACTAATGGAGGAGGAGGTAGAGGTGGCACCGGAGGTGCTGGACCATCTACCCATCGCCCTGCCCAGAACTACCCTCAGAGGCCAGGAAAAGCACCAGCTCTCAACCTGGTGGACCGTGTCGAATCAGCGAGTGATGACCCGAGTTCACCTGGTGAGGACTACCATTTTTACTGAAGAAGCTTAGACTTTCGTTTCGCTTCATTTCTTCAAGTAATCTTTCTCCATATTGTAAAGGGGTGAACTATAAATCCCTCTTTTCTTTACATCTTTGTGTTAAAACCAGTTTTGAACCTGGACTTGCTTACTTAATGGCAATTATTGTTTTCGTTCAGCTTTTGATATTTGCTTTCCTATATTGCCAATTTCCACACCCACCATTTCCTTCGAAGCCAAACCACACCCACCAGAGAAGTGTGAGATATTGAGACCCGGGATGATCTTATTACGAGAATTCTTGACCCCAGTCGACTAGTATGCATTGATCCTCAAGATCAGAGAATTAGGTGTGAAAGGAGGAAACTTTTACACCCCTACCTTCAAGAACGGTTCAACCATGAAGTTGAAGATCATGTGCCTAGGTAAGAAGTGGGACCACACCACTAGAAGCTATGAAGAGGTGGAGGTGCCACCAATTCCAGGAGAGTTGCATACCATCATTGGAGCTGCAGTTAAAGCAGCCCAAGAATTGGAGGATGAACCCGTCCCAGACCTAACCTCAGACGTGTGCATCATCAACTTCTATGGAAAGAAGGTAAGATAGGAATGCATCAGGATAGGGACGAGTCTCTAGAGTCCCTCACCAGAGGAGTTCCAGTGGTGTCCATATCACTTGGAGATGACGCGGAATTCCTATTTGGAGATCGGATGAGAATGGATCTTGCTACAAAGATCCTCCTGAAGTTGGGTGATGTGCTGATATTCGGGGGGCAGCCAGACTTATCTACCATGGGGTGAAGATAATTAAGCCCCACATAGCCCCCACATCCATCATCAACTAGACCCACATGAAACCTGGCAGTTTAAACCTAACCTTTAGACAGATCTAGCCTTGTATTTTTTGCAATTTCAGCATTGTAATCATTAAGATGCTCATGAAGACCTTAATAAGAATGGAATCTTATGAGTTTGTTGCATCGTTGTAGGGGTTGGAAACTCAGAGATCAGGTTGACTGTGTTGAACCAGGCTCAAGCGAAGAGCAATGGGATGGTCATCACAGGTATAACTACTAGCCTGATTTATTACCTTAGGAGAGTTGTTGAGAATCTTAGAATTTACTTTGTGGTTTCAGGCACGTTCTTAATTAATGAGGTGGAAGCCACTGTTCTGTTTGATTCTGGAGCCTCCCATTCATTCATATCGCAGGCATTCCATGCTAAGATAGATGCCCCTACAGAGGATATCCATGACTGCTCAGTCTTATTGCCATCCAGAGAGTTAATCAAGTGTAGTAAGCAATGTAAGGACTTGAACATATACATCAAGGGAGCAGATTTCCTCTTTGATGCCACTGTTCCCTGGCATGGGGTTCGACATAATTGTGGGCATGGACACGCTACAGCGATACAGAGGTAGGCTACACTGTGCAGAGCACCGTCTCCTCTTGAAGTCAGCTACAGGGATCACGGTATCATACTGAATGCAGCCCAAGCAGCCGACTGTGAAGGTTGTATCGGCAACATCCCTGATGAAGGAGGTGTCCAAGGGAGCGACCACCTACTACTGTTATGCCCAGGATCTGAGGACAGACCCGAAGTTCAAGAGTGACGTACCAGTTGTGTCGGAGTACCCCGACGTTTTTCCAGAGGAGTTACCTGGACTACCACCACTGAGGGAGGTTGAGTTCAACATCGACCTCATACCTGGTACAAGACCGATTGCCAAAGCACCCTACCGGATGGGCCCTGCGGAGATGGTTGAATTGAAGAAACAACTGCAGGAGTTACTAGATAAGGGTTTCATCCGACCCAGTGTCTCACCTTGGGGTGCTCCTGTGCTGTTCGTCAAGAAGAAGGACGGAAGCATGAGATTATGTATTGACTACAGGGAGTTGAATAATGTCACGATCAAGAACAAGTACCCACTGCCCAGCGATCGATGACCTATTTGACCAGCTGAAGGGAGCAAGGGTGTTCTCCAAGATTGATACTGCGCTCCGGATATCATCCGATAGCAGTAGCTGAATTAGATATAGAGAGACAACGTTCTGAACCAGATACGACCACTACGAGTTCATAGTGATGCCTTTTGACTGACTAATGCACAGCGAGATTCATGGATTGATGCAGAGGGCTTCCAACCCAGCTAGACAAGTCAGTGGTCGTATTCATAGACGATATTTTGATCTCCTCCAAGAGTAGGGAGGAACATAAGCAGCATTTGAGGACAGTCTTTGGAGACTCTGAGAGAGAGGCAACTCTATGCCAAGTTCAGCAAGTAAAAATTCTGGCTGGACAAGGTATCATTTCTTGGTCATGTGATCTCAGCTGAGGAGTTTCAGTGGACCAAGCTAAAATTGAGGCGGTGAAGAGCTGGCACAGACCTCGCTCAGTGACTGAGATTCGGAGCTTCCTTGGGTTGGCTGGCTATTATAGACGCTTAGTGAAGGATTTCTCCAGGCTAGCCAAGCCTTAACCTCTCTGATGAAGAAGGATAGCCCGTTTGTGGACAGAGGCATTTGAGGTCTCCTTTCAGAGCACTGAAGGAGGCTCTAACCACAGCTCTAGTATTGGTGATCCCGAGGGAAATGAGGGATTCGAGGTTTACTGCGATGCTTCAGGCAAGGGGATCAGTGGAGTATTGATGCAGAATGACAGAGTTGTGGCTTATGCTTCTCGACAGCTGAAGAAGCACGAGGAAAATTATCCACACATGACTTGAGCTCCTCGCCATAGTTTTTGCTTTGAAGATCTGCGACACTACCTGTAGGAGCCACGGTCAGAATTATGATAGATCATAAAGTTTGAAATACATCTGGACCCAGAAGGAGCTGAACTTGAGACAGCGACGGTGGATCGAGCTACTAGCTGATTATGATATCGACCTCCAGTACACTGAGGGTAAAGGGAATGTCGTGGTAGACACTCTGAGCAGAGAGCACATTCACTCCTTGCTCTCATAGAGACGACCACGGTAGCTGAGGAGGTATATGCAGCTCAGGACAGTGATGTGTATCTACAGGGTGTGTCAGGCAGAAATTAGCAGATGGGTTGACTGATGGTCTGAAGTATGACTACGAGCTTGACAGCGAGGGACACCTTCGAGTCAGAGGCAGACTCTGTGTTCCTCAGGATGCGACAGAACTTCAGACTAGGATTCTCTCCGAAGCTCATTCCTCTACATTGTCAGTACATCCTGGAGCCACAAGATGTACAAGGATTTAAAGAAGTTATTCTGGTGGAGCGGGATGAAGAGGGATGTAGCAGACTTCGTCTCCCGATGTCTCACCTATCAGAAGGTGAAGTTCGAGCATCGGCGACCAGGAGGCCAGATTCAGTCATTACCCGTGCCGTGCTGAAGTTTGACGATATTAGTATGGATTTTATGGTCGGTCTCCCTCCAGCCAGAGGTGGATGAACACAATTTGGTGATAGTCGATAGGTTAACTAAGACAGCTAAGTTCATACCTATCAAGGACACATGGAAGGTGCCCAAACAAGCTGACGTGTTCACCACAGAGCACATCCGGTACCATGGGGTACCGAAGATGATCGTCTCCGATCGTGATGCATGTTTCCTTAGTAGATTTTGGCGTCAGGTGCAGGAGGCATTTGGTACTCAGCTGCGACTTAGCACACAGCCTTCCACCCTCAAACAGATGGCAGACCGAGAGGACGATTCAGACACTGAAAGATATGTTGAGAGGTGGTCGCCTTAGACTATCAAGGGAGTTGGGGTAGAGCGTCTACACTTGGTAGAGTTCTCCTACAACAACTCCTATCACTCGTCTATCGGCATGGCACCATTTCAGGCTCTGTATGGCAGACCGTGCCGAACACCTTTATCATGAGTGACACTGCTGAGACAGTTTTGATTGGTCCGGAGTATATTCAGAGACTGCAGGATGACATCAGAGTTATTCCATCACATGAGGGCAGCGCAGTCTAGGCAGAAATCTTACGGGGATCAGCGTACCAGAGAGCTTGAATTTCAGATTAGTGATATGGTTTTCCTACGAGTGTCTCCGATGAGAGGTATCTTCAGATTTGGGATGAGAGGAAAGCTAAGCCTAATATGTTGGTCCGTACAGGATTACGGAGCACGTGGGCCCAGCAGCATATCGACTAGACCTACCACGGAGTTGGGGAAGGTACATGACGTGTTTCATGTATCTCAGCTGAAGAAGTATGTACCTGACCCTTCTCACGTGCTACAGCCAGAGAGATTGGAGATTGAACCTACACTGAGATATGAGGAGACTCCCATTCGGATCTTGGACACGAAGGTCCGGGAAACGAGAAGCAGATCAGTCAAGCTAGTGAAAGTTCTTTGGGAGCATCATGGGGTTGAAGAAGCTACTTGGGAGACTGAGGACTCCATGAGAGTGAAGTACCCACACCTATTCACATGATATTCTCTTGTATTCTTGCCTTTAATGGTTCTTGTTCATAACGGTACGAGGGCGTACCTTGGCTCTTTTCGGGGGGGGGGGGTAGTGCTACTCTTCTCTCTTCTTCGCCACCTCATCCAGATTATGCCCTGCTGTTTTTGTTAGTAGAATGATGGATAGGTGTATGTATGTACTTGATTTATACATTGTGTGATTCTTGATTTCTATCTATGAAAATCTTGGTTTTGGTCTGATGTTGAGTAATCTTGCGTGGAATTTGGAAATGGAAATGAGTGGAAGTAGATTGTAGGAGAAATTACAATTGGTATGGAATTTTGGTTGGAATTGTTATTGGATGAACATCCTGGTCATTTTGGCAGCACACCTGAAGTGGTGTGAGTAGCTATTAGTTGGTGTTAAACTTCGGGACGAAGTTCCTTTTAAGGGGTAGACTGAAATACCCCATAAATTAAATTAATTAATTTAGGGGATTTCTTTTAGTAAACCCTAAACAATACTATTAAATATTAATTTATTATATGGTATTATGAATTTAATAGTGAGATTTATAAGAAAAAATCTTGGGAAATTTCAAGACACTCCAATTAATTGTAAAGATTTTAGAAATATTTTGAACATTGATTTAAGGCTTAAAAGTCAAAATAAAATCATAGAAACCTTAAAGCTTCAAAAGCCTTGCCAGGATTGACTTTTTGAGAATGGTCAAATCAGGCCATGAAAACTACACCAATAAAAGGTTATGGAAAACCAAGAAGATTGATAAAAAGAACGTTAAAAACGGATCATCCTAGCCAAAGTTATGATAAATTGAAGTTTAGAGCCAAAATTTTGGAGGTTGCTGACGTGTCCAGGGCCAGCTGACTCAGCCGCGCGCCTCGGGACACGTGTCGCGCCCAGTCAGCACCAGAGTTAGCTAAATCGATTAAGTTTTCCTTCAGTTTTGGCATGTCATGGGTTGATCTTTAGACGCCTATATCTTTTCTCTACTCCACCATTTGGTACGCTGTCTGTTTCATTCGATTCTCCTATCTTTCCTCTTTCCAACCATTACTCACACAGCATCTAACTCCTTCTACAATGACCGAAAAGTTGATCCAAAGTTGCCTCCTTGCGAATTCATAACCCAGAATTCCAGTTTTTCCTGAAATCAGGTAAACTTCGTCTCGCCATAACTTCTTTGTTTCTCAGCCAAATTCGTGTTCTTCAGCTTGTTTTGAAGATCTCTAATCCCTCTACAACTTTCATGTTAATGGCCAAGACTGATTCGAAACCGACTAGGTACGCTGTCTAAAGTTGCCTACTCGATCACGGTGGTATTTCTGCCCAGATTATTCCGAAACCGACTAGGTAACACAGATCTTGTGAGATCTGTAACTATCTCCCTAGTTCATCAAATTCAATGATTCTTCCACTAACGTCTAGAGTTACATGTCTAGTTTGGATTGTGATAGGTTTCATGAATCAAATCCCTCTCAGTTGGCGCGAGTTGATTCGAGAAGTGGCATACCCGAACTGCACAAAAATAACAAGTTCCAGAATTTTCTGATTTGATTCTCTCCGTTAATGCAATTCCGGTGAGTTTCTGATCAAATTGCTCTGTTGTTGGCAATCGTAACTTCATTACCGGTCAAACCCACATGCCAATTTAGTCTATTACGGATTACAATAGGGGAATTAGTCGAATTCAAACCGAAATCGGAATATTAACCCTAACTTCGAACCCAGATTCAAAATCTTCAATTCTGCATTATAATTGGGGAAATCGGTACCATTAGAATCGGAATTTGATTTCGAATCGATAGGAACAAGAATCATCGAATTCGTTCTGTAGATTGTGAGATATCGATGGATTAGTACTCAAGTGCAATTTGGGAATTCCTCATGAACTCGTGAGCTGTAAGGCCGTCCGATTGTGGTTAATAGAAATGGACGGCCGAGATTAGATCATGGGGGTTTAAGTTGTAATAAGTTAATATGTTTTCCAGAATAAAGTCCTAACTTGCTAGATTTATTTAATGGCCTTGCCGAATGTATTTTGACTTGAAATTTTAACCATAGATTCCTTATAAAATCTAGTTTATTTTGATATAAATTAATATGGGTTTTTAGTTTTTAAACGTAAGTTATGATTTTTGCAAGTTACGAGTATTATGGAATTATTTGGATAATTTAAAAAGATATTTTATGAAATAAAATTTTATAATATGTCTAAGATGTTATAGCTACTATATACTTAATTTGGGAATTTTGGATAAGGGGAAATAGGTTTGAAAATTGTATCAGTTGTGGCTATGTCTAAAAGATATTAAATATAATTAATACCATAAGAATTCTTAAAGCATGTTTTGGATAATCCTAAGGAAAATATAAGCGTATATATAAATACATTAGAAGTAAATAAAAGAAGTAACATACCTTATGGGAAACATAATAAAAGGGAAAATTAGGATAAACCTAACTCATAGGTGAAAATTAAAAATATTAAATGTTAAGTGACATCTAGGTGGACTATTAGGGGGAAATACATATCCTAAACCTTAAATAGTTATTAAAGTAAGTTAGCCAAGTCTAACTAAAGAGTTTCCTTAACTAATCAATGCTTGGAATTGAAATACCCCAAACCCAAGTATGCTAAGTAAACATCAAATTATGATGTAGTAAGGCTAGAATATGCCTTAGAAAGATTGGTAGACAATTTAAACCAAGGAAAACACAAAAAGTGTCTTAAGGGCAATTAGGGCAAAATGTGCTCTAAGCTTGGAGAGACTTGGGTGAGTACCCAAATATCATGACAACCTTAGTAATATTCTAATGGTCATTTTAACCAATTACCAAAGAAAACCAAGCTTGAAAACAAGTTAAAACACAAAATGTGCTTTAAGAAGTCTTAAAGCACATTTTTGAGAAATTGTCTTAGAATTGAGTTTTGAGTGGCTAGATGTCCATCATTACTCTTTAATCAACATGTGTACTAATTAGTATCACATTAGGAAGTCTAAATCAATGGGAATCAAAAAGTTTCACAAATTTGTGCACTAATTTGTGAATAGTGCCAAATAGTACCTAGTTTAAGCCTTTGGTCAACATAAGTCAATAAATTGGTCAACAAAGACCAAAAGTCTCTTATTATTAAAGGGGGAACGGTTTTTGAAGTGGTAACACACCACATGTGCTAGTAAGGAAAGAGGTGGGAAAGTGAGTAAATCACTATTCACCTTTTATAAAGCAAAATATCTTACTTTAGCTACCTCTCTCCTCCCTTCTCTTGATTTCCCTCTTCCTCCATCGTATTATTCTGCTCTCTCCCAGTGGAAAACCGTTCCAAGCTACAGCCATGGCACCCTCATCTTCAATTGTTCACCAAACACTCATTTTAGCTCCAAATCGAAAAGTAAGCATAGATTTCTCCTAGTTAGGCCAAGACTATCTTTCTATCTTTTTCAAATCCTTCAAAGCTCCATTTTGGTGCCAAGAGGAAACTCCATTGATGGAGGAAAATCAAGTTTGAAGAGCTCATTAGCTTCTCCATTCTCTTAAGGTAAGGAAAATGTAAGAAAAACCATGTTTCCATCATTTCTTCTACATGGCCGAAATTTCTTCTCATGGGGCTATGTTTTTATGCCTTGTTCTTGCTTGATTTATTCACCAAGGACTAGTGGAGGTCCTATTTCATTCAATGCCAAAGTCTATCTTGAGACTTCAAAGGTAATCATCCACTTTTATGCCTTAGAACACATTCCTAACCTAGGTTTTTATTCCTTGAGGTTAGTGTACTGTTTAGTACTCATATGAGTCATTGAATATTGATTAGAACATTGGCAAGGGGAATTTAAGTGGTGGCCGAGATTCATGCAAGAAGAAGGTCTAAGGAGGAAGTTAAGATAAGCTTGAGAAAACAAGGTAAAATGCTTACCTAATGGTGGTTTAAGTTTTAAGGGATGAGTTTAGGTGGATACCAATGTGGCTTAGAGCTTACATTGTGTATTGGGTTATATAACCTAAGAAAAGAACTTAAATAAGCCTGTGAACTTGTGACTAAGGAGCCAATGGGAATGAGTTAGTAATATAAGTTTAAGATGGATTTTAAGAGCATTATAACTACTATGAGATTGATGGGTGTATTTGCAGGTTGAAAGCTTTTATATGTGGGAAATTCAGTGTTTAAATTCATGTCATTTAAGGGCCTAAGAGCCATGTCATTTAAGGGCCTAAGAGCCATGTCATTTAAGAGCGTTAGTGCTATGAAATTTAAGATTATTGCACTATATTGACTTTATTATGAATGAGTTGATTTGGGTGAGAATTATGATGAAAAAAGGTTTGATGTGCGTGAGATGATTGAATGAGAAAAACCATGCATATGGGCATGATAATATACTAGAGGAGCTATGGCAAAATTTGAATGAAAATAAGCTAACAACGGTATTCTTGAGGATTAGAATGACTCAGAATTGTTTAAGAGGAATTAGAGGTTATGAGGGTGTAATTTGTGTGCTAAGATTGTGTACTAAGGACTTGAGTGTTCTTGATTGTATTAAGGGTGGAAAACTAAATGTTGGGTGTAGTATATTCTAAGAAAGCCATGTCAAAATTTGGAGAGAAAACTAAGTGTTTAAGATGTTCTAAGGAGATTTTATGACTAAGGAATGTTTTAATATCACTAAGGGTTGTATTGGTGAAAATGGATAAACTATGGAGTTCTTGAGTACTAGGAAGACCTAGGGATGTCTAAGAGGGACTAGGGGTTATAATGGTGAGTTTTATGCACCAAAAACCATGGTTAAGGAAGCTAGGAAACTTGTACAAAGTTTGAAGGAAAAGTAAGGTATAATGACTTATAAGGATGTAAGCATGTGCTAGATTATATATGGCTTTGAGAAGTTTGAGTAAAGCAAATGGGTGTGCAAAATGATGCTTGAGGAGTAGTTAAGATGGTGGTGAAGAAACATAATGATTAGTTGAGGTCTTAGGCAAAGTCACAAGAGGGAAGTGTAAGGAATCAAGTGTTAAGTGTAAGAATTTTGTAAGAAATTGAGTGTCAAGTTTGGTGATTTTTGAGGAAGGTTTAGTACATGTTTTAAGGTGTTTAAACATGTAGGAAACATGTGTGAAAGATTGTGGAATGAGTGGGAAAAGATTGGGGTGAATTTGGAGTTCAAAATGAGGAGAAAGCACTTTGGAAAATAGGTTCTGCTGTGGACCGCCCCTAGGGACCGCCCCTGTGGGGAGGTCCAGGCAAATCGTGCAGGAAATTAGCTTCTGGTTGGGACCGCCCCTGGGGACCGCCCCAGAGGGGCGGTCCAGTGCAGAGAAAAAGAAAAATTTTTGTTTTTGGCTTCTAATGATGGGGGATTGAATGGTAATGGTAGTAGATGATGTTTAGGCCTTGTTTGGTGACATGTAAGGCCTTAAGAGGTGTAAACAAGTATGAGGTGTAATGAGAAGTGATTAACTTATATGATTAAGTTTAAATTACAATGACTTAGTGGTCCAACATTAGGGAGTGATGATTAGAAAGATAAGCATATAATGACTTAAGAGATTAGGGTAAGTAAATGATATTAAGTGTTTAAGGTTAAGTTGGTAAGAATTTAAGAAGAGCTAGATGGAGATTGATATGTAATGATAATATAAGGTTGTTTAAGACATGTTTGGTGAGTGACAATGATAATTAAGTGGGTGAATAGGTATAAGGAATGAGGAGAAGTGATTCACTTAAGATTAAGTTTATAAGAACTTAAGTGGTATTTAGTTGGAAATCATTAGTGATTAAGTAAGCTAGGTTAATTAAAAGTAATTAACCACCAAATTCGATGAATGTTTTAGGTTTGAGAATTGGACTCCAGAGGAGAGTAAGCAACCGAACGACCAGCGGTGAACGGTACAGTTCTCTTGTGACCTGCTTGCTAACGAGGTGTCCCTCGCTTGTGTGCTATTTGTTATGTGTGCTCACTAAACAAGATAAAGCATGCAACTGGAATATATTATATTTATTGTATTGTTGTGTGATGTTTGAAAACTAACACAACATACCGTGAGAACTTACTAACCAATGTTTAGTAAGGAATTGAGTGAGACTAAGGAATGCCCCCTAAGAAGGGACGATATGAACCGAAAGAGGTTAACCAACAAACAGGGTCTTGAGATTACTACTAACTGGAACTTGAGTGAGGAAACCCGGGACCGATCTCTGGTCATGCATGCTAAGGAAAGGGGGTCGGTATCTATAGCAGATTCGACTTCCGCTTAAGGACTTGTCTTCGGACTTGTAGCCTAGGGCCGGTTGCTGGCTCAGCTACGCTGGACTCCCGTCCAGAGTAGGTGGCATTAAGATGGTGTGGTGGGATCACCTAAATCCCAGGTTCGAATTAAGCTACAACCATTCCCTTCCAGGAACGGTTTGTATATTGAGATTAAGTTAAGATTAAGATTAAGGTAAGGTTAAGATAAGTTGCAACCGTTCCTTTTTAAAGGATGGTTTGTATTATTAAGATTAAGATAAGCTACATCCACTCCTTATTAAAGGATGGTTGTTTCTCAGATTAAGATAAGACTAAGATTGAGGTGAGATAAGGATGGACTAAGATTAAGAGGGAACATTACTTAAGGAGTTAAATAACTAACTCTCTAATTAAGGGAACGCATTTAAGTCGTTCATTGTGTGTGAACTTTGATTGTTCATATATGGATTGTTGTTTACAGCATTTACTATTATGTTGTGCATTTAATCAACCTCCATGCTATCGACAATTAGTCGTCGTAGCCACGTTAGCTTGGGGGCCATGAGGGGATCGTGCCAGCATTCATGCTGACCCCCTTTGGGGGCTGTTTTTACTACACAGGTACATCAGGAAGCGGCCGTCGCGAGAGTAAGAAGGGGTACAAGTGTTTCGGGTTAAGTGTGGCCTACGAGTTGGGCATGTACACTCGTATGGCAATTTGAGTTAGTAAGATGTATAGGACGTGAGGGGGTTGTAAGAGGGATATGTAAATGGTTAAGGTTGTTGTACTAATGTTCGGTATATTCTGTAGTCAGACCGTGGCAAGGTCCTGGATTGTAAAGAATTCCGCTGTGACATGTTTATATATATACTGTTAAGTTGCGAGACCACATCTGGATTGAGTTGGGGTGTTACAAAAAGTGGTATCAGAGCGTAGTTACGCTCTGAAGACAAGAATTACCGAACTTAGGAGAATACAGAGGTTGAGTTTGAGTTATGGGTTAAGGGTTGAGTGATAGAGTGAGAGGTGCGTTAGTCAGGACTTCCCGTGTTTACCGGATATCCATAGTACCTAGACCCGCCCTCCACATCCCTAACCCTGAATATGTGGAACAGACGCCAGAGAGAAGAAAGCCTTCTCTTACTCGGGGGAACCCGATCTGGCAGTTAGCTAACAGTAAGCAATACGAGAAACATCTTGTTGCACAACAGTTACGGAGAACTTGGAGATTTTCAATGGAGCGCAACAGAGAAACAGGCGCTACCTGTGGAATACTATCAGTAAGGGAACGGAAATTACCGGCAACAAGGGTCGACATGCTACGCAGTCGAAATAACCCGCGATACCAATGGTAAGGAAAGCACTACGCGTGCAATGGATAAGGAAATGTTAAGAGACATGAGTACCGGACAGCGGTCCGAGTGAGCATAACAGTGGGATAATACAAAGCATGAGGATTGAGATTACTGGAAAGTCCAGTTAGAAACGGGAACTCCAAACCCCATACAATGAGGAAGGCTATAAAACCTGGCCAACATAATGCAGACGACGATAGGAACTCATATAAATTGTATACCAAAATAGGACTACGATGTAGTGCCTAAAGGAGAATTATTACTTAATAACCACAACAAAATGTGTGGAGACAGGAGCGAGGATTAGACATAAGAAAATATTAGGGGTTCCCTCAGAAAGAGAACGCCCTGATAAATGACAGTACTGTCAAACAACAAGGAAACTGCCGGATGGTTAGTTATCCAAATAAGATATTATCGAAGGAGTCCCGAGGACTACCAATTACATGAAAATAAAGAAGTGTCGCTACCAACGTACCTTGTACCAATAACCCATCCTGCATGGCACACTGCCATAGCAAGTGCTACCACGATTAAGCCACACGAAAGCCATCAAGGCGAAATAGGAGAACGCTACAGTTGTAGCATATATTAATACCGGATTGTAAATCCATAAGAACAGAAAAGTAGGACCTTGGAAAGGCCCGACGGCCTGACCATGATGAGATGAGGTGACACACCAGTCAGCCGGGAGCGGAACTCAGACAAAGTACTAAACCATATAAATATTAGCAACGGTATAACCCACTACAACGACAACCGACAGTACGGTAAGAACACAATCCCGAACTCCAAGGGAAAACCTAAGAGATCGCTCGGCAATGCAAGCAAAACACTATATAAGCAATAATATACAAGGATGTATCATAGATACTATTGAGACTGTTGAAGCAACGACTTACAACGAAAACGGGATAAGACTCCCAGAGTGACCACTAAGAGTACCAATAACAACATTCTTCAATGAAGATGTTGGAAACCCAGAAAATAAGGGTAAAAGAAATGAACATAAGCTATAACCTACTAAGGATAAAAATGTACAATCCGGACAGAGGAAGCTCAGAGGACTACCCACACAGAGCGGGTATAGTCGAGCCAAATAATTGATGAATGACAGCTGATACTGTTTGTTTAACTCATTACACCCAAGTATGATTGATCATCAACGGTGGCATAGTCAACGGAAGTTGAACGAAGCGTTGAGATGGAAGTATAAGATGACTGGATGATATCCAACTTGGACACCGTAAGGCAAAAGCCTAATACCAACTTGTCCTTATTTGCTAAAAAGACATAAGTCTAATAAAGCGACAGGATTGTCAAAGACACTGAGTAACCTCAGAATACCCGAATAAACTTCCATAGCAGGAAGCAGGATGCAGCGACTTACCATGAACCCAATACTACATTTAGTATGTAACCTAACGGTAGATAGTGTTCAAGGAAACGAAAACCTTTAGGAATAACCTACAGATGAGTAAGAGTACAAATAATGAACTGAGACATTAAGCACCAAGAGCCTACGAGCCAAGGATGATAACCACATCAGAGCCCGAGGCGCAATAAGTTATAAGAGAGCTTGTTTAAGCCACGAAGGAACTACAATTCATAGATATGAACGATTACCAAACCCACGACTTAAATTGTGGAAAATGTTGCCGGGGAAAAGCACCAATGAGAATATTGAAATAATGCTAAGGACAGGAGCGGAGAACGAACCATGCCTTTTAGGGTGGAGATACCTCTCCTTGTTGTGAGGCCATGAGTGGGAATGACCCCTCCAAAAGGCTTTCACTTATTAGAGATGCAATACGCTTTTGTTAGAGAATGGAAACTGTAAACTTGAGATTACTTTAGAACATATTAGATACACTTGAGTAATAAGGAAGGTTGCAGAAATAGACCTCATATTCAACACCAGGATGTAAGAATTAGTAATTGTCAGAGATAGACATTGTGAGTGCACATTATGGCACGTCAAGTGACCAATGCTCAGAAGAGCTTGTGACTCCGGATGACTTCTTCAGGAACCAGTTAAATTACATGGTAGATAACATCACTAAACGATGAAAAAAGCGAGAGAAATTAACCTACTTACAAATCTGAGATTGGAGCAGAACACCTCGTATTAGGAGTCAACTATTTTACAGCATGGTATGACAACCGCCATACACCGGAATGAGAGAACTCCCAGTGTCGTGTTTACACCAAGAAGGGATTGAGTATAAGGTAAGACATTAGAATAAGTGAATAAGAGGTTGCCACATTAATGGGCAACATGGTAAGGGCCAACTACCACGGTACTGGTGGTCGTAAGTACAATAGTTAGATAAGTGGATTAAGTCATGGTGGTGTGCGGGTAAAAGGACCATTAGGTATGAGCCGTCAAATTGTGACACTGAGGCAATTAGATTTATGAGTTAAGACAGTATAAGTAAGGAAATAAGATGTAGACGAACTGCATTGATGCCAGTAGCTGGACCTGGTAGGTAAGATTTCACAGGAAGCACACTACCCATTCCTTAAGGAACTGGAAGTGCATTCCTAGTAGCATAAATATGAGAAACAAGTAAGAGGCTCTATGGAAAGAGACCTAAGCTACTAAGAAATAGAATCATGCAGAAAGGAGCTGGAGCATACCATACCCAAGAAACAGTAAATGGAATTCCCTTGATTAACTTCAAGAAGATAAAAACAAAAAATAAATGTTATATGGAACTGAATGAAAGAGGAGATCGACAACAGAATACTTCATAATTAGCAATAGCTAAACGTGTGACGGACACTATGAGTTTACTAAAACGAGACGTGGGACGATTGCACCCCACAGGGCCTTGCAGGCCTGACACGCTCATTATGAGTTAGTTGGGTAAGTAGTAATGTACCAGTAAGGTACCCCATGCATGTAGACGAGTAGTGTAGGAACACGGGAGGTAGTCGACTCCGTACCACGGACAATGACACAAGATCACACAAGAGCAGCTACTACCACAGACAGTCGAAGAGAAGAATTCAGTTGAACCAGCAAGACAGAGAACCAGAGAACAGATAATTAAGGACTATGAAGTGCGAAAAGCACGGATGTTAAGTACAAACATTGGATATGTCTTAAGATGTAAGGAATTAAGACTGTAAGCGGCGATATGCACTAAACATAGTTTCAGACTAAGAATCATCCTCAGACCAAAGGTCAGTTGGGGAGAACAATTTAGACATTCGAGAAAATACTAAGAGTATGAGCATAAGATCTTCAAGGAGAATAGATAGACGAGTTACAATCATTAAGGCCGTGTATATATAAAGATAACACGTGTCCATTGAGAGACCAATATTCCTAAACTGTAAGGAGGCTGAAGGATATGACAATACTGTAAAAGATAAGCGAGGTAGTTAAGCTAACAAAACATCAGAGTGGTGCAGCGGAAGCTAGCAGATCACTACCTTTGAGATTAGACCAAACTAAGTTAAGGAAACGGTATAAGTACCGTTAAGAATCCTCGATACAGAGACTAAGTAATTTTGATCGAATTATAAGTAAGATAGATGACGTGGAAGCTAGAATGCTTGGTGAGAATTAGACATCTTGAACTTATGTCCAAGAATGTGATGTGTTGATTACGTGGGCGTAATCATTTTAAGGGGGGGGTAGAGCGAAAACCGCTTATCGTATATTTGAGTACTTAGTACATAAACTACGGTGTGCATAGCACACAAAAGAATATGAGAATATGTTTTACACAAATTTTGAGATAAAATCATGGTTATTGCACACAGAAGATGTGAATGCCATACATATTAAGTACCTGTCTTGTTAACTCGGTGTGAGCACAAGTTAAGAGAATTAAGGAAAAAGGATTAAGGAGACTTAAGAATAAAAAAAAATAAATGAAATAAGGTATGAGTCGATATGAGACTAGGTGTGAAATAAGGAATATATGAGGTATGAGTCGATATGAGATAGGTGTGAGATAAGAATAAGATAACATTATGAGATACAATTGACATGAGTATAAGGAGAAGATAGTAATGCTATGATATATAAGATGGTGAGAATTGGTTATGAGGCTGATATAGAACTTAGTAAGAATGGGTGCCTTGAGGTAATTACTAAGAGATGAATTGGAATGTCTAATGGACTGAGTCCACACCTTGGAGATGTATTGATTATGATTAGAAGAACTAAAAAGATAGAAAATTGGAAATGAGTGAATTATTTGGATGTTTGAAAATGACGTGGGAGGGGGAACTTGATTTCTAGGGATCAAGGGAAACCAAACACAAATTGGGGTGGAAGGATGTTCTACACTGATGCTGATCACGTCAGGGTAGGATGACTCCTGAAACTCCCTATCAGTGGTCACAATTAAATCACGCTAAGGATAGAGGTTGTTAGTATAAAACGAAATTGGAGTTGCTTGTATTTTTAATTAGAGGAATTATTCCTCACATGACCTCGTAAAAAGGATTACCTTTTTACTGAGTCTCGCCCATGAAGTCGAGGACGCACGAGCCTTTGTTCGGACCGGTGACATGGGGAGAGCAGAGTGTTTTGTATTCTGGCCCATGGTGACGAGGATGAATGAGCCATTGTCTACGGACCGGTGACATGGGAGAATACGTTGGAAGTTATGTGAATGTTTTAATCGTCAAAAGGAACAAAGGGAATTTTGAGTGCTATACATGCGTAAGCATGTTGTGTGATATTTAAGAATAAGCATATGTGGACCTAAGGATTCAATGAGTTTAGGTATACATAAGTATGATCTATATGATCGAAGGAATGAGGTAATGCATGTATTCTAATGAGATAAATGCATGGGAACTTTGGGACAAAGTTCTTTAAAGGGGGGTAGATTGAAATACCCCAAACCCAAGTATGCTAAGTAAACATCAAATTATGATGTAGTAAGGCTAGAATATGCCTTAGAAAGATTGGTAGACAATTTAAACCAAGGAAAACACAAAAAGTGTCTTAAGGGCAATTAGGGCAAAATGTGCTCTAAGCTTGGAGAGACTTGGGTGAGTAACCAAAATATCATGACAAGACCTTAGTAATATCTAATGGTCATTTTAAACAATTACCAAAGAAAACCAAGCTTGAAAACAAGTTAAAACACAAAATGTGCTTTAAGAAAGTCTTAAAGCACATTTTGAGAAATTGTCTTAGAATGAGTTTTGAGTGGCTAGATGTCCATCATACTCTTTAATCAACATGTGTACTAATTAGTATCACATTAGGAAGTCTAAATCAATGGGAATATCAAAAATTTCACAAATTTGTGCACTAATTTGTGAATAGTGCCAATAGTACCTAGTTTAAGCCTTTGGTCAACATAAGTCAATAAATTGGTCAACAAAGACCAAAAGTCTCTTATTATTAAAGGGGGGAACGGTTTTTGAAGTGGTAACACACCACATGTGCTAGTAAGGAAAGAGGTGGGAAGTGAGTAAATTCACTATTCACCTTTTATAAAGCAAAAATCTTACTTTAGCTACCTCTCTCCTCCCTTCTCTTGATTTCCCTCTTCCTCCATCGTATTATTCTGCTCTCTCCAGTGGAAAACCGTTCCAAGCTACAGCCATGGCACCCTCATCTTCAATTGGTTCACCAAACACTCATTTTCTCCAAATCGAAAAGTAAGCATAGATTTCTCCTAGTTAGGCCAAGACCTATCTTTCTATCTTTTCAAATCCTTCAAAGCTCCATTTTGGTGCCAAGAGGAAACTCCATTGATGGAGGAAAATCAAGTTTGAAGAGCTCATTAGCTTCTCCATTCTCTTAAGGTAAAGAAAATGTAAGAAAAACCATGTTTCCATCATTTCTTCTACATGGCCGAAAATTTCTTCTCATGGGGCTATGTTTTATGCCTTGTTCTGCTTGATTTATTCACCAAGGACTAGTGGAGGTCCTATTTCATTCAATGCCAAAGTCTATCTTGAGACTTCAAAGGTAATCATCCACTTTTATGCCTTAGAACACATTCCTAACCTAGGGTTTTTATTCCTTGAGGTTAGTGTACTGTTAGTACTCATATGAGTCATTGAATATTGATTAGAACATTGGCAAGGGAATTTAAGTGGTGGCCGAGATTCATGCAAGAAGAAGGTCTAAGGAGGAAGTTAAGATAAGCTTGAGAAAACAAGGTAAAATGCTTACCTAATGGTGGTTTAAGTTTTAAGGATGAGTTTAGGTGGATACCAATGTGGCTTAGAGCTTACATTGTGTATTGGGTTATATAACTAAGAAAAAGAACTTAAATAAGCCTGTGAACTTGTGACTAAGGAGCCAATGGGAATGAGTTAGTAATATAAGTTTAAGATGGATTTAAGAGCATTATAACTACTATGAGATTGATGGGTGTATTTGCAGGTTGAAAGCTTTTATGTGGGAAATTCAGTGTTCTAAATTCATTTGTCATTTAAGGGCCTAAGTCCATGTCATTTAAGGGCCTAAGAGCCATGTCCTTTAAGAGCGTTAGTGCTATGAAATTTAAGATTATTGCACTATATTGAGTTTATTATGAATGAGTTGATTTGGGTGAGAATTATGATGAGAAAAAGGTTTGATGTGCGTGAGATGATTGAATGAGAAAAACCATGCATATGGCATGATAATATCTAGAGGAGCTATGGCAAAATTTGAATGAAAATAAGCTAACAACGGTATTCTTGAGGATTAGAATGACTCAGAATTGTTTAAGAGGAATTAGAGGTTAGGAGGGTGTAATTTGTGTGCTAAGATTGTGTACTAAGGACTTGAGTGTTCTTGATTGTATTAAGGGTGGAAAACTAATGTTGGGTGTATTAATATTCTAAGAAAGCCATGTCAAAATTTGGAGAAAAACTAAGTGTTTAAGATGTTCTAAGGAGATTTATGACTAGGAATGTTCTAGTAATCACTAAGGGTTGTATTGGTGAAAATGGATAAACTATGAGTTCTTGAGTACTAGGAAGACCTAGGGATGTCTAAGAGGGACTAGGGGTTATAATGGTGAGTTTTATGCACCAAAACCATGGTTAAGGAAGCTAGAAAACTTGTACAAAGTTTGAAGGAAAAGTAAGGTATAATGACTTATAAGGATGTAAGCATGTGCTAGATTATATATGGCTTTGAGAAGTTTGAGTAAAGCAAATGGGTGTGCAAAATGATGCTTGAGGAGTAGTTAAGATGGTGGTGAAGAAACATAATGATTAGTTGAGGTCTTAGGCAAAGTCACAAGAGGAAGTGTAAGGAATCAAGTGTTAAGTGTAAGAATTTTGTAAGAAATTGAGTGTCAAGTTTGGTGATTTTTGAGGAAGGTTTAGTACATGTTTTAAGGTGTTTAAACATGTAGGAAACATGTGGAAAGATTGTGGAATGAGTGGGAAAAGATTGGGGTGAATTTGGAGTTCAAAATGAGGAGAAAAGCACTTTGGGAAAATAGGTTCTGCTGTGGACCGCCCTAGGACCGCCCCTGTGGGGAGGTCCAGGCAAATCGTGCAGGAAATTAGCTTTCTGGTTGGGACCGCCCCTGGGGACCGCCCCAGAGGGGCGGTCCAGTGCAGAGAAAAGAAAAATTTTTGTTTTTGGCTTCTAATGATGGGGGATTGAATGGTAATGGTAGTAGATATGATGTTTAGGCCTTGTTTGGTGACATGTAAAGGCCTTAAGAGGTGTAAACAAGTATGAGGTGTAATGAGAAGTGATTAACTTATATGATTAAGTTTAAATTACAATGACTTAGTGGTCCAACATTAGGGAGTGATGATGATTAGAAAGATAAGCATATAATGACTTAAGAGATTAGGGTAAGTAAATGATATTAAGTGTTAAGGTTAAGTTGGTAAGAATTTAAGAAGAGCTAGATGAGATTGATATGTAATGATAATATAAGGTTGTTTAAGACATGTTTGGTGAGTGACAATGATAATTAAGTGGGTGAATAGGTATAAGGAATGAGGAGAAGTGATTCACTTTAGATTAAGTTTATAAGAACTTAAGTGGTATTTAGTTGGAAATCATTAGTGATTAAGTAAGCTAGGTTAATTAAAAGTAATTAACCACCAAATTCGATGAATGTTTTAGGGTTTGAGAATTTGGACTCCAGAGGAGTAAGCAACCGAACGACCAGCGGTGAACGGTACAGTTCTCTTGTGACCTGCTTGCTAACGAGGTGTCCCTCGGCTTGTATGCTATTTGTTTTGTGTGCTCACTAACAAGATAAAGCATGCAACTGGAATATATTATATTTATTGTATTGTTGTGTGATGTTTGAAAACTAACACAACATACCGTGAGAACTTACTAACCAATGTTTAGTAAGGAATTGAGTGAGACTAAGGAACGCCCCCTAAGAAGGGACGATATGAACCGAAAGAGGTTAACCAACAAACAGGGTCTTGAGATTACTACTAACTGGAACTTGAGTGAGGAAACCCGGGACCGATCTCCGGTCATGCATGCTAAGGAAAGGGGGGTCGGTATCTATAGCAGATTCGACTTCCGCTTAAGGACTTGTCTTCGGACTTGTAGCCTAGGGCCGGTTGCTGGCTCAGCTACGCTGGACTCCCGTCCAGAGTAGGTGGCATTAAGATGGTGTGGTGGGATCACCTAAATCCAGGTTCGAATTAAGCTACAACCATTCCCTTCCAGGAACGGTTTGTATATTGAGATTAAGTTAAGATTAAGATTAAGGTAAGGTTAAGATAAGTTGCAACCGTTCCTTTTTAAAGGATGGTTTGTATTATTAAGATTAAGATAAGCTACATCCACTCCTTATTAAAGGATGGTTGTTTCTCAGATTAAGATAAGACTAAGATTGAGGTGAGATAAGGATGGACTAAGATTAAGAGGGAACATTACTTAAGGAGTTAAATAACTAACTCTCTAATTAAGGGAACGCATTTAAGTCGTTCATTGTGTGTGAACTTTGATTGTTCATATATGGATTGTTGTTTACAGCATTTACTATTATGTTGTGCATTTAATCAACCTCCATGCTATCGACAATTAGTCGTCGTAGCCACGTTAGCTTGGGGGCCATGAGGGGATCGTGCCAGCATTCGTGCTGACCCCCTTGGGGGCTGTTTTTACTACACAGGTACATCAGGAAACGGCCGTCGCGAGAGTAAGAAGGGGGTACAAGTGTTTCGGGTTAAGTGTGGCCTACGAGTTGTGCATGTACACTCGTATGGCAATTTGAGTTAGTAAGATGTATAGACGTGAGGGGGGTTGTAAGAGGGATATGTAAATGGTTAAGGTTGTTGTACTAATGTTCGGTATATTCTGTAGTCAGACCGTGGCAAGGTCCTGGATTGTAAAGAATTCCGCTGTGACATGTTTATATAATACTGTTAAGTTGCGAGACCACATCTGGATTGAGTTGGGGTGTTACAGGAATACTTTAATTATAGGTGATTAGTGGAAGTAGTTCACATTTTCAAGTTTGGTTACTGCTTCTACATATACCACTAGACGAATTTACCCATTTAATTGGGTTATACTTAATTTTCCTTATAATAACCCAGGGTTGGTACCCATGATCCACATACTCAACATAACAACACATATCACACATTAACGTACATACAACATAACTCGGAGGGAGACACGTGAGGGCTCGTACCCCAAGACGAGAGTTAGTCATCTCTTGGGAGCCTAGAGAATCTTTCTATTCCCATGTTATGCTCGTTACACAATAATTTAATGTTCCTCTTAGAGAACGTATACTTACTTAAGATGCGTCGGTATGACATAGTCCTGAACACATCGTACACATTTACTTACTTACATAATTCGGTCTTAATATAGAACCGTTCACACTATACATAATCCCCCTAGCCCGAATAATAGTCAGGTAGGTAAGCGTTGGTTAGGCTTGTGGTGGAGTAATCCAAAAAGGAAAAAAAACCATAACATAACAGAGAGGGGAGTTAGAGAACTGTAGACATCAACCCCCAAACAAACGCGCAACCGGAATGACCGGATTCCTCACCCCCATAATGTATATATATATTTATATAAATATATAGTTAAGAGTTCCATTATGGAACCTATCACATCCATACACCATATGGTATTACAACCGGGTTAAACACACAAGGGAAGTAAACATACTTACACGCACAAACAACACACAACTAACTCACGCATAGTCGTGGTTAGAACGTTCCCATGGTTTGGGTCATTAATCCGAATACCGATCTCGTATGTGATCCTAGAGTTGGTTAGCTAAGGTTTAACACATATTTGAGGTTAAACGGTATCGGAACTAACACGCCACATAAATGAATTACTGTAAACTCATATCATGCTTATTATTGCAAGGTGGCAAACACACAGAAAAACAGGTTGGCATACAAGCCGGTGTAATCCGGTAGAACACAGGTTGCAAGAAAACCATACCTGTCACCAAGGTCCACTTTATTGTGTCCTTTTATGTTCCTCGAATAATTCTCGAACAACTGGTAACATTACAATAGTTTCCATAAACATCGGGGTGATACGATCATTTGAAGACTAGTGTGTCCATAGTTGATCCCGTTAACTAGTTAAATAACTTCACATTTTTAACTTGTTTTACTTTCACATTTTACTTCAACTTTTCACCCACTTAATTGTCATTATAACTCACATAACATGTCTTAAACAACCTTATAACATCATTACCTATCAATCCCCATCATTACATGACATTTACTAACCTTAAACAACATTTTTTAGAGTGGTCCGGGACTTGGTCCTCACATTAAGTCCCGGACCATACATAAACAAACTCTCGGCTAATTTTAAAGGGTGGTCCGGGACTTTGTACTCAAGCTAAGTCCCGGACCAGTGTGTCTGACTAACTCTCGACCTTTTTTTATGTGTCCGAGACTTGTCCCTGGACTTAAGTCCCGAACCAAAGCTACAGAATTTAAAACTTGGCATTTTCAAGCCTTGTTCTACTTGTTCTCTTCACCCATTGTTTACCCAAACTTCACACATGAACTTAGGCATATTCTAATACCAAAATAACACTTTGAACCTCCTTAAATCTTTGTCCAACTTGTTATCAATTTCTTACAAAATCTCTTAACACTTGTAATATTTTCCTTAGGTTTTCTAAGTGGTAGTTACATGCCTATAACTCCAACTATCAAAAATGTTACCTCACCACCATTACCACCACTCCAAAGACATTATTTCTCACATACACCTCTCATACACAAACGCCTTCTCTTTTTTCCACAAGTTCACACTTAAACCTTCACACAGGCATTATTTTTCCTTTGTTTACCAAAATTTGCACAAGACTTAACCACACTCCCACCATGACCTTGGTGTATCAAACTCACCTATTTAACTCTAAATCCTCCAAGACAACTCCTAAGTCATTTTAAACCCTCATGGATACCATAATTCACTTTCTTTTACCAATATAACCTTTAACAATTCCTAGTACAACCTAGGTCACAACTTCATTTAAACACCTAAAACTCCTTGTTTACTCACCAAATTTTGACATAACTTCTCTTGTATCTCCTTACACCAAAACACATAGTTTTCTCACTTTTAAACAATCTAAGAACACTCAATCCCTTAATACCATTCTTACACACAAACACATGGTTTTTCATCCTTTAACCATCAAAGACATTCATCTTCACACGGAAGGTCCTTTACACACAACTACTCCTTAAACTACCTACATCATAATGTAGTGCATAAACTTAATTGCTTGGCACTTAGGCCCTTAAATAACATGGCTCTTAGGCCCTTAAATTGCATTAATCTTAAACATTGAATTTCCCATAATAATTGCCTTTAACTTGCAAATACACACAACATCACATATGCCCTTAATAACCTCCTTGTGGGTATTTTACTAACTCATTTCCCATTGGCTCTTTAGTTATTTATTAAGCAATTAAAGCTCATTTTCCTAAAGCACAAAGACTACATCAAGAGAGGTCATTTACCTCTTCTCTTCAAGATTTTCTCACTTGTTTTCTCTTGTTCTTTCTTGATTGGAAATCGGCAAGAAGCTTTTATCACTTGTCAAACTTCTAACCAATACACATATAAGGGTAATGAGCATTAAGTTTCATTCTTAAACTCAATAAATACCCTAGGTTACATAAGTGTTTTAAAACACTAAAATGGAAGTTTACCTTGGAATTTGAAAGAGAAGTTGAATTAAGTAGCAAGAGAGGACTCCTCCAAGTCCTTTGAAGTTTGAATCAAGCTAAATGAAGAGCAAGATAATGCACCATTAAGAGCTATTTTTTCGGACATATATGAAAATGAAGGGAAACATGGATTTCTTTGATTTTCCTTACCTTGAAGCAAAGGAGAACAACATGATGTGAAAAGATGAGTTTTTCCTCCTTCAATGGAGATTCTTCATGGCACCAAAATTTATTTCTTGAAGATTTGAAATATTGAATTGTAGAGCTTGGTCTAACTAAGACAAAAGTAGTCTTGGAATTAAATTTGGAGCAAGGAGTTGAAAGTTACAAGCAAAGAAGATGGAAATGGTAGAGGTGCTGTAGCAAAATGTTTTTGCTTGGGAGGATGAAGGTTGGTGACGGTGGGAACAAGGAAAGATGAAGAAAGGAGGTGAGAGGTAAGCTTTAGTTAAGATATTTTGACTTATAAAGGTATTTCCCTTTTTACTTACTTTTTCCTTCTTTCCTTTAGTTAGCTAGCAAGTGGTGGTGACTCACCACATAGAAACCGGCCCATCACCTTATAAGGTATTTTATGGTCTTTGTTGACCATTTAATTAGCTTATGTTGACTTAATGCTAAACTAGCACTATATGAGCACTATTCACAAATTGGTGCACATATTTGTGAAATTTTTGATTTCCCATTGATTTAGACTTCCTAATGTAATACTAAGTAGTACACATGTTTATTAAAGAGTAATGATGGGCATTTAGCCACTCAAAACCCATTTCCAAGACAATTTTTTTAAAAATGTGCTTTAAGACTCCTTAAAGCACATTTTTGTTTTAACTTGTTTTCAAGCTTGGTTTTCTTTAGTAATTGATTTAACATGTTCATTAGCATGTTAATAAGGTCTAGGAATGACATTTAGGTCTTATACAAGGTTACACCAAGTCTTGAGCAAGTATTCGCTTAAATTGACTTTAACGTGTTTTCTTGTGTTTTCTTTGGTTTAAATTGTCTACCATTGTTTCTTAAGGAATTAATTAACCTTAGAAAGCCATAATTACATGTTAAAAAAGTCTTGGTAGGTCCTTTGGGTCCTAGCCCAGTTCATTCCAAGCTTAGAGCATGTTTTTGCTCAAATTGTCTTAATAGTACTTCATTGTGTTTACTATGGTTTAAATTGTTCACTAATGTTTCTAAGGCACTTTGTAGCCTTTATATACCATATTTTAATATTTAAACACCATATCAAGGTTTGGGGTATTTCAATCTACCCCCCTTAAAAGAACTTCGTCCTCGAAGTTCACAGTTTCCCTCGTATCCTTTAATTAGAACGCTGGGATTACTTGCAAGATACAACTTCCATACTAAAACACACTTTAACATAACAACCTCCGACTTAACGGTCCAGTTAACATATCCACATCCATACATAACATACTTACATAATAACCTCGGACTCAACGGTCCGGTAACATAATAACATTTAGAACACAACCACATTTGGACTCATGGTCAAGATAACATTTATTACACCTACCACACACACAGTGTCTAGCATAAAATACAAAAAATACATTTTTTACATATACACTGTGATCCCGCAGAACCAGGTCGCGATGGACACCTTCTGGTCCCCGTTCCTTTGGGAAATCTAAACAATCACTTACTTTTTAACATATATACTTCTCATGTCACCGGTCCGAAGACAAAGGCTCATACGTCCTCAGCTCGTGAGCAAGTAATATAAAAATTTCTTTACGAGGTTAAGTATAATAGAATCCTTTAATTAAAAGTATCAATCGAATGTTTTGAAAATACCAATTGAAAATCCTTTTGAAAACGCAATACAACTCCAAGTCCAATTTATGCTCATTGCATCTTTCCAAGCGTGGTTATTTGTGACCACTTATAGGGAGCTTCAAGAATCATCCAACCCTGATGTGATCAGCATCAGTGTTGAACTATCCTTCCACCCCAATTTGTGTTCGGCTTCCCTTGACCACATGCAAATCAAGTTCCACCTCCCACTTCATTTCAAGCATCAAATAGTACACTCATTTCCAATTTTCTATCTTTTTAATCATTCTAGTCATAATCATTACATCTCCAAGGATAGAACTCCGTCTATCAGTTATCTCCACTCACTTTTAATCAAGTTACCTAGGGAATCTAATTCTCACTAGGTTCTATGTCGGTTTCATACCCCTTCATAAATCACAATACTGTATATATTATATTTTTATCAAAATAAAATACATGGTTTTACATTTGTATACTGTCGGGGTTTTTGTTCCCCAGGAGTTTCTCTACTCCCTTACACTTGTACTCTCACACAACAGTTAACAAAGTAGACACACTTATCACAATGGTATTCGCATCTTCTGTGCGCAATTACCACAATTAAACCATGATGAATGTGTATGCTCATATTACATACGCACCAATCATCAAAACAAATTATTTTGTGCTATGCACACCATAGTTCACGTACACTTGTACGTCAAAACACACTAAGCGGTTTAGGCTCTACCCCCCTTAAAAGGGATTACGCCCACTTAATCAATCACTGAACATTGGTTTAAAATGTTCTGCCGCCGTGAAGTGTTTTAACTTCCACGCGGTCTGTTATACAGTGCGTTCTGGTTAGAGGATCTTAACCATATGCGGTTTAGTCCCTCAACCAAGAATTCTCATTGGAGTTTATTTAACTCATAACCGGTTTTGGTTCTGGCCTGTGAGGCTTCTAGACGTTAATAATTAGCCATTTACTCATATTCACTATGCACATTCAACATTTGAATTATGGGTCCACTAGCACCATTCGTTATTCTTACTGTATTGTACATCTCCGATTTATCAATTTCATATCCTTATTGTGCGTGTATTCGGGAGTAACAAATTTTCCATCCAGTTCTCTCAATTTCAATTACTATGTAACTACTATGTATTTCATGATTATTCACTTGGCTTCTTCCGACTTACTGTGGGTTGAGGTCGAGCTACTACCTAATATGTAGTGCTCCCTCGGTTATTTCCAACACTTGAGGTATAATGCATACCGGTATTGGTATTCCGTGTGCAGTCACTTATTCCTAATCATGCCTCCACATTTGGTTTTGTACATGTATTCTTTCATTTGTACGACCTTGCATTTCCTATGCATCGGTTATTATAGCATTAAAGGTCTCTTTCCGCCTTTGTTTGACTATTGTGATGGTTGGTATTTACTGGTGCGTTTGCACGACTTCTTATCCACTACGGGTTGGTTACTTAGAAATCGGGGATTCTTATCCCAATGCTTTCAACTTTGCTTACTGTGTAAATTCACTAAGACTACCTTTCCATTCCTTATGCAACTGCAATAGGAATCCACATCTCGTTCCAACGAGATCCTCATCTCTTAATACTGGCTACTGGCTTACTGTCTAGTTTATTTGCTATCACTTACCGTTGTATCTCCACAGATTTTAATTCACAACTCTGCTTATTCATCATATTATCGTTTAACAATACTTATACAACGGTCGCTTATTGCGCCCTGTGTTCTTACTTCTTGTACAACTCTGACTTACATGGCATCCACTGTCATACTAGCTTAGCTTCCGCACATGTACTTTCATTATTCGTATCATGGTTCGTCATTCATTTGAATGACTACTGAATACAATATTCCTCAAGTCTTTATGCTCCTTGAGCGTTATTCACTCTACATTTAGCATCACACACCTATGGTTGTTGCTATTAGACTTATTATTCCTTCGGTCTCCACAACTGGTACAAACACTTTTTTTTTCGTATTATTCTTATTCAACTCATTCTTGGGTAATAACAATATGGTGAATCCTTAACATATTTCTTGAACTTGATTCGCATAACTACCGCTTCCGCGGTTTCACAATATTGAGAGGTATCCCCACTCTTAAAGCAGTGGTTCGTTCTCTGCTCTATTCACTTGTACACCATAAACTTCCATAATCAATTAAATTTACTTAACACATTTAGTTTATGGCTTATATGCCTCTTTGCCTCGAGCTGCGCTCATTATAGGCTGTTCACACAAATTTTACATCTTCATACGCCATCACATGGTTTGGAGGTTATATTGGGCTCCATGACAAGGTCGTTGCATCACGCTCACTTTCATGGGATGCCCCTTAGGAATGTCAGGTTGCCCTTTGGCGACTTATCCCTTCGGTGTTCAAATAGAGTATTTGTTTCAACTCTTGTGTTTTGATCACTACATTTTATTCAACTTCAGTTGTCCTAAACACCCTTCAAGGACAACTCCTGGGTGTTACTAGGTTATGCCATTACATCTGGCTTGTACTTGTGGATACGTTTAGCTAACTACATCGCTTTACGTTCTTGGCTGGGTTTAATATCCTCTCCCGTGAGATCCATATCCCCTGATAGCCTAGGTGATCATTCCGGGAATTTCATCCCGCTTGTTGCACATTAATGTGTCCACGTTAGGCATCTGCCTTACTATGAATTGGCTGGGTACTTGTTCCAGCTATCATATTTAATCCCTCGTGACTCTAGAGACACATGGGATGTTTTTACTTTCTAATTCCTTGAAACGAATTCACTAATTCTTTTGGTCTCGTTAACTTAACTGGGTTCTTTTACTCCAACCATTTGTGGTAATCCGTTGCTCTTGTTTAACTTTTACTGCTGACCGTAGTATGGAGTCGACTACTTCCCGTGTCCCTGACTCTACTCGTATACATATGTGGGATACCCTACTGATACATTGCTACTTACCCGACTAACCCATAAGTAGGTCTGTCAGGCCCACAAGCTCCTATCGGAGTGCGGTCGTCCCATATTTAATTTCTGTACACTCGTAGTGTCCGTCACACGCCTAGGTGAAGTATTCTATTGTCAACTCCTCTTATATCATTCTATGATAACATGCATTCAGTGCTTCCCGAACTTAATCAAGGAATTCCAACTATTGTGCTCTTAGGCGTGTCCTACTTTCTTATTGAATGTAACATAAGTTCGGTCTTCTCCTTCGGGTTAATACCCTCGGGTTATCCGATTTCCATCCGGTTGTTCAAAAGTGAATTTGGTGTAACTTATCTACCGTGTGACACTGAGGCCGGTGTAGGTCCTCTGGTTTGGTTTAAAACAAGGTTAAAAATAAGTATGGGTTTGAAAGAAAATTTGGTTTAAAGAGAGTTTGAAATAGAACTGAGTTTGAAAGAAAATTCTCATGGTGTCACAACGTCTTCTTGCCTTAACCGAGTCTAGCTTCTCACTGACTGTGTATCCCCATATACATTGGTTAGGCTGTAAGCCCTTCCAAGATTATGATTATCTCACTTAACTTCGTGGTACTTTACTAAGTACTTTTGTAGTTGTTAAAAATTTTCCCGAACAGCCCCGTTCTAGCAGCTCTTTCCATGGAAAGTGTGCCATGTTACCTGGCTATCGGCTCCACACACACCGGTTGTGGCATTGTTTTTACCCGCACTGTCATCAGTGGCCTAGTTGGCCCTTACTTTGATCTTACAGTCTTGACAATATATCTTATGGGCGACTTCTCATTATCTTAGCATTATAATCATTAATCATGACGACTCTCCCTCATCAGAGGCGCTTACTTACTTGACTCTGCCCTATTCCTTGTTGCTCGTTTCCATGCATTTGTCGTGGTAACCGAGACTAGACCTTTCACTATATGGTAGTCCTGTTGGAACACGTCATGTAAATATTTCTACAACCGTCTAGGCTTTGTCAATTAGGCCTTAGGACCTCTTGTACACTGTAGGCTTGGAGTTACCCACTCCTGACTAGTTCCTTAGTTAGTTGGTATACCATTGGTGGTATTATTTAACATTCATGGTCTCATAGACACTCGTCTCGGGTTCCATTACTTCAGTTCTTGCCTGTTGCACGGGTGGTGCGTTGCAAGCTGGTTGTTCTCGACTGCTCGACATGTCGACCCAGGTTACCGGAAATTCCATTCTCCTGTGCGTAGGATCCTTCCTTCTTCGCTATTAAATGCGGTTAACATTGTTCAGATGAAAACCGTCTCCAGGATTCCCAGTTTTCGGAATCTACCGTATGACAGGTTTTTCGTACTTACAGAGATATTTATCAACGACCAGATCGGGTTTTCCCGAGTGCGAAAGGACTTTCATCTCTCTGGCGTTGTTTCTTGAGTTTTAAAACAGGGTTTGTGGAGGGCGGGAAGGATGCTGTCGGTATCCAGTACCCACTGGTAATTCCTAACTAGCGTATCTCTGGCGCTATCACTCACCCTTAACCCAAAGTCTCAAATCCTAACTTGGTACTTCCTAAGCTCGATATTTCCAGTCATCAGAGTGATACTTCGCTTTGATACCACTTTTTGTAACACCCCAACTACAAACACAGTACTTAACAAACCATTGCAATGGAATACAACTCAACATTTTACTTAAACCATTGGTGTTACACGCCGTTAACCACCCACGTGGCTAACAAGGCTAATACATATACATTGTATCGGTCTGATGGACCAGATACCCGAGCATCTACACAGTACAATCCCATTCCATTTCCAAAATCCATATACATTACATTCAAACAGTACCGAGTATTTACAACTGATGCCGATAACAGTTTCGGTCTTACTACACCTACAATATGTAAGTAATTTAAATAACTACCCATGTGCAGACAGCTACCCTGTCCTACTCTCGAACGACTTCCAGCTCCTTGTACCTGAAAAGGAAAAAGGGTGGCCCCCAAGGGGCTCAGCACCTTTGCTGGTATTGTAATCGTGCAGCCCGCATGCAACCGGGCAACTCACAACTAATTGTCGTCAAAGCATGAGGTTGATTATATTTAAATCATGCATGAAAATCTATAAACACAACACACATCCATTTAATAGGATCCAAACAACTCAATCAACACATCAACACTTGTTAGATAACATTATTGTGTTCTTTAACCATTGAGGGTTTCTACCTTAATAGAGCTAACTCCTCACTAGACGACATTTACCCATTTAATTGGGTTATACTTAAATTTCCTTATAATAACCTGGGGTTGTACCCATGATCCACATACTCAACATAACAACACATATCACACATTAGCGTACATACAACATAACTCGGAGGGAGTCACGTGAGGGCTCATACCCCAAGACGTGAGTTAGTCATCTCTTGGGAGCCTAGAGAATCTTTCTATTCCTATGTTAAGCTCATTACACAATAATTTAATGTTCCTCTTAGAGAACGTATACTTACTTAAGATGCGTCGGGTATAACATAGTCCTGAACACACTGTACACATTTACTTACTTATATATTTCGGTCTTAATATAGAACCGTTCACACTATACATAATCCCCCTAGCCCGAATAATAGTCAGGTAGGTAAGCCTTGGTTGGGCTTGCGGGTGGAGTAATCCAAAAAGGAAAAACAACCATAACATAACAGAGAGGGAGTTAGAGCAACTGTAGACATCAACCCTAAACAAATGCATGACCGGAACGACCGGATTCCTCATCCCCCATAATATATATAGTTAAGAGTTCCATTATGGAACCTATCACATCCATACACCATATGGTGTTACAACCAGGTTAAACACACAGGGAGGTAAACATACTTACACGCACAAACAACACACAACTAACTCACGCATAGCCGTGGTTAGAACGATGTCATGGTTTGGGTTGTTAATCCGAATACCGATCTCTTATGTGATCCTAGAGTCGGTTAGCTAAGGTTTGACACATATTTGAGGTTAAACGGTATCGGAAGTAAACACGCCACATAAATGAATTACTGTAAACTCATTTCATGCTTATTCTTGCAAGGTGGCAAACACACAGAAAAACAGGTTAGCATACAAACCGGTGTAATCCGTAGAACACAGGTTGCAAGAAAACCATACCTGTCACCAAGGTCCACTCTATTGGTCCTCTTATGTTCCTCGAATAATTCTCAAACAACTGGTAACATTACAATTGTTTCCATTAACATCGGGGTAATACGATCATTTAACGACTAGTGTGTCCATAGTTAATCCCGTTAACTAGTTAAATAACTTCACATTTTTAACTTGTTTTACTTTCACATTTTACTACAACTTTTCACCCACTTAATTGTCATTATAACTCACCTAACATGTATTAAACAACCTTATAACATCATTCCTATCAATCCCCATCATTACATGACATTTACTAACCTTAAACAACATTTGTTAGAGTGGTCCGGGACTTGGTCCTCACTTTAAGTCCCGGACCAATACATAAACAAACTCTTGGGTGATTTTTAAGGGTGGTCCGGGACTTTGTACTCAAGCTAAGTCCTGGACCAGTGTGTCTGACTAACTCTCGGCCCTTTTTTGTGTATGGTCTAGGTCTTGTCCCTGGACTTAAGTCCCGGACCAAAGCTACAGAATTTAAAACTTGGCATTTTCAAGCCTTGTTCTACTTGTTCTCTTCACCCATTGTTTACCCAAACTTCACACATGAACTTAGGCATATTCTAATACCAAAATAACACTTTGAACCTCCTTAAATCTTTGTCCAATCTTTGTAATATTTTCCTTAGGTTTTCTAAGTGGTAGTTTCATGCCTATAACTCCAACTATCCAAAATGTTAACACACCACCATTACCACCACTCCAAAGGCATTATTTCTCACATACACCTCTCATACACAAACTCCTTCTATTTTTCCACAAGTTCACACTTAGACCTTCACAAGGCATTATTTTTCCTTTGTTTACCAAAATTTGCACAAGACTTAACCACACTCCACCATGACCTTGGTGTATCAAACTCCCCCATTTAACTCTAAATCCTCCAAGACAACTCCTAAGTCATTTTAACCCTCATGGACACCTTAATTCACTTTCTTTTACCAATATAACCTTTAACAATTACTAGTACAACCTAGGTCACCACTTCATTTAAACACCTAAAACTCCTAGTTTACTCACCAATTTTGACATAACTTCTCTTGTATCACCTTACACCAAAACACATAGTTTTCTCACTTTTAAACAATCCAAGAACACTCAATACCTTAATACACATTCTTACGCACAAACACATGGTTTTTCATACTTTAACCATCAAAGACATCATCTTCATAAGGAAGGTCCTTTACACACAACTACTCCTTAAACTACACTACATCATAATATAGTGCATAAACTTAAATTGCTTGGCACTTAGGCCCTTAAATAACATGGCTCTTAGGCCCTTAAATTGCATTAATCTTAAACATTGAATTTCCCACATAATAATGCCTTTAACCTGCAAATACACACAACATCACATATGCCCTTAATAACCTCCTTGTGGGTATTTTACTAACTCATTTCCCATTGGCTCTTTAGGTTATTTATTAAGCAATTAAAGCTAATTTTCCTAAAGCACAAAGACTACATCAAGAGAGGTCATTTACCTCTTCTCTTCAAGATTTTCTCACTTGTTTTCTCTTGTTCTTTCTTGATTGAAAATCGGCAAGGAGCTTTTATCACTTGTAAATCGTCTAAACAATACACATATAAGGGTAATGAGCATTAAGTTTCATTCTTAAATTCATAAATAAGCCCTAGGTTACATAAGTGTTTTAAAACACTAAAATGGAAGTTTACGTTGGAATTTGAAAGAGAACTTGATTAAGTAGCAAGAGAGGACTCCTCCAAGTCCTTTGAAGTTTGAATCAAGCTAAATGAAGAGCAAGATAATGCACCATTAAGAGTAATTTTTCGGCCATATATGAAAATAAAGGGAAACATGGATTTTCTTTGATTTTCCTTACCTTAAAGCAAAGGAGAACAACATGATGTGAAAAGATGAGTTTTCCTTCTTCAATGGAGATTCTTCATTGCACCAAAATGGAGTTCTTGAATATTTGAAAAGATTTAATTGTAGTGCTTGGTCTAACTAAGACAAAGGTAGTCTTGGAATTAAATTTGGAGCAAGGAGTCGAAAGTTACAAGCAAAAGAAGATGGAAATGGTAGAGGTGCTGTAGCAAAACATTTTTGCTTGGGAGGATGAAGGTTGGTGACGGTGGGAACAAGGAAAGATGAAGAGAGGAGGTGAGAGGTAAGCTTTAGTTAAGATATTTTGACTTATTAAGGTATTTCCCTTTTTACTTACTTTTTCCTTCTTTCCTTTAGTTAGCTAGCAATTGGTGGTGAATCACCACATAGAAAACTGGCCCCTTCACCTTATAAGGTATTTTATGGTCTTTGTTGACCATTTAATTAGCTTATGTTGACGTAATGCTAAACTAGCATTATATGAGCACTATTCACAAATTAGTGCACATATTTGTGAAATTTTTTATTTCCCATTGATTTAGACTTCCTAGTGTGATACTAAGTAGTACAAATGTTGATTAAAGAGTAATGATGGGCATTTAGCCACTCAAAACCCATTTCCAAGACAATTTTTTTAAAATATGCTTTAAGACTCCTTAAAGCACATTTTGTGTTTTAACTTGTTTTCAAGCTTGTTTTCTTTAGTAATTGATTTAACATGTTCATTATCATTTTAATAAGGTCTAGGAATGACCTTTAGGTCTTATACAAGGTTACACAAAGTCTAGAGCAAGTATTCGCTTAAATTGGCTTTATGGTGTTTTCTTGTGTTTTCTTTGCTTTAAATTGTATACCATTGTTTCTTAAGGACTTAATTAACCTTAGAAAGTCATAATTACTTTTTAATAAAGTCTTGGTAGGTTCTTTGGGTCCTAGCCCAGTTCACTCCAAGCTTAGAGCATGTTTTTGCTTAAATTGTCTTAATAGTACTTCATTGTGTTTACTATGGTTTAAATTGTTCACTAATGTTTCTAAGGCACTTTTTAGCCTTTATATACCATATTTTAATATTTAAACAACATATCAAGGTTTGGGGTATTTCACCCGTGGTTGGATAACAACACTTTCACCAACTGAATTGATTTGGATCTAGTGTCTTTACTCTTATGATCCAAAATCTTAATAGGATACTCCTCATAAGACAAATTCTGCTAAAGCTCCTGAACTTCCAGTTGCAAACATGCGAAGGGTCTGGAATATACAGCTTCAACTGGGATACATGGAACACATTATGTACCCTCTCTAACACCATCGGTAAAGCAAGTCTATAAGCTACTTTGCTTACCCTTTCAAGAACTTCATAAGGACCCACAAACTTCGGAGCTAACTTGCCCTTTTTCCTAAATCGCATCACTTCCATGGTGGGTGATACTGTAATACCCCAAATTTCTAAACTATGATTAGGGCCTTACTTAACTGTAACCTTAGGAAATCCTAATTTCTAAAGATGGAGAAGGTTATAATTAGTTGGAGGTGCTTGGTGAACATTAGGAACCTTAGTTCCCGGAGTATCACCCGGTAAACCTTAGTTTCGCAGGATTCCTGAAATTTCCGAAAATTACTAAATTCCTTAGGAACTGAGAGTGGTTATCAACCCTAGGAAGAGTGTTAGATACTTTTGAGAGTGTTTTGAGGGAAGAAACAATCATATCTTTCTTCTTTTAATATAAGACAATTCAGTTACATTTTTCAGTATTTAGTGGTTCTGGGCAAACGAGGCTTTGGAAGAGCTCAGAAGTGACCCGAGGAAATTCCTGAAACTTGATAACCCACACTAGTATTAACATACCTACACATATAGTCTTAATACCCATGAAAAGCTCAAGCCAAACATGGCCTAAGATGGTGGCCGAAAATATCAAGGAAAGGAGAGAAAAATATCTCGATTACTATTCACACCTCCTTACTATTCACACCTCCTTACTATTTGCCAATGATTACAAAACCAACTTGCTCCCTCCTTATCCATTCAAGGGCGGTTACATAACGAAAAGAAGTATTGCAAAACTATTGGTTGATTTACTTTAAACCAAGACCAGCGAGTCTTGAGAAAAGAAAAGAAAGACAAAGAATGTAACCGACGATCTCACCATCAGCGATGGTAGAGTGTTTTGTATCTGACGATCTACCATCAACGATGGTAGTGTATTTCATCCGACGATCTCGCTGTCTTACTGCCAGTAGAGTGTTAAACCGACGATCTCAACGTCTCGAAGTCGGTAGAGTGTTAAATTGACGATCTCACAATGTGTACAGTGGTAGAGCGTGAAAGTGTAACTAAGAGGTTACCAAAATAATCTTGGCAAAAAACAAAAAGAGCAGTCTAAAATTCTTTATTATAAGAATCTCCAACTTTTGGGAAGCAATAGAATTTTTAGGAATTCCTTTGTTCAGCTCAGACTTGTGCTATCCATGTACTTAAAAGGCTTCTCTAAGCAACCTATAGGCTGTATATTTGGGTTTTTTATCCCCGTGATTAATATACTCTAACTAACAAAAAAACTTTTGGGAAGTCCGGTCGCTCCGGGCAGCCCAAAAGACAAATATCTTTTAATCTGTTAAATTTAGGTATGCAGGTCCAAGGAATAAAGTGATTCAAGCAGGAATCAATTATGGAAGTAATATCCCATTATTATTATTATCTCGGACTTTTTGAGATTATTACGATCTTCTGGAATTTTTATGGTCTTCTGGGATTATTATGGCCCTTCGGAACTCCAGATATTTGGATTTCTTATTATGGCACGTTCAAGGAGCGGAGACCTTTTTTCTGGAGTACAAGTGGGACTTCATCACCCCCGGAACCTATGGGACTTCTTGGTGACACTAGTAGAAAACAGCCTATTTCTGCGGTTGTAAAGGGCCTATTTCTGCGGTTTACAACCGCAGAAATGAGCACCGCAGACATAGGTATTTAACCCTATTTCGGCGGTTCCGGAACCGCCGAATAGACCAGCTCCATTTGACCGTCTTCGTTTGACCTGGCCACCTATTTCGGCGGTTCCTACTAAAGAACCGCCGAAATAGACCAGCTCCATTTGACCGTCTTCGTTTGACCTGGCCACCTATTTCGGCGGTTCTTTAGTAGGAACCGCCGAAATAGGTGGCCAGGTCAAACGAAGACGGTCAAATGGAGCTGGTCTATTTCGGCGGTTCTTTAGTAGGAACCGCCGAAATAGACAGTCTTTTTTTTTGTTTTTTCCTTTCCAGCTTATTATTGCACCCAAATACACCACAAAATTAAGCAAACCTGTAAATGCATTGTATAATGCTGCCACCACAGTGGGGCGCCTCGGTAGCATACTATAAACCCATAAAGCGGCCATAATCATCGGCACGCATCAATAAATGCAAAAACGCAAGAAAATTCATACCAAAAAAAGGATTAGTTGTACACTTCACCACATGCACTCTCCACACCACACTCCATTACAATATACAATTCACTACGTTTCAATCTAATGAAATACATATAATAACACAAGTAACGTTCAACGCAAACAACTTAAGAGGAATCAACTAAGTACGTCGATGGAGATAAATTCTGCCCATTCCTCGAGGATTTCAGATATGTGCCTATTTTCATAACTTCCAATGCCCACGGTTTCTTCGAAAGCCTTGAACAAACAAAAATGAATAGTTAATGAGACACTACACAAAGAATAAAAATACATATAAACCAAGACTTTCAAAGATAGTTTAATACCATGTCCAATGATTTTTCTGGCAAAAACTTGGATGATGCTACTAAGTCATGCATAAACCTCATAACATAGTAACCGCATTCTGATCCACCAGGCTGTACTGGACACTATACATTCACACATTACGTTATCAGTCATACTTGCAGGTCTACTATTAACATGTTAACTATTTGCACAAAATAAGTAAAACTACCTTCACTGTAGTCCAAGGGATGTTCTTCGGTGTCTTTTGCAATGCACGCAGTGCAGCTTGGAAGCCACTATACAAATAAATATTTTGAATGTAATACACAAATTAATCAAATTTAACGAAACAATTTATTAAGTTATGACAATTGTAGTATTTAAATAGCTCACCTCTTTAGAGCCGCTGCTATCGCTGGCTTCTTGGCACTCGTACCAAGTGAGTCGAACTGTAAGACTCTCGGGTATTTCATGACCAAAACCAACAACGACCAATGACGACTGCTCACGTGATGAATAAAATTGAAATCATAACACGGATAACATAACTTATAAATAAAACGTAATAAGATATGGAAGTATGACTTACCCTTGATAATATGGTAGCATAATGTATGACTTGTCTGCACATTCATATATTGCGTTCGTCACGTACCGCAAAGACTTTCATTTCAGGATCCATTGACATAGTCACTTCACTGCAAGTATCAGGGCATAGGAATCCGAAGCTGTCAGTCTGATGATCTTGTATCGCCTTGGAATGCACATGCCTGCACCATAAACAAAACAACATTAGTGAACGGCGTTAAAGTACAAAAACTAATTCAAGTATTTCATTAATATAGGAAAAGGTATGAGATCGCTCACATGCTAGCTGACTTCAGAATCGACACATTAACAGTCTCTCTTGAATACATCAACGAAGTCGGACATATATATATCGAACGTATGCGTCCGTCCTTCGGGTTCGTGATGGTGAAAAAGACCCTGGTTATCCTCCACTTGGATCCTATCACTCTGAGGTGACGTCATCAACAAGGCCGAGTGCAGAAGTCTCATGTTCTGTGACAACCCCTCCAATATGTTCTTCTCTACTAAAGCAGGTCTCATCATGAAGTTGGAGGATGCCCCCGTGAGAGCTGGTGTGGCAACACTTTTCCTTTTCCTTTAGAAGTTTTTTTCGACTTGACATTTTCCTAATTTGTTGATTAATAAGTTTAAGTGACTCACTCTAAACCATATACTAATTGAAACATCGGATAATTATAATTTTAGAGTAAGCGTTAATTGTGTTTACCTGGCCCGAGATTTTGACCCATGTACCCGGCCATTGGATTGTAGCTGTTTGAACAGAGCGAAGTATGTTTCTCTGTCCCAGAGGTACCGGTATAGCACATCAGCATACTCTCTGTCACATAATCATCTACAAGCACCCGGACATACCCCTGCCGTAGTGGTTCACCGCCGATGGTGTCTGTACCAGATGAGGGAAACAATTTACCCCACGCCACCATAATATCCGCACCTCCCATCAGTATGAACAGCGTACATAAACAGGGTTCCTGAACATTAAGTAAAGAAGGGTTAAACGAACACAATCGAAGTAAATAGATGATAATAAATAATTTATTTTCTAAGTTAATGTGACTAAACCTTAATAGATGCATGTGGATATGGATCTATCGACTGCACACTACTCTGCCGTACTGGTGTGCCCTCCTCCCTATCAGCTGATGGTGCATGGGCTGGTCTAGTCACCTCCTGACTACTGCACATCTGTGAGCGTATTTTTGTCATCTCCTCTGCAACCAAATGCTGAACATTCTGCATAAGCCTCTGCTCCATCTCAGCAGTAACCTTCAAATGTTCCTCATAGCTGATCATCCTTCCTTGTGAGCCTTTCCTAGACCCCGGATTACCAAAAGCTTGGCGGATACCAACTTGTCCCCCAAAACCAATAGCGCGACCAGGATGATCCACCTTTCCAAGAGCACGAGAAAGGGGATCATATTGTCTGTTCGGAGCCCAAGAACCCTCAGTAACTTGAGAGTTTAACTCTTCCTATAAAACACAAAATTAACAAAATTCATTAATATACAGGTACACAAACAAATATTAAACAACTATGATCCAAAATTAGATACCATTTGATTTATAATCTCTCTCGTGGCATCATCGTACTGAGGATTTTCCGGCATCGAGTTTTTTTGGCACTCGACTCAACTCCCACACCTTCATCTTCCTTGTCGCTAGGAGCCACATCCTGTGGAAGCAAGCCCTTTTGCTCCCACTCTGGTACGCGTTCGGCAATGCTTTTACCACCTAAGTGATGTGGGTATAGATTTTTCTTCGCATTTTCCTGCTGTTTTGCACGAACCGCCTACAAATACATATGTAACGTGTAAGATACAAATAAGCAATAAAAACAGCAAAATGTATAAAAGACAGCGTTGATATTAGCTCTACCTGGTACTCTGGCGTGTGATGATACTCCACAAACCGGGTCCACTGCTCCTCAGTGATTGCCCTCGTACGCCCTCCCAGTGGGGTGGCAGCATCGCCTCTTTCTGCATCATCCCAATTCAGGGTCTTGATACGCAGCACCATGAATGTACTTGTCAGAGAGGGGCCTTCCTATGGTCGCGGAACTGTCGCCCCATTTTTTTCAATATATCCTCCTAAGAGAAGGTAATGCAGAATCAATGCAGAAACGACTCTACATAAACAATTAGTAGTCATTTAGTAACACAAGTAACGAGAAACTCTAAATTATATAACATTATAAAAAAATAACACACCTGAAGAATCCCAACATAGTGTCCTTCAATGATTGTGGCACTTGCTTCGAATTGTGATTTATGTCGCAGTAAGTCTTGACCAGGTGGCCAGCATATGCAGTATAATCATGCTTCCCATTACCGTATGGCTGGTTGAAACTCATTGAACTGCAAAGGCTTCGTGGGGGGCCTTTAATTGCCTTCAGTGCACGGGTGGCACCTCTCTTTTTCACCTTCTGTCCGGAGGAGGAGGAAGCTGGTGGCTCTGTCACCTGCTGTGATGGACAAGCCTCATCCTCGGTGGGTGAGTTCTCTTCCCCTTCTTTCCTCCTCGTGTGACCCGTTTTTGCTGGTCTCTGCTGATGAGGATCAGCTTCTTCATGGGCTGGTCTGGCATAGGGTGTGATCTGCACTTGAGTAAAGATAAGTTAGTAAAATTAATTGGTGAATTATAATGTAATGACAAATGTTGAACAAGTCAAGAAAATAGGTTACATAACATTACCATAAATACTTCTACGTTTTGGTGTTATCAACCCAAAAACCCTCGTCATGGTCTGATCGTGCATAAATCAAGTCGTTTTGAGTATCAACATTAAATCCCGCAACCCGTAGGAACAATGTTGTTCCTTCAATCGTCTCATTCTCATCATCATCATTCTCTTTCATTTTCAGTCTGAACTGGTCTTCTACTGGAAGAACAACAGACAACTGAAGTCTTTTGGATCCTGAACATACCACACTTGGTCACAATCTTTTCCCATAACAAACTGATCATCCTTAAACTGGCACGTGTGAGATCAACCAAGGTGAGACCTCCATCGTTTTGGATTCCACGTCGGTTGTCCACCCATTTGCAACGGAACACTAAAAACGAATCAATATGGTAGTCTAGCTCCCAAATGTCCTCGATAACACCGTAATACCAACTGGAGCTCCTCACTGGTTGAGACTGGTACCGATGTGGACTCATTGAATGCCGCTTCTATTTTTACTCCACTGTTCTGGTTTATTGATTTAGCATCTTGGGCGTGCAGTGTAATAAGTATACCCACTAATGTCATATCCCGCAAATGATACAACATTAGGTTCAGGTCCTATTGCCAAAAATCTGATCTGATTGATTTCCTCATTGAGAACTTCTGAATTTGATGACGCTTTTTCAAATACAATATTTGAACCATTGGACAAACAGTCGGTTTTGTTCTTTCGTAAGCCAAAGATGGTTTCTGGTAGGATTTTGTTGTCTCAACTCATTCATATGAGTATCAAAGAAGGGTTCAACAACCTCAAGGTGTTTGTAACACAAACAGATGTGCTTGATGAATCAGTTGAATGACTTGCATAATCTACATCATCCAATGACACCTTTGCCTTTATATCTGCCGTAGTGTCTTGGTTTGGGATACCGATTGATTCTGCTTCATTCAGATAATCAGTCACAAATTCTGTGACTTCCTCAGTCACCGTTGCTTCAATTATGCTCCCTTCTGGTCGATATCTATTCCTCATTCTACCCTTTAGAATACCCATGTATCGTTCAAAAGGGTACATGTAGCGTAAGTAGACCGAACCACAAAATGGATCTCATGAACAATGTGGACTATCAAGTGCACCATTATGTCAAAGAATGATGGTGGGAAATACATCTCTAATTGACATAATGTTACCACTATTTCACGTTGTAGATCATCAGAGAGAGTTTACATCAATTACCTTGCAGCAGACAACATTGAAGAAAGAAGAAACAATCTGGTTAACGCATTTCTACATCATTTGGCAATATCCCACGGATGGCTACTGGCAGAAGATGTAACATCAATACATGATAATCGTGAGATTTCATGCCTAACAGTTTCAAATCCTTCATTGATACAATATTCTTCCAGTTTGAAGAATATCCAAATGGTACTTTTACCGAGTGTAGACATTTACAGAAGCTGATCTTCTCATTCTTTGAAAGTTGTAGCATGCAGAGGTAGGTAGTATATTCGTCTCTCATTCTCCTGTGTGGTGTAACTCTTTCCTTATACCCATGGCTTGCATGTCTTTTCTCACTTTCAATCCGTCTTTCGTTTTGCCGGGTATGTTGAGCAAAGTCCCACTCACTGCCTCACCAACATTCTTTACGATGTGCATGAAATCCAAACAGTGTCTGACAGGCAGGTGACGCCATACGGTAAATCCCAGAAGATAGAGCATTTTTTCCAAATGTTCTTTGCCGGTTTCGATGTGTTTCCAAAGACGTTCACAATGTCCTTAACCTTTGCATACACTTCCTCAGAGGTCAAAGGTAGACGGGCCACTCGAGTCTCGCCTCACCATTGAACAGTTTCTTCTTCTTACGATAAGGGTGATCTTCAGGTAGAAAACGTCGATGACACATGTAAACATTCTTACCACAATTTTGTAACGGTCCGAACATGTGTCATCTTCGCACACCGGACATGCAAATGTTCCTTTCACAGTGTATCCAGACAAGTTCCCGTATGCAGGGAAATCGTTGACCGTACAGAACAACAAAACGCATGAGCGTGAAATTTTCCCTTGCATAAGCATCATACACACGGTTCCCTCATTCCACAGCAACTTCAAATCATCAATCAATGGGGCGAGGTATACATCAATATTATTACCTGGCTGCTTGGGGCCAGATATCAAAAGAGATAACATTATGTACCTGCGTTTCATACACAACCACGAAGGCAAATTGTAGATCACTAGTAAAACGGCCAAGTACTGTGTTGACTGCTTAATGTGCCGTACGGGTTCATCCCGTCAGTACATAGCCCAAGCCTCAAATTCCTATCTTCACCTCCAAAATGTTCTTTGAACCGTCTATTGATGTTTCTCCACTGAGGTCCATCTGCTGGATGTCTTAATTCTCATCACTCTTTCTACCCTCTGCGTGCCATCGTTAATTCTTTGCATCTTTCGGATTCGTAAACAACCGTTTGAATCTGGGTATAATCGGCAAATACCACAGTAATTTAGCTGGAGGGCTTTTTTTTAACGGAGGAGTACTCACCATCTTTATGCTTATACCGGGACAGCTGACATTTCGGGCAAGTGTCCAGATGTGCGTATTCACCCCTATACAACACAGTTGTTTGGACACGCATGAATTTTTTTGTACTCTACTCCCATTGGACACACCCATTTCTTTGCCTCATAGGTGGTGGTAGGGAGACCATTCTCGCAAGCATATCATGAATCAGCTCGAGGAATGCCGAGAAACCTTTGTCACTCAATCCATATCTTCCCTTCAGGTTGAACAAATTCAATATAGCCGTCATTTCGTGTACTTAGTGCACGTAGGATACAATGCCGTCTTGGATGCGTCCAACAACCTTTGATACTCATCCGGTCGATCAACAAAATTATTCTCAACGTTATCAAGTATCTCCATTATTTGCTCATCATGATAAGTCGGTTCACTGTCATTGACTCCGGAAGCATTTGGGTTCGGTTCCGACTCGACAAAATCAAATGTGTGGTCTGTTCTCATCCTCTCCCTTTCTAATGTACGAGGACCCGACATTATGTTCAACACTTTCTCCATGAAAAATCCATCTCTTATTGTGTGGCATGAAACCGCGAGTCTTCAGATGGAATTCAATTCCACAATATTTGAAAATTTCCTTAAGACACCGCAGTCAACCAAGGACAAGGTATTTTCTCCGCCTTTGTCATGTCCTTGTGCTGCACTGCCGCTTTGCAAAACTCTTTCAACATGTTGCGATAAGTGATCCCCTCGCTCACCGTACATCCAGTCACGCTCCATACTTATTTGAAATACAAAACGGTACGGTTAATGAAGCGTGACTGTATGCATATTAAATAAGCTAGCTACTCTAACTCTAAGGTTTCAACCTAAATTATATACTAAGCACCTATATTATCTGAATACATAATCTCAATGATCAAACAAAAAGCAAAGTTTAGTAGCTTACTTGTACACAGAAAAGGAAACAACAACCGTGATGGAAGAAGGTGGAAAATAAGAGAGGTGGTTCACGGACTTAAAGTGGTGAGACCTGATAAAGACAAAATTTAGATATTGTTATACATATACACATACATCAAACAATATTAATTAAAAGAGATTTTGTTAAAAAAAATCAGCATGACCTTTGCATAATTTTATCTATCCCATGCTTATTATTAAGCATTCACCAATCATACAACAACACAAAATTCCATCACAAATCAAACTAATACCAAATTTATTCATCATACCAATTTCAATATTTGGTGTAAATACAAAGTGCAAAAGAGTAAAAGAAAAGTTAGTTTATATTACCGGTTCTTCCACTCCACTTTCAATATACCGTGCAATGAATGGGGAAATCTTAAGCACTTCTCTATAGATAGAATAGAAACTAATTAGTTTATGTATGTTAATTGTTCGTAATTAGGATTGTAAAAATATATATAATAAGCTAAAAAGATGAAGATGTAAGTTGAGTATATTACGGGTTCCCAAATGAAGTGTATTCAGCCCCGTACGACTTCAGTCTGGTGAGCCCATTTAGTGATTCCCCCCTACAAAGGCGTAAACACACAAAATGAGTAAATAAACAAATCAAACTAATACCAAATTTATTATCAAACCAAATTTCAATATTTTGTGGAAATACAAAGTATAAAAGACAAAAAGCTAAGTTAGATTATATTACCGGTTCTTCCACTCCGTTGTCAATATACCGTGCAATGAATGGGGAAATCTTAAGCACTTCTCTATAGATAGAATATAAACTCATTAGTTTATGTATGTTAATTATTCATAATTATGATTGCAAAAATATAAAATAAGCTAAAAGATGAAGATGTAAGTTGAGTATTATTACGGGTTCACAAATGAATTGTATTCATCCCCGTACGACTTCAATCGGGTGAGCCCATTTAGTGATTTCCCCCTACAAAGGCATAACCACACAAAATGAGTAAAAAAACAAAAATAAAACACAAAATAAAACTATAAAATTAATTAATCCACTCGAGAAAAAATAAAACGCAAATAAAATTGAAACAAATTATTAAAACTTATCAAGTAAATATATCCTAATTGAACTAAGAGAAAAGATAAATGAAGTACATACTATTAAACCTACAGAATTAAATTTGAAAGCTAAAAAAAGAATTTTGTAACTTAATACTAAACCAATTCAAGTAAAGACAAAATAAATAAAATAAACAAAGCAAACCGCAAAATCAAAAACAAAAAGCATAAAAACAGAATAAATACTAAAAGTCTAAACGAAAGCAAGCGTAATCCTAACTAATCAAATTTGACGTATAATTAAACAAAGTAAAAATAAAACTTAGCATGTAAACATATCCTAATTGAATTAAGAGAAAAGATAAACGAACTACATACTATTAACCTACATAATTAAATTTGAAACCTAAAAAAAAAAAGAATTATGTAAACCTTAAGTCATCTAATTTCTAGGACAATTTTGATAGAGTTTCCCCTATAATTTTAGCATTGCCCACACACATTTCAGCTCACCAACTCATTTCTAATATCCACAACAACCTTAAGCACTAACATACATTAAAATTGTGCACAAACTCATCTATTTCCCCTTGGCTTCCAAGCCCTTTAATCATCATTTTATTAACACTAAAACAACTCAATCTCTTCCTCATTATACAATAACACCACTAATACTCAAAGCAATGTTAGTTCCTCATATTCAAGCAATTAAAAACGAAAAGCAAAACGCAAAATCAAAACGAAAAACAAAACAATCCGAACAAATATTAAAAGTCTAAAACGAAAGCAAGTGTAATCCTCACTAATCAAATTTGATGTATAATTACCCAAGTAGAAATAAAACAAGAATAAAAGAAAATTAATGAAAAATCAAAATCAAAAACAAAGGCACAACCACACAAAATGAGCAAAAAAACCACAATTATTCACTCAAACATTTTGTCGAGCACCTTGTGTGCACATATAATTTCACTTCTACAATACTACATATATACACAAATTTCATACACTGCACTAATACAATCATATCCACATTCACATTCAACCACAATTTAAACAACAATCACAATAAATCCATAAATTAGGTCAAAATCGAAAATGTACCTCGTTCTTCTCCCTCTGTTCGGATGAAGCGGCTGCTGCTGCTGTTAACACCGGATGAAGCGGACGGCACCGACGACCGGCGGCGAGGACGGCGGCGAGCACGGCGTCGAGGACGGCGGCAGCGGAAGGACCGGAATCGCTCTTCAATCGCCTCTAAAATCGCATGCAGCAGCAGCTCGACGAGGGAGAAATGTCGTCGGGTGAAATGCGAGGGTTTGGGTAGGGGTGTTATTAAAAGACCTATTTCGGCGGTTGTAAGTTCTAAACCGCCGAAATAGGTGGCCGATATTTTTTTTTTTTAAATGGACCCTATTTCGGCGGTTCTTACATTAGATTCGCCGAAATAGGTGCTTTTTATTTTTTTAAAAAATAAAACGGGGCTATTTCGGCTGTTGTAACGTAACAACCGCCGAAATAGGCCCGTTTTTTTTTTAAAAAATAAAAAGCACCTATTTCGGCGGTTCTAATGTAAGAACCGCCGAAATAGGGTCCCTTTCTGCGGGCTTAGAAATAGACCATTTTTGTACTAGTGTGACCGGTAGACAAGCTCTCATGTAGGCTAAAGTTTGTAAGTTCATTTCCTTTTTTTGGCAAAAGAAAAAGAACTTGTGGGACTGGGAGATACATATAGAAAAGAAAAGAGTACAAAGTGTACATTTTATCTTCTTTTTATAAGTTCCACTTTTTAGTGCTAAAAAGTAGAACTGGTGGGACTGATGTAATGGTATGAAATATACCATGGCTAAAAGGCCACAGTATCTACCTAAGACCTACTAGCGGAAGGATCTACCAAGAGAGTCTACCGGAGACCAATTGTCGGAAGGCCTATCGTTGGAAGCCCTACTACCGGAAGACCCGCTACCGGAAGGGCAGCTATCTAAAGGATCGCTACCGGTAGAATTACTACCAGTAGGGTTGTTACCTAAAAAGATGGCTCGGAAGAGTTAGTCCAATGCAGAAGCAGTATCCCAGTCCGGAAAGATTATCCAAATAGAGGCTAACAGTTATATAAATATGACAGTACCACATGTATAGGGGCAAAAAGGTAAACCTGGCCATAGGAAGTCTATAAATAGAAGTAGAGGGGCTCATTTGTAGGGGGACTCAAGTTAGAAAAGAGAGAGCTCACCCCAAAAGGCTCCCTAGTGTTGTAAACTAAATGATGAATAATAGCTCTATCTTGAAGTGGACGTAGGCCGGATTATTGGCCGAACCACTACATCTTGGTGTGGAAACAGTGTCGGGGAGCATCATCGATACTGTTTCAGGACACTTGGCACAAATCAATGGCTATGGACAATTCTAGAAGTAATGATTATAAGTTAAGGATAAGGATGAAAATTTAGTATAAAAGGGGGGTGGAGGTCGGCCATGGTAGGTGAGCAAGGTGGCCATTCTTCTTCATCTACCTTGCTTCTCCTAAGTTAGAAAACACCATTGGAGCTTAGGCAACAATACTCCTCCATTAGAAACACATGTTTAAGGTAGTAATTAAGCTAAAATCAAGGAAAAGGCAAAGTTTAAGGAGTGGAAGCCAAACTCCAAGGTGGGTGAATTGGTTGGTGGAGATTTTGAGCTCAAGAAACTTATAATCAAGGTAGAAGAACACCAAATGGATAGGAGAGGACAGGTAACATCTATGCACATCATTTTCACCTTTAAAGCTTATTTTCCTTCTTAAGTCATTCTATTTGGTTACCTACGAATCCTATGTCCTATTTTCTTAAAATTTTCACAGTAATCTAGGGATGAATAGTTAGTGATTATCCTAGAAAATAAAGTCGAAATAAGGTTGGGAAGTAGGAAAACTCTAAAGAACTTTGAAAATGAAATGGAGAAAAATGAGCTTTAAGCTTTAGGAATTTTTGGATGGGTTTCCGACAAGGGTTGAGCTAAAATTTTTAGGGTAGTCTTGACTAGTGAATATATGGTTAGGGTTGAAATATCCAGTCGAATGGAGAAATTTAAGTCGGTTAGACAAGGTAAAGAAGCTAAAAATGGGAAAATGTGCTTTAAGCCATTCTGAGTGGTTGAATGGGTTTCCGAATTGATCTTGAGCTGAAATTTGGGGAGATACTTGTGTTGTTGATATTGGATCATGGTTAAATATTTAGGCCCGAATCCTTTTGGAAGTTATTTAAGTTGGTGAATAGTGATTTTGGTCAAAAATAAGAATTTAAGCTTTCTAAGGTGGTTTCTTGGAAATTGTTTGATTCTCTGATTTATTGGAGCTTGAATGGTATTTTTATGATGTTATTAAGGTTATTTTACAAGTGGTGAGCTTGATGTGTGAATTACTACTTGTGTAAAGCTTGGTTATGATATCTTACTCATGGTTTGTAAATGTGTTTACGGATAACCTCTTGTGGTGGTGGTGGAAAGTATTGTGTGATGTTGATATCATGTTTATCCTAAGGCTATGCCTCTTGTGAGAGCCTTTAAGGCCAAGCCGATGTTCCGGCAACAATATAAGCTCCTACTAATGAATTGGAGCTGCCACTATGATCTACTCCTATTGGGCAGAAGTTTTCAATAGGGGTGTGCACACTAAGGACATAGGGTGGGTGGTGGTGGTGGTGGACTTCATTTGGAAATATCTTGTATATGATATTAATTATCTCTTGATAATTTTGGTACAGGTAAATGGTGTGTCATCTCTTCTGATTCGTTATGCCTTATAATTGTTAATATTTACTGGCAACAAAGGTTTTAAAGAGAAAATAAGTTTTTACGGGGTGTGGTAGTGTTACTCAGTTTTACTGATTTTATTTGTTTGTGTTTTTCTGTGTTTATGAACTCTGTGAATCCAGGGTAACTGGGATGGTCATCTTTTCTGCACTGAGGACGAGTCCACCGATACTTTCTATGTTTTCATGTTTGTCACCTATCGTAGAAGTATACAGCCTGGGGTCACCGAGATAGTGTATGAAGAATGGAACAAGAAGATACAAGGTTTTAGGCACCCGGAGAATGGAATGCAGTCAGTCTATCACTCATGATGTTTCCACTGTGTACGAGTATATGGAAATAGTCCCATGTTAGATACAAGTTATGTAATAGCCTTTTGATACCCCTTTACTTTTGGTGTAAAATAGGAGTAGGAGCTAACTTAGTGTTGGCTGGAAGGGGTCTTCTGGGTACTAAGGTGTAAAGTGACGGGTTGGTTGTGTCACTCTTTTGGTAGTAGAACAACGTTGTAAGATAGCTAACGTAGTGGTGGTGGTAAGTAGCCTTACACTTACTAGTCTTTAGTAAGTGTGGCGGTAACCCCAGGGGATAGTATTAGGGGACCTTTTTAATTGACGCATGTTTAATACAAGCTAATGATGTTATTTCAGTTATAGCGTGTCTCTAAAGAATAAAAAAAATGACTAAGTAAATGGTGGTGGTAACCGAGGCGTTACAGAGTTGTATTAGTGCTACAGGTTAGTTGAAGCGGAAATTCGAGTTTGTCTAGGAAGCAAGGTGACCCAGGCTTAGGTTTAGGAGTCTAGGCAGAACCATGTGGTTCTGAAAATGTGACTTGATGTGATATTGTGTTGTGTGCTTGATTATAGTTAACTATTTATATTGTAACTAACAATCTGTGTGTAGAATAATGGAGAGGGGAGAGGACCGATGGATGAACTGAGGGAGTTGACACTGAGCATGGGAAGAATCCTTAAGCAGCATGAGGCTAGAGCTGAGGTACCCAAGGATTTCTCCCGAAGGATAGCAACTATGAAACCAAGTACTTATTCGGGAGAAGAGGATCCAGTGATTCTGTTGGAGTGGATCAGAGAGTTTGACAAAATATTTGATATCATTGATTGCCCTGAAGAAAAAGAAGGTAAGTGGGGCTGTATTTTACTTAAAAGGAGAAGCTGATCTGTGAAGGAGGAGAGACTCAAAGGAAATCCAGGTTTTGGATGGAATATGTTGAAGGATGTAATAAGGAAAAGATTCTATCCGGAGCATGTAAGGTTGCAAAAATATCAGGAATTTACTGGATTGAGGCAGCGGATGGATGATGTTAAAAATATCATGCTAAGTTCGTGGAGCTTGCTAGATTTGCTCCGCATGTGGTACCTGATGAGACTGCTAAGGTTCAACGTTTCCTAGAGGGGTTAAATTGGGATTTACAAGAAACTATGAGTGTAATACCTATAAGTACTTTACAAGAGGCATACGATAAAGCTGCTAATCTTTATAGGGTACAACAGAGGAGGAAGGAAGTACAAACAGGGCGGAAAAGGAGAATGGAGTCACGTGAGGCTGAGAGCTTTGATAAGAGGACTAAAGTAGAAGTTAAGCCAAGTGGGGAAGCCAGACCCGATTACCCGGGACAGCGATTCAAAGATAAGGAACTAGATACTTTTATTGCAAGATATGTGAAAAGAACCATCCAGGTGAAGATTGTGAAGGAAGGTTGGAGAAGCGTTTTAATTGTGGAAGGTTAGGACATAGAGCCTTCGAGTGTAGGTACGAGAAGGATAATGGAGGTAAGAGTGGTGGAAACTCTTATCAGAGTAGCGCAGCGGAAACGTTGTGGACCCATAACCAGAAGAAATGCAGTGAAGATACTAATGATCTTCATAGGATTCAGGAACTTATCACGGTTAAGGTTAATATTAAGTTTCAGGAGAAACTTTCTTTTTAGAGGGGGGGGGGGGATGGCGAATCGTATGGTAAGTGGTGAATGTCTATTAGTGTTTGTGAATGTTTGTTGGTGTGTGAATGTCTATGTTTGTTGGTTCAAGAAATGGTTGATAAAACTTGAATGTTATTTAGGAGTTGTCTTCTTCATGATTTGATATATGTGGTATCGTTGAATTTGTGAATGGTTTATGTTGTGGATGCATGGGATTGGTGTGTCTGAGGTTTTGTGTGATGTTGTTGAATCAGTTGTGGTTGATAAAGCTAACTGGGAATTATTGTGTGGAATATTGTTTTAATTTCTTGGAGTATGTGAATGTATTGTTTTGGTGTGATGAATTGAGCTTCGAGGATGAAGCTTTGTTTAACGGGGGGAGGATGCAATACCCCAAATTTCTAAACTGTGATTAGGGCCTTACTTAACTGTAAACCTTAGGAAATCCTAATTTCTAAAGATTGAGAAGGTTATAATTAGTTGGAGGTGCTTGGTGAACATTAGGAACCTTAGTTCCCGGAGTATCACCGGTAAACCTTAGTTTCGCAGGATTCCTGAAATTTCCGAAAATTACTAAATTCCTTAGGAACTGAGAGTGGTTATCAACCCTAGGAAGAATGTTAGATACTTTTGAGAGTGTTTTGAGGGAAGAAACAATCATATCTTTCTTCTTTTAATATAAGACAATTCAGTTACATTTTTCAGTATTTAGTGGTTCTGGGCAAACGAGGCTTCGGAAGAGCTCAGAAGTGACCCGAGGAAATTCCTGAAACTTGATAACCCACACTAGTATTAACATACCTACACATATAGTTTTAATACCCATGAAAATCTCAAGCCAAACATGGCCTAAGATGGTGGCCGAAAATATCAAGGAAAGGAGAGAAAAATATCTCGGTTACTATTCACACCTCCTTACTATTCACACCTCCTACTTATTTGCCAATGATTACAAAACCAACTTGCTCCCTCCTTATCCATTCAAGGGCGGTTACATACCAATGGTGAGGATTGGTTTTGGACACTTGGCACAAATCAATGGCTATGGACAATTCTAGAAGTAATGATTATAAGTTAAGGATAAGGATGAAAATTTAGTATAAAAAGGGGGGTGGAGGTCGGCCATGGTAGGTGAGCAAGGTGGCCATTCTTCTTCATCTACCTTGCTTCTCCTAAGTTAGAAAACACCATTGGAGCTTAGGCAACAATACTCCTCCATTAGAAACACAAGTTTAAGGTAGTAATTAAGCTAAAATCAAGGAAAAAGGCAAGTTTAAGGAGTGGAAGCCAAACTCCAAGGTGGGCGAATTGATTGGTGGAGATTTTGAGCTCAATAAACTTATAATCAAGGTATAAGAACACCAAAATGGCTAGGAGAGGACAGGTAACATCTATGCACATCATTTTCACCTTTAAAACTTATTTTCCTTCTTAAGTCATTCTATTTGGTTACCTACGAATCCTATGTCCTATTTTCTTAAAATTTTTAGAGTAATCTAGGGATGAATAGATAGTGATTATCCTATAAAATCATCGAAATAAGGTTGGTAAGTAGGAATCCTCTAAAGAACTTTGAAAATGGAGAAAAATGAGCTTTAAGCTTTAGGAATTGTTTGGATGGGTGTCCGACATGGGTTTGAGCTACAATTTTGAGGGTAGTCTTGACTAGTGAATATATGGTTATGGTTGAAAGATAAAGTCGAATGGAGAAATTTAAGTTGGTTAGACAAGGTTAAGAAGCTAAAATGAGAAAATGTGCTTTAAGCCTTTATGAGTGGTTGAATGGGTTTCCGAATTGATCTTGAGCTGAAATTTAAGGGAGATACTTGTGTTGTTGATATTGGATCATGGTTTAATATTTATGCCGATAATCCTTTTGGAAGTTATTTAAGTTGGTGAATAGTGATTTTGGTCAAAAATAAGAATTTAAGCTTTCTAAGGTGGTTTCTTGGAAATTGTTTGATTCTCTGATTTATTGGAGCTTGAATGGTATTTTTATGATGTTATTAAGGTTATTTACAAGTGGTGAGCTTGATGTGTGAATTACTACTTGTGTAAAGCTTGGTTATAATATCTTACTTATGGTTTGTAATTGTGTTTAAGGATAACCTCTTGTGGTGGTGGTGGAATTATTGTGTGATGTTGATATCATGGTTATCCTAAGGCTATGCCTCTTGTGAGAGCCATTAAGGCCAACCGACGTTCCGGCAACAATATAAGCTCCTACTAATGAATTGGAGCTGCCACTATGATCTACTCCTATTGGGCAGAAGTTTTCAATAGGGGGGTGTGCACACTTAAGGACATAGGGTTGGTGGTGGTGGTGGTGGAATTCATTTGGAAATATCTTGCATATGATATTAATTATCTCTTGATAATTTTGGTACAGGTAAACGGTGTGTGATCTCTTCTGATTCGGTATGCCTTATAATTGTTAATATTTACTGGCCACAAAGGTTTTAAAGAGAAAATAAGTTTTTACGGGGTGTGGTAGTGTTCCTCAGTTTTTACTGATTTTATTTGTTTGGTTTTTCTGTGTTTATGAACTCTGTGAATTCAGGGTAACTGGGATGGTCATCTTCACTGCACAGAGGACGAGTCCACCGATACTTTCTATATTTTCATGTTTGTCACCTATCGTAGAAGTATACAGCCTAGGGTCACCGAGATAGTGTATGAAGAATGGAACAAGAAGATACAAGGTTTTAGGCACCCGGAGAATGGCAGCAGTCAGTCTATCACTCATGATGTTTCCACTGTGTACGAGTATATGGAAATAGTCCCGTGTTAGATACAAGTTATGTAATAGCTTTTGATACCCCTTTACTTTTGGTGTAAAATAGGAGTAGGAGCTAACTTAGTGGTTGGCTGGAAGGGGTCTTCTCGGTACTAAGGTGTAAAGTGACGGGTTGGTTGTGTCACTCTTTTGGTAGTAGAACAACGTTGTAAGATAGCTAACGTAGTGGTGGTGGTGGTAAGTAGCCTTACACTTACTAGTCTTTAGTAAGTGTGGCTGTAACCCCCGGGGATAGTATTAGGGGACCTTTTGTAACTGACGCATGTTTAATACAAGCTAATGATGTTATTTCAGTTATAGCGTGTCTCTAAAGAATAAAAAAATGACTAAGTAAATGGTGGTGGTAAACCGGGGCGTTACAGATACCTTTAGGAACACTTTGCTTCCAACATCACATTCCACTGGCCTTCGGCTCAAATCAGCATATGATTTTACCTATCCTGAGTCGCTTTCATTCTTTCCTGTATCATCTGAACCTGATCCACTGTCTCTTCAATCAATTAAGGACCAAGAACAACTATTTCATTGATAGCATACCAACACAATGAAGTTCTACACTTCACGCCATACAACACTTCATATGGAGCCATCTTAATACTCGCGTGGTAACTGTTGTTGTAGGAAAACTCTATCAAATATGGTTTATCAATCCATGATCCTTGGAATCCATCACAATGCACAAAGCATGTCCTCTAAGGTTTAGATAGTCCTTCCGATCATACCATCTGATTCTAGATGAAACATTGTACTAAGGTTCACCCTTGTCCCCATGGCCTTCTGGAACTGCTGCCTAAATCTTGCCAAGAATAGGGAATCCCTGTCCGAAACAATAGTTTCCGGAAAACCATGGTACCGGATCACATTCTTGATTTAAGCATCTTCCAACTGCTCGATAGTCCAAGTAGCTTTCATGGGAATAAATCGTGCAATCTTAGTCTGTCTATCAACAATAACCTAAATCTGATTCATCCCTCCTTTTTCACTAGTAATCCTGCCATAAAATCCATGGAAATGGAGTCACACTTCCACTTCGGAACGTCCAAAGGCTGTAGCATACACCCATCCTCTTATTCTCAAACTTAACTTTCTGATAAGTCAAACACCGAGACACAAACTCAGCAACCTCCCTCTTCATCTTCAGCCACCAAAAGTGCTTCTTCAAATCTTTGTACAACTTATCTTCAGCAAGATGCACGGAATAAGATTATTTCGCCTCCTACATCAGTTTCTCCTTAACCTTCGCACAAGACAAAGGCACACGCTACCTCCCTTAAACCTCAAACTTCCATCCTCATGGATAGGAAGTCCACAACCTTTCCTTCCTCCATCTTCTTCTCAATTTTGTCCAACTTGACATCTCCTGTTGATGCTTGAGAATCCCCAAACACATCCAAGCTTGCTACCATACTAAACCACTTAAATTCCCTTCTCAACTTGCTCATGCTCTGTCACTTCTAGACTCGGCTTCGAAAGTCCCTGACCAATTCTTCCGGAAGAATCCATATAGATTCCATTGGAAGAATTTTCTTTCGACTCAGAGCATCGGCCACCACGTTAGCTTTACTATAATGACACAGAATCTATAAATCATAATCCTTGATAAGCTCTAGCAATCTCCTTTGCCTAATATTCAACTCCTTCTGAGTGATATGTACTTAAGGCTTTTATAATCTGTAAAGACCATACAAAAGTCCCATACAAGTAGTGCCTTCAAATCTCCAAGGCAAACACCACGGCAGCCAACTTTAAATCATGGGTAGGGTAGCGAGTCTCATACTCCTTTAACTATCAAGAAGCATACGCTATCACTTTCCCACGCTATATCAACACACATCCCAACCCAAAATTTGATGCGACGTTGTATACTTCGAACCCTTCTGTTCCGGAAGGTAACACCAACACTAGAGCAAAAGTTAGCTTTACCTTCAAAGTCTGGAAAGCTTGCTCACAATTCTCGTCCCACTGAAATTTAATACCTTCCGCATCATATTAGTGAGTGTGGTTGTGCAATCTTAGCAAAATCTCTTACGAATTTCCAATAGTAATTGTTGGGAAAATAACAAACATGAGTAATTAAACCTTGCTAAATGGACAAGTGCACCCAATTCGTTGCAATATAACAAGTGTCGTATCCACAAGGAAATTTATTTTTAAATCCCAAGCTTCGGTGCTTTAGTAAAATGTGAATAAAAACAGTAAACAGGGGTTTAGTCAGAGGCAAGCTTAGCTGTTTGTTAATGGAAAACAATAAAACAATAATTGTGTGTTGTTGATGGAATGGGGGAAGAGTACCCTAGGATAGTGAGGAATCACCTAAATCACAAAAGAATCTCATAACCATAACTCATTATCTCATTGTCTATTAGAGTTCAATTCATGAATCCCTAAATCATGGGAAACCCAATTCTTACCTAATTAGTCAAACCCCTTAATTAAAGCAGGTTCAAGTCACTAGTAAGCATTAAGCAAGAACTCTTATATTGAGAAGGGAAGAAATGGTGTCAAGCCAAAACGGGATACATAGAGCATCCGGCCGCTTTAGCCGGATGGATGTGGGAATGCATAGGGCATCCGGCCGTCTCCAGCCGGATGGGGATAGGACTTAGGCAAAGCAAAGTATTGTACGACTGACCGTCTGTGGTCAGTCAAAGATACTAGGAGAGGGTAGAACCGTACTTATACATGTAAAATACAGGCTGGCACCATAAAACCAGGCCCAAAATACTATAAATAGGGGTGTACCCCTATGAAATAAGATACGCAACATTGGCAGTCAAACTTACATTCAATTCCAATAGAAGCTCTCTTTCTCTCTCTACTCTTGTGAGACTCTGTAATTGAGACCAGGTAATGCAGGACAGGAGATCGGATTGGACCATACTAGGATTGATTACTGTTTTGTTTCATTTGGCACCGTCTGTGGGAAACGAACAGCAAGAAGCAACCACGAGACCACCTAGAAACAGGGAAGTAATCTGCGACGATTTGTAGTGAAAGTTCTGAAATAACTAATGACATTTTTTGCAGGATCGGAACACGAAAGATGGCTCCAAGATCGAAGAAAACACTGAAGAACGCGCTACGAAGATAATAATCGCTCTGAAGAAGGAATGAGTTCGGAGATGCCATAAGCCATCTCCAAAAAAGATCTCGAGGACATGCTAAAGGGGCTAGTCAGATCCATCGACGAAAAAAATTGTAGAAGGAAATGAGACTTTGCAGCAGGGACTAATGCAAAGGGACGAGGAGTATCAGAGAAAATGGGATGAAATGACTGAGGCCATTGAACAGCTGAGAAACAGAGATTCCAAAGGCGAGTAGTAATGGCGAGGAAAGCAAGGATAGGAAGAAGCGCAATTCAATCATTAGCGAAGAAGAGATGGAAGAAGAGACCAGATAGACATGAGCTTGTACCCCTTCTCGGAGCGGATAAGAAAAGAAAAACTCCCGCCGCACTTCGTCGCCCCGACGATGAGAGAAATATGATGGGACTGGAGATCCCGCCCAACATATTATGAAGTTCATGTTTGCCATGAACACTCAGGGGATCAGCTCCCTCGCCCTCTGCAATTTGTTCCCCGGAACGCTTTCGAAGAGAGCGTTGGGATGGATCTCCACGAGACCGCCACAGTCCATCACTAGCTTCAAGCAGCTGACCGAGGATTTCCAGCAATACTTCGCTGCGAGTAAGAGGGTTAAAAAAGAAACAATAGAATTGATGGACGTTAAGCAGCGAAAAGGGGAAACCGTGAAGGAGTACAGCGAGCGCTTCCATAAGAAGGTCGCGGAGATTGATGATGTCGACGAGAAAATCTTGACTAAGGCCTTTGGTAACGGTCTAGCTCAGCCTCGACTTGCTGGAAAGATCGCAACAAAGGCGGCGAAAACTCATGGAGAATTAGCTGAAATGATCCATGATTTTTTGAAATCTGAGATAGCGGAAAACAAGGCTAAAGAGCTAGCGGACAGCTTCAAAACCGCAGGGGCGCCGGAAAAAAAAGAAAGAGGGGAATGGAGGAAATGCCGGAAGGGGAGGGTCAAGGTACAAGCCATATTATGGCAAGTCTACCGCCGGATTTCCTCTCAGGGAGCACAACACCAGGGAGCAAGAACCATTGTCTACATTGACCCGGGGAAGTATGCTGCTGCAGTAAGAGAAGGGTACTTGCCCAGCCTAGAAGGCCGCCGCAAGGGGAAATTCCGGTTGCATTCTGTGAGTACCACGGGAACCGCAGCCACCGGACTGTAAACTGTGCTACCTTGGCCAAAGAACTTCGAATCATCGAGGAAAATAAGAAGAAAGGAAAGTAGGCAGCCGAAGCACAAAGGCAATACGGCGGCCAACAGGGTAGTACCTAGAATGCACCTCGAGGGCGACAAGAGGAAGAGGTTCACCCCAGGCTTGATCCCAGCAAATCAGTGGGAATGATAACAGGTTTGTGAAGAAGGAGAGTAAAGTTCTTTCTCCTTTCATTCAGGATAAACATTCAGAGTTACAATTTGTAGCCTGCTTTAAGATGAAAATTTACATCACATAGATTGTCAAAAATCATGTTACCAAAAGGAGAAAAAATTCCCATTCTTTTTGCATTTTTACTTTTAGCAACCCCCTTCTTTTCCCAAAGGGAAGGCTAACAAAACTTTCTCTAAGGAAACTCACAGGACTTTTTTCAGAGGTAGGACCACTAACCCCTAATGAAAGAAAAGGCACATTCATCAAGCACATCAAGAACTCCCGGAGAAGAAAATCGCCAAAAAAAGAAAGTTTTCCTCCAATTTTCTTCTCCGACGAAGATGAAGATGGAGTGCTATACCCGCACAACGATCCACTTGTCATTCGTGCACAGGTAAACGATCGAATGATGGAGGGAATTTTAATCGATAGTGGGGCCGGAGCAAATGTTATATCAGCCGAAGCGGTTAGGAAGTTGGAGGTGCCTGAAGGACCGGATCAAACCCTATTCGGCGGTTCTGGGAGGATTTGTAGGAGGCGTCTCTACCACGTCTTCCGGCAGTATAGATTTCACAATGACCTGGGAAGAGAGACGAAGAAGGACAGAGCGACTCACGGCTTTTATTGTGCCAGGTCTTTCTAGATATAACATGTACCTTGGAAGGCCAGGAATCAATGCTTTCAAAGCCATCCACAGCACTATCACTTAAAAATGAAATATTTAACCTCACACGGGAAGTGGTTACAATAAGCGGAAGCCAAAAGATGGCCCGAATGTGTGAAGTCCGCATCATGGACAGCCTTCCTAGTGAGGAGGTGGTCAAAACTATGGGATCGGACAGGAGAGTTCAGGGAAAGTTGCATTCTTCCCAGGGCCGAGTCAAGAAAAGGAAGGATGTCGAGCAGCCCAGGATCCCCCCAGAGAGGTACATTTAAAATCTGACCCTTTTAAATTTTTTAAGATAGGAACTGCGTTTGACAGTGGAGAGCAAAACTCACTTAATGAGGTTCCTGGAAAAAAGAAGGGCAACATTCGCTTGGAGTACGGACGAGATGCCTGGTATAGACCCAAGCGTTATCCGGCATGAGCTCAGGGTAGACCCTAAACATCCGGCGGTCAGGCAAAGGAAAAGGATAATAAGGGAAGAAAGAGATTTAGCCGCAAGAACCGAGGTCCAAAAACTCCTCAAGGCCGGATTCATCAGGGAGGCTGCGTACCCGCGATGGTTGGCTAATGTTGTCATGGTGAAAAAAGCAAATGGAAAATGGAGAATGTGTGTGGATTTCACAGACTTAAATAAGGCATGTCCTAAAGATTTCTATCCCCTGCCATCAATAGATAGATTGGTGGTTTCAACTGCCCAGAGTTCTGTGTTAAGTTTTTGGATGCTTTCTCCGGTTATAATCAAATAAAAATGAAAGAAGACGATTGGAAAAGACATCCTTTATTACTTCTACCGGAACATTCTGTTACAAGGTAATGCCCTTCGGCCAAAGAAGAATGCAGGGGCCACTTTTCAACGAATGATTGACAAAGTATTTTGTCAGCAAATTGCTCGAAATGTGGAGGCTTACGTTGATGATATAGTTGTAAAAAGTCCATCAAAGGAACAACACATGAAGGATTTAGAAGAAAAATTCGACACTCTGGATAAATACCAAATCAAACTAAATCCAGAAAAGTGGTGTTTGGTGTAACCAAAGGGAGGTTTCTTGGTCATTGTTGGGCAACGAGGTATTGAGGTCGATCCGGGGAAAAAAGTCCAGGCAATCCTCGACCTTTCTCCAAGAAATATCAAAGATTGTCCAAGCCTTGAAACGAAAAAAGACTACAGCATTAAGTAGGTTTTGTTCTAAGCTTCAAGAAAATCAATCCCGTTCTTCAATATTCTAAGGAAGAACAGCAAGTTCCAGTGGGGACAAGAGTGCATAGACGCATTTGAAAAGATCAAGGAGATGCTTCGGGATCTACCTAAATTGGGTGTACCTGCCCCGGGACAGGATCTATATCTTTACTTGTCCGCAACAGATTGGGCGGTTGCAGCTGTCTTAATCATGGAAGAGAAAAGGGAGATACCAGTTTACTATACGGGCAAAATCTTAAGCCCGACAGAAGGACGGTACACTAACATAGAGAAATCTTGTTTGCACTGGTGGTGGCGTCAAGAAAACTACGACCCTACTTCCAGTCACATCGAATCTTTGTCAGGACCAATTGGCCGCTCAAACAAATTGCAAACAATCCGAATGCCTCCGGCCGGATGGTAAGCTGGACAGTAGAGCTGACACAATATGAAATTCACTTCTTGCCCAGAACGGCGATTAAAGCTCAGGCCTTAGCAGACTTCATAACGGAAACAAGCTTTGCAAAAGAAAAGAAGCAGACTCAGAGTCCATATATCATCTTGGTTGATGGAGCTCGATGCAAAAGTGGGGCAGGTGCTGGGATAGTGGTACAGGCGCCGGATGGGCAAAGCTTGAATTATGCCTTCCGACTGGACTTTGATGTTACTAATAATGAAGCCGAATACGAAGCCCTTATCCAGGGTTGGAAGTAGCTACAGCCCTCGGGGCGACAGGTTCCATAGAAAAGATGCCTTCTCTGTTTTTTGTTCTTATAAAATCTGTCTGAAGTAAGACTTATGAGAATATAACCTATTTTTAACAGAATTAGAGGTGTATTCGGACTCTATGTTGGTGGCGAGACAAAACGACAACATCTATGAAGTCAAAGAGGAAAAACTATGGAGGTACTTGCTCAAGGTCCAGGAGCTAAAAGCAAATTTCCAAAGATGCGAGCTAAAACACCTTCCCCGCGAAGAGAATGTTGAAGCTGACGCCTTAGCCAAATTGGCAAGTATGGCCGAAAAGGTACCCAATGAGATATGGCTAGAAATCAGAACTTCCCCAAGTATAGAAGGAACTCAGGTGTTTGCGGTGGAGACAGGTGACAAAGAAGAATCCTGGATGACTCCAATCATAGATTACATACGGCAAGGAAAGCTGCCGGAAGGAGAAAAGGAGGCCAGGATAATAAAAAGGCGGCCGCATCATTTTTTATTGAGGATAACCAGCTGTATAAGCGATCTTTTGCAAGACCAGCACTAAAGTGTGTTACCATAGCTGAAGGAGCAGAATTAATAAGAGAGATACATGATGGGCTCTGTGGAAATCACCAGGGAGAAAGGACACAACCCACAAAATCTTGAGACTCGGATATTTTTGGCCGAAAATGATGGAGCATTGCAAGGATATATACGAAAATGTCGCAAGTGTCAAGAGCATGGAAACAAGATACATACTCCTCCGGCGGAACAAAATCTATTCTCTGCCCAATTCCCTTTGCTATGTGGGGGTTGGACATTGTGGGCCCATTCCCGGAAGCTTCACCAGGGAGGTTCAAATTCATGTACGTTGCCATCGACTACTTCACAAAGTGGGTCGAAGCAATGCCTACTATCTCCATCACGGCTAGGAAGTCACAAGAATTCATTGGAAATATGTGGTATGCAGGTTTGGCATACCAAAAGCAATAATAACTGATAATGGAACACAGTTCAATTGCGAAAGCTTCCGAGAATTCTGTGAAGAATGGAAGATCGACTTAAGATTTGCATCAGTAGCCCACCCTCAGGCAAATGGGCAGGTTGAGAATGCGAATGGGCAAATAGTAAGGGCGATAAAGAGGAAACTCGATGAGAAAAAAGGAAAGTGGGCAGAATTGTTACCCCAAGTCCTTTGGTCGTACAGAACGACAGAAAGGGGCCGACGGGAGAAACGCCTTACAGATTGACATATGGTTTGGAAGCCGTCATTCCGGCGGAAATTGTGGTGCCATCCATAAGATGGGAATCATATGACGAAGAGGTCAACAATCAGGGAGTACAGGATCACCTAGACCTCCTTGAAGAAACCAGGATGGCCGCCCAGTAAGGATGGCGAAAGATAAATCCAAGGTAGAAAGATATTTCAACAGAAGGATAAAAGAACGAAGTTTTGCCCCAGGAGAATTAGTCCTCCGAGAGGTTAAGCAACCCAAGAAGCTGGAACCCCAATGGGAAGGACCATACATCATACACCAGAAGACGGGACGAGCTTCATACCGCTTGAAAAATGGTGAAGGGTACGAATTGCCGCATTCTTGGCATGGAGAATGTCTGAAAAAGTTCTATGTGTAAAATTTATAACTCTTCAATAAAAGGTATTATTTTTGGAAAAGTGAAAGAAAAAGAAAGCACCGGCCAACGAGCCGCAGGCTATCATGCCTTGAAAGTAAGCACCGGCCAACGAGCCGCAGGCTATCATGCCTTGAAAGTAAGCACCGGCCAACGAGCCGCAGGCTATCATGCCTTGAAAGTAAGCACCGGCCAACGAGCCGCAGGCTATCATGCCTTGAAAGTAAGCACCGGCCAACGAGCCGCAGGCTATCATGCCTTGAAAGAAAGAAAGCACCGGCCAACGAGCCGCAGGCTATCATGCCTTGAAAGTAAGCACCGGCCAACGAGCCGCAGGCTATCATGCCTTGAAAGTAAGAACAGCCAACGAGCCGCAGGCTATCATGCCTTGAAAGTAAGAACCGGCCAACGAGCCGCAGGCTATCATGCCTTGAAAGAAGAACCGGCCAACGAGCCGCAGGCTATCATGCCTTGAAAGAAAAAGAAAGCACCGGCCAACGAGCCGCAGGCTATCATGCCTTGAAAGAAACATCCGGCCAACGAGCCGCAGGCTATCATGCCTTGAAAGAAAAAGAAAGCACCGGCCAACGAGCCGCAGGCTATCATGCCTTGAAAGTAAGAAACACCGGCCAACGAGCCGCAGGCTATCATGCCTTGAAAGAAAAAGAAAGCACCGGCCAACGAGCTGCAGGCTATCATGCCTTGAAAGAAACATCCGGCCAACGAGCCGCAGGCTATCACGCCTTGAAAGAAACATCCGGCCAATGAGCCGCAGGCTATCTTGCCTTGAAAATAGGCGTCGGCCAACAGGCCGCAGGTTCCTACACTCCATATCCTAAAAAATCCGGCTAAAAGCCATAGATGACCATACTTTAAAAGGAAAAAGGTCCGGCCGGAACAAAAGTCCAAAACCGCAAGCCCCTTGTGTTATAAAAAATGAATACTACACTGGCATAACTCGCATAAGATAACCATATGTGCACCATTAAAAAAAGAGAGAAATATCACGGCAATAAAAAACTAAAGATGGTGAAAAATATAGCTTATATTTCTCCCAAGGTGTGGAGTAACAACAGTTACAAAATATGATCATTCGGCAAACACAAAAAATACAGGCCGAAACAAAAACTCCTCTAAAGATAAAAAAAATTTATTCTACTTTCTTTGCAGCTTCTTTCTCTACGGCTTCTTTTTCGGCAGTTAATAATCTATCGCCGCTACCAGCCACACTCTCAGAAGACTTGGACCTCCTGGAAAGACGCTGCATCCCTCCGGCAGACGGCAGAATGTTGCTTCCAGCTGGAAGGAATGAGGCTTCGCCGGCGCCAAAACATGTCTCTCCAGGACTGCGGCAGAACCTCTCGAGCTCCAAGAAGAAGTTGGATTTCTGGGCAACAGCCTTGAATTCCAGCTTGTTGTACAGGTCATCGTCCAGTAACTCTCCTTTTCGAGAGAGTGATCCGAGACAATCTGCTGGCAAATATCAACTATCCGGCGACACTGAGAAGCAAAGGACTCCTTTAGATGGGCGTTGATGGTGCCTTGCTTCTGTATCTCCTCCTGGGATTGCCGGGAGAATGACTTGAGCCTGGCCACTTGAGATTCAAGGGTCAGGACTTGGGCTCGATACTTGTCACGTTCAGAGTTGGCAGATGACAGCTCCTCCTTAGCACGGGCTATCCGACCACTCAACTGAGTGACGTGCTTCAGTAAGTTGGCAGAACTCAAGCCTAGCCGGAACAAAAAAAGAATAAGAAAAGAAAGGGCAAAAAAGAAACAAAAGTTGAAGGCCTGAAAGTTTACCATGGCCCGATGGCTCAGTATTCTCGGCTTGAGAGCGAGACTTGGCTTCCTCCAGCTCTTTTACTTCTCCTCCAGCCTGGTCCTCTCTTCTATCAGGGCAGCTTTGTCCGCAGCAAGAGTTTTCTTCTCCTCTTCCAAAAGAGAGCAATCTCGGAGCAGAGACTGCTTCTCTTGATCAAAGGAGGACCTCGACTGCTCTTCCAGCGGCCTTTTCTTCCGACAAGCGATCAAGCTCCTGCATAAGCTTTTCTTTTTCCTTCACAAGGGCTTCATTCTCCCGTTGAAGAGTTTGCTTCTCCAGCTCGAGCGTTTCAGCCTCCTGCTTGAAAGAGTTCCTCTCCTGATAGAAAAAGGTCTCAGCCTGAAGATTGTTCACTTCGTTCCGGTGCATGGAGCGCACCTGATCCAGCATAATATCTAGGTCAAAGAAGGACCGAACCAGCTTATCTTTAACAAGGGAAAAAGAGATGGTTTTATACCTCTATCAAAGTATTGTCAGCTTCCTTGATCCGGCCTCTTAGAGAAAAGTTCTCTTCCCGGAGTTTCTTCAGCTGCAGCTCATACTCATCACGCTGACGCTCGCATTCCGCCGGGACAACTGCAGGTCTTTGTTTATTGCCTCAGTTCTCTCCTTTGCCTTACGGTCGATCTCATACTCAACCTGGTCAATGTAAGCATCATGAGAAGAGCGGACAGCTTCAGTTCCTCTTCAACATTATTGGCTCGGCTTTCCTCATAGTGAAGCCTGGATTGAAGGTTGCCAAAGTGAACCTCAGCACTTTGGGCCATGGACATCACCTAAAAACAACACAATTCATAAAAACAAGGAAAAAGCCAAGCCAAAACAGAAGAGAAACACAAAAGAAATACGCATGCCAACCCGAAAGATTCCCCCCCACATCATGTCAAACACTTCGTTTACTAGGAGGGAATGCCGCATGATAGCATCTGCCCCTCCATCTCCGACCCGCAGCCTTATTTTGGTAGCAGTAAAGGTGGCCGGATGAGCAAAGATCCCGCCTGGATGACCAGATCTCTTTATTGCCTCCTTCCAGACGGAGGAGTACTTGGCAGCATCGCAGGTTATTAAAGGAAGAGGGTGCCCGCAATAGTAGAACCACCCTTCCTTTTGGGAGGGTCCAGTATAGGACTCCTGAGCAGGAGGAGGAGGGGAAGAAGAGGAAGAAGCTATGTAGTCCTCCCTCTGCTAACTCCGGAGATCAGGATCCTCCGGCAAAGAATAGGCTATATAGTCCTCTCTATGCTTACTCCGGAGCTCAGGATCATCCGGCACCTGACGATACTCCATTGCTCTATCCCTTGCCGCATCCGTGGCCGCAGCAACATCAATGGAGAATGATCCTGAAGCTTCGGGATCCCCAGAGGTTTGCCCTGATACCCCTGGCTCTGTGGCCTTCGGCTTTGATGTAGTTTTCTTTTTTAGTCTTTTTTTGGCAGGAGCAAGGACTGCCGCAATAAAAAAACAGTTAGGACTAGAAGGTTGAAGCTGGAAATGGAAGGATACTAAAAAAGGGAGGAGAAGTAAAGAACAAGAAAAAGTGACGGAGCAACCAAAACCTTCTTCAGCCGAAGGACCAGCGCGGAAGCCTGTGGCCTCCAGGGTATTTTCCTGAGCGGGATCTGAGGAAAAGTAACTTGTCAAATCAGGAAATTGCACGCAAATAGGAGTCGGATGACCGGACTCCCGCCCCAGGCGAGAACCAAGGTCTAAACCCGAACCAGGGGTGAGGGGAAGGAGGACACGGCGCCCAGACTTGGGGCTCACGTGCCATGTACCTGACAGCCCGGCGTCAGCACGTTCAGGAGATTCTAGCCTCTTCTTTTTCTTTGAGAGACCGGCTTGGTCATCCCCGGCTTCTTGCCTGGAGCGCTTTGCCGGAGGAGCACTCTCCAAAAGCCGCTCGGCCGCATCAGTAGCCGCTTCCAGCGTGTCATAGTGATTGATTTTTCTGTCCCCACTCTTGAAGGTGACGAAGTTCCAGCTATGAAAGGGGCCGATCTTGTCCCCCTTCTGGAAGAAATCTACATACAACATGTCAAACAATAAGAAGACCGATAGGAATGACATAATTTGTACTAAGAGTTAAAGACGCTTACTGTGATATGTCTTCAGAGAAGACAAACGTGCCTTTGTAAAAAACGCCTCGACAGTCGGCGGTTCCTTGCTTACTGCCCTCAGAACCTTCGAAATGGGCAGCTCAGTCGGAGGGGTTTGGGGGCTGATTAGCTGACCTTTGATAACCTCAGCACAGTATGGGACGCCCAATACTCGGCCGGATGGAGGAACAATAACGAACCACCGTGACCCCCACTCGTGAGCCTTCTTGTAGTCGAAGAGGGAGTATCCGGCCTTCGCGATGAGGGTTAAGCTATCCGGGTCAACCCTAGCTGTGAAGAATCGGACGAAATCAGTACCCTCCGGCCGGATTTTGCTTCCCTCGCAAAGAGAAACAAAGGCGTGGAGGTGCGAAATGGCCTTTGGGTGAAGGTGAGCGAGAGTGCAGCAGCGGCGAAGAAGGAAGCCCAGCACAAAAGGGTGCGGGGGAATGGTCAGACCGGAGTGGAAAAAATCGGCGAAAACTACGTACCCACGGCCAAAGTCGTCGTTAGGGTGAGAGTCGGAGGATGGCAGGAAAATCTGCGTGCCAAGCGGGGCTTCGACATCCCTGAGACAATCGCAAAGGGAGGAGTAATTGAGAGAGGAAGGAGAAGGTTGACGCCCAGATAGGAAGGGTCTTGTGGGCTTCAGATACGAGGGGCGAAAGCCGTTAGAGGAGCGAGAGCCCTGAATTACCTCAATGGCGGGCGGAAATTTGGCAGCGAGTTTACTCTGTTTTGCGGAGGAGGAAGACATTGTCAAGCTTGACGAAGGATCAGAGGGCGGCGGCAATGAAAGACGAGGTAGCACACGACGACAGGGGGGCGAGAGAAGAAGAACAGTCGAAGCAAAGGGGGCAGTAGAAGAAAGAAGAGGAGGCTCAAAAATCGGGCTTTAAGGAAAGTTTTTTCCCGCTCAAATAAATAATATATATACATGTGCGAACAGAAAGTATCCTTTCTTTGCAGGGGAAGAGAAAGAGCCACACGCTTCCTAAAGACGCTTCCAATGTTTTAGTCAAAAGAAAGACCCTGCGTATTCTACACCGAGAACAGGTGGAGCAAATTCAAAAAGGGGGTACGAAGCAGGTTCGAACCACGACCTATGCACGTGACCGATAAGAAGTTCCTTTTCTCCAAGTATGAATAAAAAGAACTTGTGGGACTGGGATAAGGAAAAGACGAAGCACAGACGGACCAAAAAGCCTCGGAATTAGCCGCAGTCACAAAATTTTTCGTCAAAACACAGGACACAGAAGTTCTATTTTCTTCACCAAAATTCAGAAAGATAGAACTTGTGGGACTGATGAGAAGGGAATAAATGGTGTCAAGCCAAAACGGGATACATAGAGCATCCGGCCGCTTTAGCCGGATGGAAGTGGGAACGCATAGGGCATCCGGCCGTCTCCAGCCGGATGGGGATAGGACTTAGGCAAAGCAAAGTATTGTACGACTGACCGTCTGTGGTCAGTCAAAGATACTAGGAGAGGGTAGAACCGTACTTATACATGTAAAATACAGGCTGGCACCATAAAAACAAGGCCCAAAATACTATAAATAGGGGTGTACCCCCATGAAATAAGATACGCAACATTTGGCAGTCAAACTTACATTCAATTCCAATAGAAGCTCTCTTTCTCTCTCTCTACTCTTGTGAGACTCTGTAATTGAGACCAAGTAATGCAGGACAAGAGATCGGATTGGACCATACTAGGATTGATATACTGTTTCGTTTCATATATAATAGCCCTAAGATTTTACCCCCAAAATCAAGAGAGAAAAAGTTAAGGTTTATCCCCCTTTTAGTCAAATTTCAAACTCAAACTCATATGTTGAATGGAACCACCATAAATGCAATAAGAGATCAATTTAAACCATTAATTGATATTGAAGGGAATAAAACAAGAGTATTAAATGAGTTAGGTTTCTAGCATTCAATGAGAAAAAATAGGGTCAAGCCACACACTAGGGTACAAATGAAACTACTCAACCATTAATAAAGGAAAGAGAAGGGAAGAGTGGGAGTTAGCCATGGGAGGAGCTCTTGAGCTTCAATGGAGGTAGATTTCTTCAATCTCTTCTTCCTCCTCTTCTTCTCTTCTTTTCTCCCTTATTTTTGCCTCTCTCTCTCCCAGGGTCGGTCGATTCCAGTGAGTTTTAGAAGAGTTGGACAAGGTCGGACCGACCCTCCCAGGGTCGGTTCTAGGGTCGGTCTAGTCCAGAAAACTCTTCTTTGTGCCGGAATTCTCCCAATGCTTCCCGTTGGCTTGGCAGCCTCCCCGAAGTGTTTGAATCATTGTTACATCCTCAAATTAAGCTTTCAAAATGTACTCACATGAGTATTTACCTATTCAAATATGTTAAAAGTATAAGCTCACTAATAATCATAAAAGTACTCCATAAAGTGGTGAAATAAGTTATGCACCAAATAAAATGAAGGTGAATAAAGACCTTAAAATAGCACTATTTCACCACTTATCAACTCCCCATACTTATTTATTTGCTTGTCCTCAAGCAAAATTAGCTAAGAACCCACAAGAAGAAGGAACATTTAAAGCAAGCAAGTGTTTAGATTAATTCTTGAATTCAAGTGAGCAAAATCTGTGAAAAACCTTAAGAGGAGTGCAACCAACCTATTCATGGTGATATGGGTGTGCTTAGGGCAAATAAAAATAAAGAGTTACGGGGTATGATCTAGAGTGCTTCCAAGTTCTAAAAGATTATGGAACTTGGAGAACTTTTACCATGGACAACTTCTCTCAAGAATGGCATTAACGAAAAACAAAAGGAAAAATAGAGATTTGTATTTGATTCACTTTTGCAACAAGAGATGAGGAGAGATAATTTGGCATTTTGTCTTACTTTAATGAACACTTAACTCTCATTTGTAGGTTACCTATGGTGTCTCTCAAGTTCCTTTTTAAAAATTTCACAAGGAAGCACCCCTTATCAATCCCTAGATGAGAAGATAGAAAAAACCCCTAAGCAATAAAAGTTCACCACAAAAGGGATTTATGGATGCACCGCACATAAATGCAGAAACCAGCAAGAGCTCCTGATGCGTCCCCGACGAGTCGTGGACGTATCGTGGACTCTAATAAACCTTGATAGTTTGGGAAGGGATGAGAGATAAACTTAAACTGGAAAACACATTTCGATTGAGAATTTACACAAGAAATTCACTCAACCTCTCTTGCCCCATACACGGACTCTCGGGACAGTTTCGACTTTACCCCTAAAGTCGTCAACCCTCTCCTAACTATCGGCCTACGGTTCACCGACCATTCCCCGACCTTTTGTCCAATCAAATACCCAGTGTATTGAAACTCTTACCCAGTCCTCTCTAGCTCACTAACTCTCTAGCACTTACACACACACCTAAGTCTGATCCACACTTGCCCATATTATCTCTATCTTTTTCTCTCGTACAGGCTTACTTACATATAGAATAAATGTAAGTATATGTACACGGTTGTTAGGATGTAACTACCGTCCTATTAATCCCTAGACTTCTAGGAGTCGACTACTACTTCGATTATTCATATAACAACCATACTAGACTTGCAGAGAGTCTTTAACATGATCTGGAGGCTTGAACTACGTGTCGCCTCATAGTTGGTCAAGTTGGAGGCAGCCCTCTTGATAGGTCGATCACCACTTGTGTGCCCCACATGCCTGATTCTGTCTGGCTCATTAAATGCTCATAAATGCCCTCTTCTGAATTCATTACGGCTATGTAATGATGTTCTTTTATAGCTTTGTTATCTTGTGCATTAATGAACTTCTTCTTTTGTCGTGAGCTTGTCTTGAACAAGTTGCTTATGTGGATGTATGTGTCTTAACTGAATGTGTCGATCCTTTGCAGTCTTCTGTCTTTGCTTTTCATCTTTAAGCATAAGAGATATCTTCATGCGGTGTCTGACTGGTTGTCTGTGCTAGAAGTTCTATGGAGCTCACGCCGACAGGTGCCCGAATGGCAGGGCATATGTCGTGGATTGAGCGTGCTTGCATCCTTGCGTGCTAAGCCACTCATGACTTAAGTGCGCTTACAACCTTGCGTGCTAAGCCACTCATGACTTAAGTGCGCTTGCAACCTTGCGTGCTAAGCCACTCATGACTTAAGTGCGCTTGCAACCTTGCGTGCTAAGCCACTTATTCACCTGTCTATCTGAATCATGAATTTTGACAAACGCGTTAGATAGACAATAGGAGGTTTGCTGTCATCAAAACTAAAGGATCTTATCTTAACAATTTCCCCTTTTTTGATGATGGCAACCTATACACTTATATGTACTTGGTAATTCAAAAATTGAGGGATTCCCCCTAAGAAGGATTCCCCCTGAGTTTGTTAAGGGTTTTAAGAATGAAATTTTTTTTAACAAATGATAGCAATAAGTGACAACTTTTATGCACAATAAGTGACAACTTTTTGCACAATAAGTGACAACTTTTATGCACAATAAGTGACAGCTTTTATGTTATACTATAACCATAGTAGAACAAGTTTTCGTTCAGATGATACATAATACAAGAACGGTAGACGTAGTCTCACAAGTACATATACTTTTTCTTTCCTCCTTTGTCATACATCAAAATAGAGAGCAACTACACGACGTAAGATGTTGTAAAGGCCATGACATTCCATAGAGTACAAACTACAAAACATGATAAAGATAGGCTTGATGGAGTGACGTGTTTGATGGCCCCATTCTATGACATCTAATCCATAAGGTTCATCTTCCGGAAAAAAATCTTTGATCCAAAATGGTGTGGTTGTGGTAGGATCGATCAAAGGTGATTCAGCTGTGATGGAAAGGTCGGACTCGTCAGAATCTATTGTGAACTCCATGCAGTGTGGAGAACGTGTATGTGACAGAGTGACACTTGATATGATAGACCAAGCTGTGAGTGAGTCGGGGACTGTTTGAACACAGCTTTGGGCGACGTATTTCTTTGGGTGTTTGGTGGTCATAAACTTGTGAATGGTTTGCTAATTCGAGCTGGATGAGCTTTGTGGGTATTGAGCCATTTCGTGAGGAGATTGTGAGTGGTAAAAAGAGTAAGCAAGTTTTATAGACACTTTGGACATGCTCAACGACTGATCGGTGAGAGGTATTAAATGAGGTGCTACATCTTGTGGGCTATGTGTGTAGGCTTTTTAGGTGTCAAGGTCTGAGATTGGATTAGTGGAATGGATGGGACTAAATATTTTAGATGATTTTTACAATTTTTAATCAAGGAAGAAGCAGCCAATACAATAAATTATTTCGTACGCATCATAAGCATTCAAGTATACAAAAACCAGTTTCATTTTCATTGATATCAAAAGGTACTTTGAAACAGATAGACAAAGGCAAATAAAAGTAGTAATGGGCAAAACAAAATCTAAGCCTAGAGCTAGTTTTTCTCACGGTTTGCTCATGTCTTTAAGAAACTAAGAACTCTCAGGCAATGTAGGAGTCTATAAAGTCTATTGCTCCTTGAACCATGTTATGAACACTTGGTTCAGAGGAGACAGCCTGCACAGCCGTGAGAGTGACTCTCACTCTCTGAAGAACATCTCTAGTTGAGGTATCAAGACAGGTCCCCGACCTGTCGTGGACCGGTGAGAGACTTCTTCTTCATTTAAGACCTAATGCTCTATTGGTTGGGTGAGGCTTTGATTTAGAGTCTTCACTCTTGGTAGGCTTCTGAGTGACCATAAGCTTATCCCCCTTTGTTTTTATCCCCATTTTGGACAACATTTCTGAACATATGTTGTCCTGAGCGGTGCGCGTGCATTCGTGGAACCTGTCGGTGTCCACTCCATTTTCTTGTAGCGCTTTTGTCACCACTCCACCATGCACAAAACCTTGGTTAACATATCTACTCTCCTCTAAGGTGAGCAGAATCATGGATGGAAGATCAATTTTCTCTTTGGTCTTCATAGCATAGAGCAATCTCACATCTTTAGCATTGACGATATGAGTGCGTTCGTTACGTGGCGTGATTTTGTGGGTGAGGCTACTAAAGAGCACCCTGTCGAGGATAGACATTTATGTGGCGTTGAAGTTTTATATTGTAGCCCCAGGGTTGAGTAGCTGGACCATTTTTCCTCCTTGGTATCCCATATCATTCCAGGTGATTTCCTTTGGAACCACGAGTCCTTCTGGTTCCAAACCAAAAGTCTTGCAGATCCTAGACTTGGTGATATTGACGGTGAAACCGCAGATTGTGGAGATGTTTGTTTTTGGGCGCGCCTAGATGCGCGAGTTACACGACTAGTTGTGGCGGTTGAATGGCCCTTGGATTTTGGTTGTTTGGCTTCGGATTGCTTTGTGTTGATTTTGGAGGTTTTAGGAGATGGGGTAGGAGAAGACATTTTTGGTTCTTATGTGGGAGTAGGATCAGGAATGATAGTGGGTTTGAAAGTGCCGGATTTGATGAGGTAGTAGGTTTTGGGAATGTGGTACTTTATATACTCTACCTCACTGGCTAGAAGGTTCCCTTCCTGTACTACTTTAACCATAAGCTCATCTTCCTCCTCCCTTGTCAGTCTAGTTGGAGATTCTTGTTATACGCAAAATTTCAACCCCCTCGGAGTAGTCTCTAAGGCATACGTGTTACAAAGGGCAAAATGGTCAAAATGCACCAATGCAGGATTTTCCAAGGACATTCTCAGGATTTTCTATTTTTATATGAATTGTTCATTATCTCCAAACACTTCCAAATATCATAGTCATTATGAAAGGTATTTCGTGATTTTCTGATAATATTTATTCTGGAAATTAAGCTTTTAATAAGCTAGTTTCTTTAATAATTAACACATGAAATAGCCTCAAAATAGAAATAAAAGGGTTTTCAAAATTAAAATAAAATTGTCACATGGTTAGCATGACTACATACAGTGATAAACCTGAAATTATTTTATTTGGAACCTTATCCCAAAATTTAAAAGAGAAATTCAATCATTTTTGCAATTTTCTCTCTCCTCTGGAAAATACCGAAATCAAAACAAAATGTCATGAAATTGTAACACAAGATAGAGTATGATTCCTAGAGACTAATGCCGTTGGAATTTCGTTATTTCGACTTTTCAATCGTAAGTTATGAATTATGGGAGATTCCAGATTGTAAGATTTTTATCTAATCGGTTATTTATCGAAATAACCTGATTCCAACTCTCAAAATTCCTAAAAATCGTCTTTTATCTTTGGTTAAAATTTCGGAATTTTATCAACCTGTAGCACATTTTAAAAAATCAGATTCTCTTAAAGCACAAAATCAGGGTTTTTGATAAAAATCTTGTTCTATCAACTTGGCCATGCTCTTTCTATAAAAGGCCTTCCAAAAAACGACCTAGGGCAGAGGAGATCATCCCCAAAGTCAGAGAACTCAGCTGTCAACCTACTTCCCATGTTTTTGCAACCCCGAGCCTCGAATCTATACCGAAATCATCCCGAAATCACCAAAAAACACAATATCTCTTCCCCATCAGACTTCCAAACACCAAACCACCACAAATACAGACGCAAAAAGTCCTTAGCAACACAAGGAAGAAGGGTCCAGAAAGCTCAGGTCAAAGTTGAACCGGATCGGCCACCAACGAAGCGTTTGAAGTTTCCCGACGTAAAGGAACAACCAAATCTCAAAGCCAAAACAGGTTAAAATTCTAATTATTTAACTCCACTGATCTCAATACACTTCTGGTTGAAATTCCTATTCGAATTGACTTTTCTTTGCTTCTGAATTAAGACTTGTTTGCGTTTGTCCACTAACTTGTTCAATAAGTTCCGTCCTTAATTCGTAGTCAAATTGAAAACTTTCAATCACTAACATCTTGTACATTTTTCAGGCTACACACCCATAAAATTTGAGCTCAAAACACCGTCGGAAACCGCCCAAACGCCGCCGTCCGAGGGTGGCGGCATTTTTTTTTTAATTTTCAAAAATTAGGGTTTTAACGTTACATGTCCGGGCCCACGGACTGCCTGTCCGTGGCCCCGGACTTTTCAAATTTTTGTTTTCTGTTTATTCGACTTTTATTTTCACATAGGTTAACTAGGGTCCGTGGTTACGGACATTAGGTCCGTGGCTACGGACAGAAACAAAATTTGACCTAATTCTGCCTCCGAAACCCTAGTTTAGGTAATTTCACTTTTCACTTTAATTTTCTGTCAAAAAATGCTTAAAAACATAAAAAATAACAGAAGCCCGCACACTTAGGTTAAAACGACTTCGTAATAAGCCGTAAATAAACTAAGTAGGGGAAAAATGACTTCTTGGGGTAATGAAAGTAATTTGAACCCTCAATAAGTAGAATACCAAGCCCCCGAACCCGAACTATACCTTTCCTAATTTACTCTAGGTTAAAATTAGGTGGCGACTCATAATAGGTTCCAGTGAGCTAGCTTAGGTTTTAATAATTATTGTTATATGACATAGTTATTAATCTTAGGTTATAAGTGGACCTAAAACCCGGTTAGATCCTAATCAGCTTTAATCAACATAGGATAGGGTTTAAAATCGAGGCTCACAATTCTGTCTGTTGGATGTCGGCCACTTGTTGCGTGGAAACTTCCATGGAGATGTTTTTATCTTTTGATCGTAGAGCAGTCTTGGGTGCCATTTTCAGTGTAGAGGATTTGTACTGGAATTTAGAACTTTTTGCTCGGGTGTTCTTTAACGGCTGTGAGGCAAGGTACTTTGCACTTAAATCTCGCAGGAAGTTTTATGAGAGAGAAAAGAAGATGCTCTGAGTGATTAGAGAGATTAGAGAGAGTGAGGGCTATAGTGTGACAAGAGTAAAACTCTCATCGCCCTTTTATAGATATCGAGTAACGGTCGGTGACCGCTCCTCATCTGCTCGCTGACATGTCCTAACGATACTATTCAAAACGGGCAGCGGGTCGTGACGGTTGTTAGTGATCCGTTGAGAAGTTTTGCCATTTCTATCCGATGGACTATCTCTAACCTAATCCCACTTTGTGGAAAATGACATATCTGCTTCAAGTAGTCGTTTGACATAATTTCTATGCATTAAACTGATCGTTGACTACTGAACGACAATATAACAGGTGTTGCTCACATGTCGGTGACCGATCGTGGGAAATAAAAGGTAGTTTAACTGTGATTAATGTATATCATTCCAAGATCATGAACAATCTTAGTAAACCTTTTCTACTTAATGGCTTAGTAAAGATGTCAGCTAGTTGGTCCTCAGTAGAGATATACTTTAAACCAACTAATACCTTTTCACAACAATATCTAAACAAGTGATGTCTAATGTCAATATGTTTGGTACGAGAATGATGCACAGGATTTTTGGAAATAGAGATGGCACTTGTATTATCACACATAATTGGTAAAGTACATGTTTTAACACCATAATCACCAATTTGTTGTTTAAGCCATAGGAGTTGAGCACAGTAGCTTGCCGCAACAATGTATTCAGATTCAGGTGTTGAGATTGCAACACTTTGTTGTTTCTTTGATCCCCATGCAATCAGACATGACCCAACAAAGAATGTTGTCCCTGAAGTGCTCTTTCTATCGATGATAGATCCTCTATAGTCTGCATCTGAAAATCCTACAACGTTACAGTTAGTGAACTTAGGATAAAAAAGACTAAGATTCATGGTTTCTTTTAAGTAATGTAGGATCCTTTTTACAGCTGTGAGGTGACTTTCTCTTGAATCTGCTTGTAAACTGGCACATAAGCAAACGCTATACATGATGTCAGGTCTACTAGCAGTCAAATATAGTAGAGAACCAATCATCTCTCTGTAAGATCGCTGGTCGACCGGTCGGTCACCAGTCATGATGCCCATTTTAGTGCCAACTGCCATTGGTGTGTCAAACGTCTTACATTCCTTCATTCCAAATCTCTTCAGCAAATCTTCTCATACTTCTTTTAGGATATGATGGTCCCTACATCATTTTTCTTGACTTGAAGTCTTAGGAAGAACTTCAATTCTCCTATATCACTCTTCTCAAATTCCTTTTTCGTCAATGCTTCAAACATTTTGCAATATTTCTCATCAGAGGCTCTGAAAATTATATCATCAACATATACTTACACAATTAGGAAATCTCTTTTGTTGTTGTATACAAATAGAGTTTTGTTTACTTTACCTCTTTTAAAGTGGTTTTCCAATAGATAGGAGGACAGGCGATCATACCATGATCTTGGTGCTTGTTTGAGCCCGTAAAGAGCTTTGTCAAGTTTAAGTACCATGTCTTTCCCTTCTTGTGTCTCAAAACCTGGAGGTTGCTCAACATACACTTCCTCTTTGACGTACCCATTTAGGAAGGCACTTTTGATGTCAAGTTGGAAGAGTTTGATTCCTTTGTGTGCAGCAAATATCTGATAGATTCCATCCTTGCTACTGGAGTGAAGGTTTCTTGGAAGTCTATTCCTTCTTGTTGACGATATCCTTGAGGTATCAGACGAGCTTTCTTCCTGACAACTTCTCCCATTTCATTCAGCTTGTTTCTAAAGACCCATTTTGTGCCAAGTACTCCTTGATGAGTAAGACGAGGCACAAGATTCCATACTTTGCATCTTTCAAACTGGTTTAGTTCTTCTTGCATTGCATTGATCCAGTCTGAGTCTCAAAGAGCTTCCTTGACATTTTTGGGCTCTATGGGTGAGACTGTCGTTGAGAAGGTTAGAAGATCTCGAGATTGTGCTCTTGTCTGAGTTTCTTTGGATATGTCTGATATGATATTCTCCAATAGATGATTTTTGTACAAAGCATGAGATTGATGAATGGTTGATGGAGAAAGAGAGGATCCTTGACATCATTGTTTCCTTCGTCGACCTGTTGTTGACCTGTCGGGTAAGTGTTCTTCAGTCGGTGATTCATCTTTGGGATTATCTATGTGATCCTGATTAGCTAGATTGAATCCAAGTTCTTTATCTTCATCAGATTCCTTGACGTTGTGTACGTCAGCCTCATCAACGACTACGTGCACACTTTCCTCCACCTTTAGTGTCCTTTTGTTGTATACTTTGTATGCCGACTTCTTTCAGAGTATCCAAGGAAGATGGCCACATCACTTTTGGCATCAAACTTTTCAAGGGGACTCTTTTCATTGTTGTGGACATAACATTTGCAACCGAAGGTCCTGAAGTGACTTATGTTTGGTTTTCTTCCCTTGATTAACTCATTGGGAGTTTTGTTGAGGATAGGTCGTATGAGCATTCTATTTGTGATGTAGCATGCAGTTGCCATGGCTTCTGCCTAGAAGACCTGAGGAAGACTACTCCCCAATAGCATGGTCCTGGCTACCTCTTGTAGTGTTCTGTTCTTTCGCTCAACTACCCCATTCTGTTGGGGTGTTCTTGGTGCTGAATATGTGTGACTAATCCCATGTTGTTTACACATATCCATGAATTGTTGATTCTTAAACTCTGACCCATGATCAGACCGAAGAGTTTTGATCTTAAGATTGAGTTGTACTTGGATTTGTTCTACAAAGGCTTCAAATTTCTCAAAGACTTCATCTTTGGAAGCAATAATGAGTATCCAAATAAATAGTGAGTAATCATCAACAATTACAAACACATACCAATTTCCTCCAAAAAGTTTGACTCTCATAGGTCCACGTAAGTCCATGTGAAGTAATTCAAGTGGCTTGGATGTACTAACTAAGTTCTTTGATTTAAAAGAAGTCTTAGTCTGTTTGCTTCTAACACAAGCATCACAAAGATTGGTCTCAAACTTTTTAATCTCAAGAAGACCTCTTACCAACTGTTTCTTGACAAGTTTTCTTAGTAAAGAAGTGCTAACATGCCTTAGTCTTCTGTTCCATAGTGTAGAGTCATCTATTGAAGCAGTCGAGCATGGAAGATTTGGACTGTCAATATCCTCTAAGCTTGTTACGTAAACGTTTTTCCACCTTTTTCCCTTTAACAACTCTTTGCCATTGTTCTGACTTACTATGCTACAATGTGTAAGATAGAAGTGAACTGAATTGCCTTTGTCACAAATTTGAGAAACACTAAGCAAGTTGAATTTTAAACCATGAACTACATTTACGCTATCTATGACATAATCAGATGTAATACCAACCTTACCTACACCGATGATTTTTCCTTTCTTGTTGTCGCCAAAGGAAACAGTTCCTTGGCTTCTTGGTTCGAGTGAGAAGAACTTCTTTTTGTCTCTTGTCATGTGTTTAGAGCACCCACTGTCGATGTACCAGCAGGGGTCCATTCTCACTCGATTCTGCACTTAACACGTTAGTGGTGTAGGGTTAGGGTCCATAGAAAGGTTAGACCCATTTCTACCATTTAATGTTATAAGATCATTTTTTACTACCCATTTTAGTCCTAGTTTCTTGAGTTGCCAATGCCTCATAAAACTCGTTTTATAGCAATTGGATTCATGATGACCAGGTTGTCTGCATAAGCTGCAAACATCTCTATGACTGTTCTCTGACCGGTATCCGACCTGTCGCTTGCTTCTCCTCATGGGTGTCTTAGAAACAGCATCTATCTTACAATATTTTTCTTTGATGGTAGCTAGTTATTTTTCTTTAGTGTTAAGAGCAATAATCAATTCATCGATTTCAGGTTGTTTTTCATGCTTCAAGTTTTCATGAACGGAGAGAATTTCACTATTATCTCTTTGTAATTTCATGAGTGCCCTCATGAGATTATCTACCTTGCTTTTATCTGAGGTTTTTCTCAATTTTTCATTTTCTTCTAAAAGTTCATCGTTTTCAGTTTCTAATGCCTCTAGGTGATCAACAAATGTAAGAGAAAACTTTCTAAGTAGTAGAAGTTCAGCATTTTGAATTCTCCTTCTAAGTTTAGAATAGTTCACCTTTTGTTGTTGTTCTTCTTCTTCTGATTCTGAGACATCATTGCCTTGTGCCATCAAGCACACTTCTTCAAGGCATAGGTGAGCCTTCTCATCTTCTGAGATGTCGCTCTCTGAGGATTGACTATCATCACTCCATTCAGAATCTCCCCATACGGCTACAAAGGCTTCCTTTTTTGGTCCTTTGTTGAATGATCGTTGGACATTCTTCTTGACCCTGTTGTTGTCCTCTCATGATCGCTGAGGGCAGTCTTTGATATGATGTCCGTGTTTTGAACACCCAAAACACTTGTCATTGCTCTTCCTCTAATCATCCGACTCCTTGGACTCCTTATCTTTCCTCATTTTATTTCTTATGAACTTTCGAACGTACCTCTTAGCATAGAGGACCATTTCATCATTGTCGTCTCCTGGCTCGGACCTTTCATTTTCAGCAATTTGAAGGGCTATGCCTTTCCCTCTATCTCTTGATGAGCTTTCTGAGTTCCTGTGTTGTAGTTTTAACTCGAAAGCCATTGGAGATCCTTGCATGTCTGCCAGAGACATCTTGGAGAGATCATGCACTTCTTGCATGGAATTGACCAAGCACCAACATTTTGTTGATCAGCTTAGTGAACCTTGTATGCATTTCATAATTGCTCTCCTTTTCTTCCTTCTTGAAGCTCCCAGTGAGTGAGTAGCAACTCAGTGCGACTCTTTTTGATCTCATCATTCCCTTCATAGGTGAACTCAAGAGTTTTTCAAATCTCTTGGGCTGTTTTAGCTAAAGCAATCTTGGAGTATTGCTCAGGTAGTAGTGCATAGTGAAGTATTCTTACAGCTCGAGCGTTGAATACCAGCTTCTTGATTTGATCACCCGTCATACTGTCGATAGATATGTCTTGTCTTTGAGGATTATGGAAGGTGTACTCTCCATGTGTTATTTCCCTCCACATTCTTGGATCGTCAGACTTGATATGAAACTCCATCTTATTCTTCCAGTGAGTGTAGTTGTCTCCATTAAAGAGTGGTGGTTGATTTGGTGGAGAGCCTTCTTTTGGTGCTAGAATGCTTGCATGAGACATCTTGATCGTTTTCCAAAGCAGTTAGCTTTCTATAAGAGACCCGCTCTGATACCAATTGAAACCAGCAAGCACTCCTAATGCGTCCCCGACGTGTCGTGGACGTGTCATGGACTCTAATAAACCTTGATAGTTTTGGAAGGGACGAGAGATAAACTTAAACTGGAAAACACATTTCGATTGAGAATTTACACACATGAAATTCACTCAACCTCCCTTACCCAACACACGGACTCTCGGGACAGTTTCGACTTTACCCCTAAAGTCGTCAACCCTCTCCTGATTATCGGCCTACGGTTCACCAACCATTCCCTGACCTGTCGACCTATCATATACCCAATGTATTGATACTCTTACCCAATCCTCTGTAGCTCACTAACTCTCTAGCACTTACAAACACGCCTAAGTTTGATCCACACTTGCCCAGATTATCTATATCTTTTTCTCTCGTACATGCTTACTTACATATGGAATAAATGCAAGTATATATACACGGTTGTTAAGATGTAACTACCGTCCTATTAATCCCTAGACTTCTAGGAGTCGACCACTACTTCGATTATTCACATAACAACCATACTAGACTTGCAGATAGAGTCTTCAACTTGATCTAGAGGCTTGAACTACGTGTCGCCTCATGGTTAGTCAAGTTGGCTGCAGCCCTCTTGATAAGTCAATCGCCACTTATGTGCCCCACTTGCTTGATTTTGTCTGTCTCATTAAATGCTTATAAATGCCCTCTTCTGAATTCATTACGACTATGTAATGATGTTCTTTTATAGCTTTGTTAACTTGTGCATTAATGAACTTCTTCTTTTGTCGCGAGCTTGTCTTGAACAAGTTGCTTATGTGGATGTATGTGTCTTAACTGAATGTGTCGATCCTTTGTAGTCTTCTGTCTTTGATTTTCATCTTTAAGCATAAGAGATATCTTTATGCGGTGGTTGTCTGTGCTAGAAGTTCTACGGAGCTCTCACCGACAGGTAGGGCATATGTCGTGGATTGAGCGTGCTTGCAACCTTGCGTGCTAAGCCACTCATGACTTAAGTGCGCTTGCAACCTTGCATGCTAAGCCACTTATTCACCTGTCTATCTAAATCATGGATCTTGACAAACACATTAGATAGACAATACAAGGTTTGCTATCATCAAAACTAAAGGATCTTGTCTTAACAAATGCTCCTCAAGAGAGAACTTTTGTAAAAATTCGGTGGAAAATTCCAAGAATTCATGGAAACACTTGCTTACTATAAATGTAACTCCTACATGGAAGCTATAGACATGCATAAGAAAATTGAGCAGTGCGCCAAAAAGAAAAAGTCTTTTCCCCCACACTTGAATGGGACAATGTCCTCATTGTTCAAAGCAAAACTCAAGGAAAAACAAATAGAAGACCCTTTCGAAGCACTAAGCATGGAGTAGGCGAAAAGTGTAAGGCATTGTATAAATGTTAAAAGGTTAGAGAACTAGTACTCTCCTCATAAAGATGAGTTGTTGGTGGGGTTCCCCTACACTTGCTAGTGTCCGGGATCATTGAAGCGCTAGCTCCGACAAAAAGAGTCGAAGATCCTAGGAAAAATTTACAAGAGTTTCTCTTGAATTTCTCCTAACTCAACTTTGGGGTGTTCTTGAGTTTAGTTGATATATATCTACAATGCAAAGCTAAAAAGAAACTAGGCACAAAATTGATTCCAAAGAATTTGCAAAAATGCCATAGTTAGATGATCAAAAGGGGACTCATTTAAAGAATGAGTCTCAAAATAGAATAGTCAAAGAGGTTCTAAAAACACCGTAGTGTGGAATGTAAAGTACTGTAATGCGAAAGTAAATGAAATTTAAATGAAAAACATAACAAAAATCTAAACAGAATACATAAGTCTAAAAGAGAGTCAAGAGATAGATGAAAAGGCATATAAATAATGGCATGCCATCAGGTGATCAGAGAATAGCTACTGAGGCAGGGCACCACCATGCTGCATCTGGTCGTGGAGGAACTGCATCTTGGCCTCCATCTGACACTGGTGCTCCTCCATGCGTCGCTGGTGCTTAGCCATCAGGTGCTGATGCTCGGCCCTCTGGCGATAGTAGGCCTCAAGCTACTCGGGGTTGACGACACCAGTCGGCGGTGGAGAAGGTAGTGCTAGGAATGGAGTTTTGGTAGTGCTCTGAGCGGAGGAGTCGGATGAGGAGGATGCACCACTGCTCTGACTACACGTAGCATCCGCCTTCAGCCATCCGAAGTCAGTGTGGGTGAAACCATCCGTTAGATAGAGGTGGCATTGATAGGCTCCATAGGTGGGCTGACCAGCTCACCCTTCCTATGTTGGACTCTGATGCGAGCGAATTGCCTCTGCAGAAAGCAAGGAAAACCCAACTGCTGGGTATCCTTCTTCTCGACTATGTGAGAGAGGTGGGCCCTGATAAGGTCCAAGAGGGAGAGAGGCTTGTCCGGATCCGGCGCCACCATGTAGTCCATCAAGTAGTAGTCGGTGGCGTTTAGATCTTTGCTATCTCTGGGAAGAAGATTGTGGCGGATAAGAGTAAGCATGATCCGTTTCACTGGATCTTCCACCATGTTCAGGGTCATGGTGACCCTGATATCGGTCCCGTCCTGGTTCTTACGACGTGTCTGGACCGGGAGAGTGCTGAGATAGTGGCATCGGTGGTCATTGAGGTAGCCCAGATGGATGAAGCTTGAATGCTGGAGTTCGTCATGGGCCAGGTGGAAGAACACATGGACGTCCGCCCTCCGAATGATGATGGGCTCACCACTAACGATGGAGGTGACCTCTCTCCTCCTCCTATATGCCGAAGCATTGGCGTAGAAATCTTTGATGAGACAGGGATGGTATTGCCCTCTCATAGTGAGCAGGCAGCTTCACCCGATGGCGTCGAGGTATGGCCTGAGCTGTAGGTCCTCTACTATAGCCGGATCCATGGTCCTCTCCCTAACAATATCCCGGTGTCGGGGAGAGTTGAACCAGCTCCGTGCATCTTCACTGACGAAGGTACCGTCGATGAGGCCAGGGTTAGGGTGGCCTAGCTCTTGGTTTGGCGCAGCAGCGTTCCTCCTAGCGCGGCGTGGACGGTGCGCCGTTGTTCTGCAAAACTGTCAAATGAAAAAGGGAACAAAGAACAAAGAGTGAAAGCGTTAGACATTAAAAAGGGATAGCATAAGTGATTGGGTAGAAAATAAGCATTAAGAACAACGGGAGCAAAACAAACAACGTAGTGTTAAATACCGTTTTTCTATCCTTCCCCGGTTCTAAGAACCTCCCAAATCGCACCAAGAAGGTCACCAATAAGATCAACAACAATTTCAGCAATAGTCTAACCATCACCAAGTTCATTAGAAAAGAATGCGTACAAATCGCCAATTATGGTTACTAAGGCCACACTAAAATTCAATCCCTAAAACTGCCCTACCCTTTGCAATTAAGGATCAATTATGCACTCTAATCAGTTCGCCACATAGTATAAGGTACGAGTACCATCCACAATAAGCAAAGCATGATAAATGAAACATGATTCAATTTATGGCATTAAGTCAAAAAGATGCTAAAACAATCACACTACCACAATCTTTAGCCTAACTACACACACAAAACCCAATAGAATCAATTAAGCACATTCCCATTAGCAAAAGCACCAAAATCCAGAAATTACAATTAAAGCCCCGTTTGGCTCGCATGCAAATCAGCCATAAGTGTATCTTGTGCAAAAATTTCAAAAACTGACAAGATACGGCTAGAATCTCATACCTTAGTGTTTTTAGAAGTTAATGGAACAAAAATTGACAATTGTTTTAGGCAAAATCGGTCAAAAACGAATTTAGGGGAATAATTGTGAAATTAAGGATTTTGGTTGGGGCTGGCGGTGGCGTTTGCTGTTATGGTCCGCGGTTCACTGCAGTCACTACCAGTGTGCGGACGTTCGAGACGGAAGCTGTAGGCGGCTACGGTCGGAGCTCAGTCTGGCGCGGTGGGAAGGGTTGCGCGAAGGAAAGGAAGGGCAGGGCTGCACAAGGATGAAGAAGGGGAGGGGAGTTCTCGAACTGGGCTTAGGGTAGGTTAGGGTTGGGAGTACTGCTGAGGAAGAAAGGGGTTCTGATTTTAAGAAAACGCTACCGTTTTAGTCTTTTTAAAAAAAATTGACTTGATCGACCCTGCTAAGATCAGTCGCAAGGTCAGTCGAAGTCAGTACGTTGCAGATTTGAAAAATTTGACTCGACCGACCCTCACAAGGTCGGTCCTAGGGTCGATCGATGTTAGTGGCTTTCGGGTTTCAAAATTTCAACCCGACTGACCCTCCCAAGGTCGGTCCTAGGGTCGGTCGAAGTCAGTAGCTTCTGGTTTTGAACATTTCGACTCGACCGATGAAACTAACTAGTGCTCCTGATGCGTCCCCAATCGGTCGTGGACGTATCATTGACTCAGATAATACTTTGATAGTTAAGGAAAGACACGAGATAAACTTAAACTGGAAACTTCATTTCAATTGAGAATTTACACACACGAAATTCACTCAATCTCCCTCGCCCCACACATGGACTCCAGGACAGTTTAGGACTTTATCCCAAAGTCCTCTACCCTCTCCTGACAGTCAGCCTACAGTTCCCTAGCCGCTCCCCGACCGATCAGTCTACCAATTACAAAGTGTTGTCACACAACTCTAGTCCTAACCAGCTCACCAACTCTCTAGCCTTTACACACACTTAAGTCTGATTCACACTTGCTCAAATAATCTCTCTGTTTTTCTCTCTTGTACAGACTTACTTACATATGACATAAATGCAAGTATATATACGGTTAGTTAAGATGTAACTACCATCCTATAAACTCATAGGCTCAAATAGTCAATTGTAGCTTTGACCTATCACATAACAACCACACTAGAATTGTAGAGAGGCTTCAACTTGATCCGGAGTTATTGGAACATGTGCCACCATGCTATTGGACACGTCGGCGGCAGCTCTCTCGATTGGTAGAGCTCAACTTGTGTGCTAAACTTGTCTGATCTTGTCTGGCCCATTAATGCTCACAAATGCTCCTTTAGACTTCATTATGGCTATGTAATCATTCGGATAAGTAGCCCTTTACTTATCATGTCCATTTGCACATTAATGAGTGATATTCTTGTCGTGTGCTAATTGATAATGTGAATATGTGAGTCTGCATAGATATGTCAATCTTTGTAACACCCCTACTACGTGCTTTAACATAATTGAAGTCGCAGCGGAAATAGACAACTAAACAATAACTAAACGGTTCGGTGTTACAACGTCGTTAACCACCCACGTGGTTAACAAGGCAGAATAAATACAAGTGTACCGGTCTGATGATCAGACTCCCGAGCATAGAACTAAACCATAAATACATCATATACAATACCGAGTAGTTAATTACATTCCTACACTGTGAACTGACAATATACCATCACTGTAGTACAATGGAACCAAAATATATCGCCACGGGAGCACAGGCGCATCCCGGGCTCAACATCCAAAATAACCAAAAGTATTCCTGCAACCTAGAGTCTATAGCCATTCCGCTTCCACGATCCTCATCCTGCAGTAAAAATATGGAGCCCCCGAGGGGGTCAGCAACCCTTGGCTGGTATGGTTAACGCGCAGCCCATCGGCTACCGGGATTCACGCAACTAATTGTCATGATAACATGGCATTGATTTTACACAAACAACATACATAGCATAGCAAGAAATATTGCTTAGCAAAACAATACACACATAGTGAGTACACTTCCCACAACAACAAACCAAGAAGGTTAATCAACATATGAAGCCTAGAGAATGATTCACCCTCATGTTAGGCTTGTTACACACACTCATTACCGTTCTGTTAGTCGAACGAGTAACTTAACTCACAGATGGATCGGATATTGTGACCCGAACACACCACATAAACACATGTTCCCACTAAACCGATCATAAGTCAGAATAGGTAAGCTTTGGAGGAAGCTAGCGGGAGATCGAACGCCAAATAAAGGAGAACAATCTTTACATTATAAGAGTCGAATCTGATACAGATATCTACTCTTACTACTCACGCGTGACCGGACAACCGGATTCCTCACCCCCAGTTAACACTCGTTAGAAGTTCACTGTTGGAACTCAATAACAAATCACAGCAGGTGATTAAGTCTTGTTAGTCACACACAAGGGGGTATGAGTCACACTTCAACAATACAATAATATAAACAACTATAAACTCGTTACATGACTTAAGTCTTACAAGGTCATAAACATACAGAAAAACAAACAGCACACAAGCCGGTGTAAACCGGTAGGCAACAGACTACAAGAAAACCATACCTTGGTCCTTGCTTCGACTGGTTTCCACCTTTGGAGAATCCTATGCACATTTAGTAACGTCGGTTAATTTAACGTACTAGTCCGTCGATAACTTATTACTTTACATTTCTAGTTATTTTACTTTCACATTTTATTATAACTTTTCACCTTCTAAATTGTCATTATACACACCTAACATGCCTTAGACAAACTTATAACATCATTACTTACTAATCCCCATCATTAGACATCATTATTTAATCTTAAATTCAACTTTTAAAGTGGTCCCGGACTTGGTCCCCAATTAAGGTCCCGGACCGTGTCATTGTAAAACTCTCGGGCTGATTTCAGGTAGTGGTCCGGGAGTTCATACAGGTCCTATGTCCCGGACCAATGTAGGCAAAAACTCTCGGGGGTAAATCAGGGGGTGGTCCGGTACTTCTTACATAACCTAAGTACCGGACCAAGGCTGTGTAAGAATCCTCGGCCCCTTTTAATGCATGGTCCGGGACATTATCCAAGGCCTAAGTCCCGGACCACTGCTACAGATTTACATTTTTGACATTTTCTAAGTCTTGTTGCAATGGTTCTCCTTACCCATTAAATGTATAAACTTCCCAAATGATCTTAGGTATATTCTAATGCCCAAAATATCATCTTAAACACACCTAGTTCCTTGTCTAACTTGTTACTCAATTTTCTCTTAAAATTCACCAACACTTATAACATTACTTACAAGGTTTCTAAATGGTGTTTCTCACCTATGATAATCACTATCCCAAAATGCTTTCTCCTCACCATAACATCATCTCCCAAGCACCTTTTTTTAACAACCTCAACTTCTAGTTGATGTCTAAGTCCTTTTTGTTTCCTAGAACACCTAAGACATTACTTCTCCTCTAGTAAAACACCTAAACATTTCTAACACTTCCTAGTTCACCAAATCTTGTTTAAACACTTAGAACTTCTTGTACATTACCTAAATTTTGACATGAACTCTCCTAGAACATTACTAAGCCAAAACACATTGTTTTCACCATTAAACAATCAAGAACACTAAAATCCATCAAGAACATTCTTGTACACAAAATTTCACTCATTTAACACTACATCATAATATAGTGCATAATTTAAATTGCTTGGCACTTAGGCCCTTAAATAGCATGGCTCTTAGGCCCTTAAGATGCATAAACCATAAACACTAAATTTCCCACATTATATTTGCCTTTGACCTGCAAATACATACAACAACACATATGCCCTTTTACTAGTCTCCTTGAGGACATTTTGCTAGGTCATTCACCATTGGCTCCTTAGGTAGTTTTAATAAGCAATATAAGTTCATTCATCCTAAGACATTATAAGCTACATTAAGTTAGCATATTTACCTCTTTTCCTCACAAACTTCTTTCTTGTTTCCTTGGTTAAAATCGGTAAGGATGTTTGATTGCTTGTCAACTTCTAAACAATATACAAGTAATGTAATGAGTAACCAAGCTTCATGCTTAATCTCATTGTAAACCCTAGGTTTTTACATTGTCTTAAAACATCAAGATGATTGTTTTACCTTGGTATTTGAAGAGAGTTTGAATACGTAGCAAGAGAGGACTCCACCAAGCCCTTGGAAGATTCAAATGAAGCTAGAACAAGCAAAGTAAGGGCACCATTAATGGTGTTTTTCGAACAACACACAAACATGAAGGAAATGTTATTTCTCTTTGAGTTTCCTTACCTAGAAGCAAAGGAGAACAATAATATGTGAAAAGATGAGCTCAAGCTCCTCCCATGGAGATTCCTCTTGGCACCGAAATGAAGCCCTTGGAATTTTGAGAAGACTAGGTTGAAGAGCTTGATGAGACTAGAAGAATGGTGGTCTTAGTTTTTGATTTGGCAAGGTGAGCTAGGAATTACAAGAGGTTGAAGATGAAGAATGATGGTGGTGGTGCTGTTGCAGAACCGTGAAAGAGAGGGAGAAGGAAGGTTGGTGACGGTGGGAACATGAAAGAAATGAAGAGAATGAGGTTTAAGTTGCTTTTGGAGATATTTGTAAGTTAAAGCAAATAGTAACTAGCTTTATCACTTCCTTTCTTTCTTATTAAACTAACAAGAGGATGACTCATCCCTTATAAGAAAACCGGCCCCCATATATAACAAGGGGTATTTTAGTCTTTATTGACCAATTAACTTACTTATATTGACTTATGTTATAAACTAGCTTATTTTAGTTACTATTCATAAAACAAGGCACATTGTTGTGAAATTTTTGATTTCCCATTGATTTAGACTTCCAAATGTAATACTAAGTAGTACACATGTTAATTAAAGAGTAATGATGGACATTTAGCCATTCAAAACTCATTTACAAGACAATTTTTCAAAAATGTGCTTTAAGACTCCTTAAAGCACATTTTGTGTTTTAACTTGTTTTCAAGCTTGGTTTTCTTTGGTATTTGGTTTAATATGTTCATTAATATATAAATAAGGTCTTGGTAAGCTCATTAGGTCTTAACCAAGATTATCCCAAGCTTAGAGCACATTTTAGCCCTAATTGACTTTAAGGTATTTATTTGTGTTTTCTATGGTTTAAATTGTTTACTAACGTTTCTAAGACTCTTTTTAGTCTTAATATACCATATTTTTATGTTTAAACAACACACTAAGGTTTGGGTATTTCAATCTACCCCCCTTAAAAGAACTTTGTCCCCAAAGTTCATACTTCCCACATATCCTAAATATTAGAACACGAGAATACATATAAACAATACTTCCATAACAACATTAACAACATACTTACATAGCACCGGACACAAGGTCCAAACAACATAACAACACAACACCATTCAGACACAACGGTCTGTAACATAACATGATAACAATATAACACATAGACAATGTATCCAAATACATGTCATACACACATAACCGAAACGGCTCTACCCCCCTTAAAATAGGGGTACGCCCCGTACCCTATACATACAAATACTAAGAAGTAAACAATGACGGGTACTTCGCCTTCATCTTATCTTCCAGCTCCCAAGTGGCCTCCTCGACGTCCTGGTTAGACCAGAGGACCTTCACCAGTCTCACAGACTTATGGCGAGTGTCTCGAGTCTTAGTATCCAGAATCTGTATGGGAGTCTCCACTGATCGCATGGTCGGCTCTAAGGTTAGCCTTTCCGGCTGAAGTACATGAGATGGATGAAACATATATTTCTTCAACTGAGACACATGAAATACATCATGTACCTTGCCCAGCTCGGCGGGTAAATCAAGTTTGTAAGCTACCGGGCCGATCCGCTCCGTCACAACATATGGCCCCACATATTTTGGGCTCAACTTGCCTTTCTGGCCAAAATGAAACACTCCCTTCATGGGGGATACTCTCAGAAATACCTGATCGCCCACGGCGAACTCCAGGTCACGTCTGCGCACATCGGCGTATGATTTCTGCCTATCCTGAGCTGACTTCATGTTAGCCTGGATCTGTCGTACCTCTGCTTGAACTTGCTCTAGATACTCTGGTCCTATAATGACCGTCTCACTCGACTCATCCCAGCATAATGGCGTGCGGCTTGGTCTACCGTATAATGCCTGGAAGGGAGACATCTTGATCGAAGCATGGTAACTGTTGTTGTAGCTAAACTCGATCAGATGTAACTTGTCAATCCAGCTGGTCTGAAAGTCAAGTGCACATGCACGTAACATATCCTCAAGTGTCTGGATGGTGCACTCACTCTGACCATCTGTCTATGGGTGGAACGCTGTACTTAGCTTCAGCTCGGTACCAAGCGCTTCCTGTGTGGATTTCCAATACCTCGAAAGGAATCTGGTATCTCTATCAGACACGATAGTCTTCGGTACCCCATGGTGCCGAACAATCTCTCTATCGAAGAGCTCTGCAAGTCTTGCCACTTTCCAAGTGTCCTTTATCGGAATGAATCGGGCCACCTTGGTCAGTCGGTCAACAACAACCCAAATCATATTCAGACCTCCCCTTGTAGGCGGAAGCCCTACTACGAAGTCCATAGAAATGTCATGGAACTTCCACTCAGGCACTGGCATTGGCTGTACCATACCACCAGGCCGTCGGTGCTCAAACTTGACCTTCTAACAAGTGAGACACCTCAATACATAATCATTCACATCCTTTTTCATTCCTGTCCACCAAAAATAACGTTTCATACCCTTATACATTTTTGAAGCTCCGGGGTGAATCGAAGTCGTAGAACAATGGGATTCACTCAGTATGCGCTCCTTCAGCTCAGCGCTACTCCTCGGAATACACAGTCGGCCATTAAGCCTAATCAGGTCATCATCGTGGAGTCGGAAGTCGTACTTCTGACCCTCGAATGTGCCATCAATAAGCTTCTGCCTGATCTCCAACATGTACTGATCCGTCATCTGAGCACTACGCACCTCTTCAACCAAGCTAGTATGAGAGACTAGCGAATGGAGAGAGTGTGCTCGGTGACTCAATGCGTCAGCTGCCACATTTACCTTACCCTCTTTATACTGCAGATTGATGTCGTAGTCGTTTAGAAACTCGATCCATCTTCTTTGTCTCATGTTCAACTCCTTCTGTGTGAACAAGTACTTTAAACTCTTGTGGTCATAATAGATTGTCACGCTTACCCCATACAAATGGTGTCGCCATATCTTCAATGCGAAGACAATGGCACCCAATTCTAAGTCGTGGGTAGGGTAGTTCTCCTCATGCTTCTTCAGCTGTCGGGAGGCGTATGCTACGACCTTCCCGTGTTGCATCAACACACAACCCATACCTCTACCTGATGCGTCGCAATAGACCTCAAAACCATCTGAACCGTCTGGTAAAGTGAGGACTGGTGCAGATGTTAGAGCATCCTTGAGACTCTGGAAAGAACTCTTGCAGTCGACTGTCCACTCGAATGGTGCATCCTTCTTCATTAAGGAAGTCATCGGCTTCGAGACACTGGAGAAGTCCTTCACAAATCTCCTATAATATCCTGCCATACCGAGGAAGCTCTGGATGTCGGTAACTGTCTTCGGCCTAGGCCAGGTGCGCACTGCATCAATCTTTGCCGGATCAACAGCGATCCCGGCCTCAGAAATCATATGACCAAGAAAGGATACTTGGTTCAACCAAAACTCACACTTTGAAAACTTAGCATACAACTGATTCTTTCTCAATGTTTGTAACACATTTCTCAGGTGGCTTTCATGCTCACCTCTAGATTTCGAGTACACAAGGATATTGTCGATGAAGACTACCACTGACTTGTCCAACTGATCTTGGAACAAGCGGTTCATTAAGTCCATGAACTTGGCTGGTGCATTGGATAAACCAAACGGCATAGCCGTAAACTCATAATGTCCATATCTGGTTCTAAATGCGGTCTTCTCAATGTCACTCTCACGGATGGCAATCTGATGATATCCGGATCATAGATCTATCTTGGAGAATACTGATGCTCCTTTCAACTGATCAAATAAGTCGTCGATGCGTGGTAAAGGATAACGGTTCTTCACCGTAACTGTATTCAGCTCTCGATAGTCAATACACAGGCGGAGACTGCCGTCCTTCTTCTTCACGAAGAGGACCGGCGCTCCCCATGGTGAAACGCTAGGGCGGATAAATCCCTTGTCGAGTAGGTCTCTCAGCTGCTCCTTGAGCTCAGTCATCTCTGCTGGAGCCATACGATAGGGCGCCTTCGCAATTGGTCCAATGCCCGGAACCAAATCAATCTCAAACTCAACTTCCCGTGCTGGCGGCATGCCCGGCAGTTCCTTAGGAAATACATCAGGAAACTCCGACACTACCGGCACATCTGGGCTAAACTCTGGGTCTCTCTCTATGTGCTGGACATAGCAGAGGTATACATCATTCCCTCGTCGTAACTCACGATACATGGCAATGGCGGTGATGATCTGAGTCGAAGGCTCCCTGGGCCTCTGGCGGTAAGATATGGTAACCCCAGACGGACTCCAAAGAAGCAAACGATGCTCGGCACACAGGATCCTGCCCTTGTACCGCTCCAACCAGTTCATCCCGACAATCACATCAAAACCAAGTCCCTCGAACTCTATCAAGTCGATCGGAAACTCTTCATCTTTAATTCGTACAACGACATCTCGGTGGTAGCGGGTACACCTGATCCGCTCTTTCGACGGGAGAGTGACTAGAAAGTCTAGCATCTCATCACCGTCTAACCCCAGCCTCTTCGCAAAAGACAGTGAAATAAATGTATGTGAGGCTCCGGAGTCGAACAAGATCGAAGCGTCCACGCCATTCACTGGAAAGGTACCGGTGAGGATTGTGCCGCTCTTGCTGGCTTATGCCTCATTGCAGACACTCAGTATACCTCCCATTCCGAGTGCACAGCCTAATTCATTGGCAAACTAATAAGTATTTGGTAATAATACGGTTGATATACTTCAAACAACTCCACTTTATTCATTAACATTCTCTTTACAACACACGTTGGTTCACATTGCTGACACAACTAACACATACAACATCCTTAACATACACTAGTTTAACACATTACATGATTCACACAAGGCTTTAAAACTGCCTGAAGGTCAAATTCAAACGTCCGGGTTTCATGTGTATGGCATTGATCACTGCCGATGGTGCGGTATTCAGTTTGATCTTTTTGATGTCGTGATATAGCATCCTTGGCTGCCCACCCATGATTAACACATCTCCTGATTTCAACACTAGTTTCTTTGCGAGATCAGCACGCTTCTGCTCGTCATACACAAAAACTGCGGTATCACCAATGGACCAAGACACCACGGGTACTCCTCTACTTAGAGACTCGGGTGACTCGTCCTTATCTTGGTGTAACCCTAACCGTCCACCCTTCTGGTAGAAGTTCACAATACATAAATCTGCTTTCACACTTGGTATTGAATCTGATTCAACTTGCTGAGCAATTCCCACGGCGTGGTAACGACCGCAAGGAACTCCTCAGGTATCATCGGTACAGTTGCTCCATCTTCGGCTCGCACTTCTTGATATGTCTTGGTGTAGGGATTCCAGTCCTTACCCATGCACATCATCTTCAATTTCATTCTCGATCCACTCGGGTATTCGGGTGTGTAGAAACCTCCTGGTGCTGCTCCCAGTTCATTGCATCGTCTGATGATGTGGATTTGTGCTTCCGGTGTCAGGTATCAATTTAAGAGTATCATACCTGGTTGGATGACCTGACATTGCTCCATTGGAAAGTCGGTGATGTTGATGGTGGTTTCTTCAGGGTTTGGTGTGGGTGGGATTGGATAACAAATATTGAAGGCTCCTTTAAGTTTAGAATTATCTAATTAGGTGACTTTCACATTATACTTTAATTCTTTACTCACATGGTAGTACACTTGGACTCACTAACACACATGCATGAAATGTGGTATGCAATCACTTATTTCACTCAACAGTTTAGGTGGTACCTGGTCTAGTAGAGGGCCCTGGCGTCTCAGACCGGTCCACCACATTCAGGGCGGCCTTGCTTGGTCCCGACCCCTTCCCCTTCTGGGAATTAGTGTTCCTCTGATCTGTGGGTGGCTGGTTAGCCGACTTCGGGCCATCGATAGTCGATGTGGCCTTACCCTTCCACTGCCCCTTGGGCTTATTGACTCTACTGTTGGGGTTCCGGTAACACTCATAGTCAGGGTGACCCCACTTCTTGCAGTAGCGACACTGCACGTCATTCCCTTTGCAGTCCTTGCCGGGGTGGCCTCCGTTACACCACTTACAGTAGTAGTGGCGCTCCGGTCCAGAACCCGTGTTGGCCTTAGGCGGGTAAGAGCGTAGGGGTTTCGCCGCATATGCGTATGTGAGCTTCAGTGGCTCCTCAGCTGTGGTGATCTGGGCTTGGCCCTTGTCACCCTGGTGCTGACTCTTTTGGGGCTGAGGGTAGGGCTTCTTTTTCTTTCCTCCCCCATACCCCTGCGAACTCTGGCCCTCGCTCGTGGCCTTGCGCTTGTGCGCATTCTCCTCATCCCTCAGACGGACGGTAATCTCAACCTTGGCAGTGGCATGATAGCACTCCTACAAGGTAGTATACTCAGCTGGCCCCATCCCGTAGCGAAGACGGTGGCTGAGACCGCTGTAGAAACGGTTCACCAGCACCCGGTTCGAGTATCCCAGGTCCGGTAACAGGTGGATAAGGCTGGTGAACGCGGTGTAGTAGTCATCAACCGACATCTTATCCCCCTGCCTCAGACTATCCAGCTCCAGGCGCTTGGCCTCTTGTACATGCACAGGATAATACTTGGCTCGCAGCAAAGCCGTATACTCTCTCCAACCAAACTGAGGATCCGTCATCCGGTCCTCTCTCACAAGCTTCCACCAACTTTGTGCCGAACCCTTCAGGTAGTAAGCGGCAAGACGGACCCTGGCCCTAGCAGGCACATCCAAGGTCTCATAGGCGGTCTCCAACTCGGAGATGTACGCCTCCAGCTTACGAGGGTCGGTCTCCCCATGAAACGACGGGGGTCTCAAATCTGCCAACGCCTTGACCCAGTTGGTCTCTCGTGGCGGTGGCGGTGGTGGTTGAACTTCGGCTGTTGCCCCTGCTGAATCGTAACCACTAACTGTGGGACCATCTGGGCTACGGCGGCCGCTACAGCATCGGCCATGACTTGTGCCGTAGGGTTCTCTCCCTGGTTCCCAGCATCACCAATGCCGCGCCCGCGGCCTCGACCTCGTGGTCTATCTGACATCTGAATTCACACGAACATTTATTAGCATTGTGCTTGCACACTTATCGGTTCCAACCGTTGTAACATTTCCCCGACAACAAGGTATCTCCACACTTAGTTAGTGGTTAACCTTTATATAACTGCTCACTTAGGTAATTGTGGTTAGGTTTCTTAACTCGGTATATTCCTAAACTCGGTATTCTAGTCATCAGAGCGATACTTCGCTCTGATACCACTTTTTGTAACACCCCTACTACGCGCTTTAACATAATTGAAGTCGCAGCGGAAATAGACAACTAAACAATAACTAAATGGTTCAGTGTTACAACGCGTTAACCACCCCCGTGGTTAACAAGGCAGAATAAATACAAGTGTACCGGTCTGATGATCAGACTCCCGAGCATAGAACTAAACCATAAATACATCATATACAATACCGAGTAGTTAGTTACATTCCTACATTGTGAACTGACAATATACCGTCACTGTAGTACAACGGAACCAAAATATATCGCCACGGGAGCACAGGCGCATCCCGGGCTCAACATCCAAAATAACCAAAAGTATTCCTGCAACCTAGAGTCTATAGCCATTCCGCTTCCACGATCCTCATCCTGCAGTAAAAATATGGAGCCCCCGAGGGGGTCAGCAACCCTTGGCTGGTATGGTTAACGCGCAGCCCATCGGCTACCGGGATACGTGCAACTAATTGTCATGATAACATGGCATTGATTTTACACAAAAAACATACATAGCATAGCAAGAAATATTGCTTAGCAAAACAATACACACATAGTGAGTACACTTCCCACAACAACAAACCAAGAAGGTTAATCAACATAAGAAGCCTAGAGAATGATTCACCCTCATGTTAGGCTTGTTACACACACTAATTACCGTTCTGTTAGTCGAACCAGTAACTTAACTCACAGATGGATCGGATATTGTGACCCGAATACACCACACAAACACATGTTCCCACTAAACCGATCATAAGTCAGAATAGGTAAGCTTTGGAGGAAGCTAGCGGGAGATCGAACGCCAAATAAAGGAGAACAATCTTTACATTATAAGAGTCGAATCTGATACAGATATCTACTCTTATACTTACACGCGTGACCGGACAACCGGATTCCTCACCCCCAGTTAACACTCGTTAGAAGTTCACTGTTGGAACTCAATAACAAATCACAGCAGGTGATTAAGTCTTGTTAGTCACACACAAGGGGGTATGAGTCACACTTCAACAATACAATAATATAAACAACTGTAAACTCGTTACATGACTTAAGTCTTACAAGGTCATAAACATACAGAAAAAAACAGCACACAAGTCGGTGTAAACCGGTAGGCAACAGACTACAAGAAAACCATACCTTGGTCCTTGCTTTGACTGGTTTCCACCTTTGGAGAATCCTATACACATTTAGTAACGTCGGTTAATTTAACGTACTAGTCCGTCGATAACTTATTACTTTACATTTCTAGTTATTTTACTTTCACATTTTATTATAACTTTTCACCTTCTAAATTGTCATTATACACACCTAACTTGCCTTAGACAAACTTATTACATAATTACTTACTAATCCCCATCATTAGACATCATTATTTAATCTTAAATTCAACTTTTAAAGTGGTCCCGGACTTGGTCCCCAATTAAGGTCCCGGACCGTGTCATTGTAAAACTCTCGGGCTGATTTCAGGTAGTGGTCCGGGAGTTCATACAGGTCCTATGTCCCGGACCAATGTAGGCAAAAACTCTCGGGGGTAAATCAGGGGGTGGTCCGGTACTTCTTACATAACCTAAGTACCGGACCAAGGCTGTGTAAGAATCCTCAGCCCCTTTTAATGCATGGTCCGGGACATTATCCAAGACCTAAGTCCCGGACCACTGCTACAGATTTACATTTTTGACATTTTCTAAGTCTTGTTGCAATGGTTCTCCTTACCCATTAAATGTATAAACTTCCCAAATGATCTTAGGTATATTCTAATGCCCAAAATATCATCTTAAACACACCTAGTTCCTTGTCTAACTTGTTACTCAATTTTCTCTTAAAATTCACCAACACTTATAACATTACTTACAAGGTTTCTAAATGGTGTTTCTCACCTATAATCACTATATCCCAAAATGCTTTCTCCTCACCATAACATCATCTCCCAAGCACCTTTTTTTAACAACCTCAACTTCTAGTTGATGTCTAAGTCCTTTTTGTTTCCTAGAACACCTAAGACATTACTTCTCCTCTAGTAAAACACCTAAACATTTCTAACACTTCCTAGTTCACCAAATCTTGTTTAAACACTTAGAACTTCTTGTACATTACCTAAATGTTGACATGAACTCTCCTAGAATATTACTAAGCCAAAACACATTGTTTTCACCATTAAACAATCAAGAACACTAAAATCCATCAAGAACATTCTTGTACACAAATTTCACTCATTTAACACTACATCATAATATAGTGCATAATTTAAATTGCTTGGCACTTAGGCCCTTAAATAGCATGGCTCTTAGGCCCTTAAGATGCATAAACCATAAACACTAAATTTCCCACATTATATTTGCCTTTGACTGCAAATACATACAACAACACATATGCCCTTTTACTAGTCTCCTTGAGGACATTTTGCTAGGTCATTCACCATTGGCTCCTTAGGTAGTTTTAATAAGCAATATAAGTTCATTCATCCTAAGACATTATAAGCTACATTTTAGCATATTTACCTCTTTTCCTCACAAACTTCTTTCTTGTTTCCTTGGTTAAAATCGGTAAGGATGTTTGATTGCTTGTCAACTTCTAAACAATATACAAGTAATGTAATGAGTAACCAAGCTTTATGCTTAATCTCATTGTAAACCCTAGGTTTTTACATTGTCTTAAAACATCAAGATGATTGTTTTACCTTGGTATTTGAAGAGAGTTTGAATACGTAGCAAGAGAGGACTCCACCAAGCCCTTGGAAGATTCAAATGAAGCTAGAACAAGCAAAGTAAGGGCACCATTAATGGTGTTTTTCGGACAACACACAAACATGAAGGAAATGTTATTTCTCTTTGAGTTTCCTTACCTAGAAGCAAAGGAGAACAATAATATGTGAAAAGATGAGCTCAAGCTCCTCCCATGGAGATTCCTCTTGGCACCTAAATGGAGCCCTTGGAATTTTGAGAAGACGAGGTTGAAGAGCTTGATGAGACTAGAAGAATGGTGGTCTTAGTTTTTGATTTGGCAAGGTGAGCTAGGAATTACAAGAGGTTGAAGATGAAGAATGATGGTGGTGGTGCTGCTGCAGAACCGTGAAAGAGAGGGAGAAGGAAGGTTGGTGACGGTGGGAACATGAAAGAAATGAAGAGAATGAGGTTTAAGTTGCTTTTGGAGATATTTGTAAGTTAAAGCAAATAGTAACTAGCTTTATCACTTCCTTTCTTTCTTATTAAACTAACAAGAGGATGACTCATCCCTTATAAGAAAACCGGCCCCCATATATAACAAGGGGTATTTTAGTCTTTATTGACCAATTAACTTACTTATATTGACTTATGTTATAAACTAGCTTATTTTAGTTACTATTCATAAAACAAGGCACATTGTTGTGAAATTTTTGATTTCCCATTGATTTAGACTTCCAAATGTAATACTAAGTAGTACACATGTTAATTAAAGAGTAATGATGGACATTTAGCCATTCAAAACCCATTTACAAGACAATTTTTCAAAAATGTGCTTTAAGACTCCTTAAAGCACATTTTGTGTTTTAACTTGTTTTCAAGCTTGGTTTTCTTTGGTATTTGGTTTAATATGTTCATTAATATATAAATTAGGTCTTGGTAAGCTCATTAGGTCTTAACCAAGCTTATCCCAAGCTTAGAGCACATTTTAGCCCTAATCGACTTTAAGGTATTTATTTGTGTTTTCTATGGTTTAAATTGTTTACTAACGTTTCTAAGACTCTTTTTAGTCTTAATATACCATATTTTAATGTTTAAACAACACACTAAGGTTTGGGGTATTTCAATCTTCTTGCAGTCTTTGTCTTTGATTTACTCCTAAAGCATAAGAGCTATCTTTGTGTGATACCTGACTTCTTATGTGTGCTAGAAGTTCTAGCGTGAGCTTTCCTAGACAGGTGCCCAGCCGGTTGGGCACATGTCATGAATTGAGTGCACTTGTAACCTTGTGTGCGAAGCCACTCCTTAGGTTGTCTATCTGAATATCAAAGCTTAACAAACATGTTAAATACACAATACAAGGTTTGCTATCATCAAAACTAAAGGATCTTGACTTAACAACCAACTTTCCCAAGGTCCGTCCTAGGGTCGGTCGAAACCAGAATCTCCCAAAAATGTACATTTTCTTGCCCAAAACACTTGTTCACATCCAGAAGCAGAACACACAAACAAAAACAACCAAAACACACAATAACAAGGGCACAAAACAAGCAAACTTTTTAACATAACTAAACTACAGAAATAATGCAAGGTAAAGAGAAGTAGTCCGGGTTGCCTCCCGGAAAGTTTGGCTAGACCATAGTAAGGGTTAGAAGGAACCTGGGGGTCTCTTAAGTAAAGAGCCCGAGCCTCAATGAAATACCCCGAACCTAATTAGGGTGATTAAATTACTCTAATATTTTATTTAAGGGCCTATTAGTGCCTAAATAATTTGGTAAAGAAAATAAATCCAAAAGAAAAGAGAAAAACGCCTAAAAAGCGAAAAAACACTAAATTGAGCGTTATGTGACCGTAGGAGGAATACGACCTCGACAAGGGTCTTAGATGAATTCAAAAGGCTTAATAAGGCCTAAATAATATATGGGAACAATCCCTGAAGAAAACAGACCCAAATAATGTATTAAAACGCTAATAAGGCTTTAGCGCACGTTTTTCGAGAAACCCCGAAAACGTGGCTTTAAGTGGTCAAATGAACCCGTAAAAATTATAGTTCATTAAATAACTATAAATAAACATTAATGGGAGTATAATAACCATTAAAATTAAAGAAACAAGAAAATTCCAGAAAACAGGCTGTGAGCCTCGATTTTAAACCCTATCCTATGTCGATTAAATTGATTGGGATCTAGTCGGGTTTTAGGTCCACTTATAACCTAAGATTAATAACTATGTCATAAAACAATAATTATTAAAACCTAAGCTAGCTCACTGGAACCTATTATGAGTCGCCACCTAATTTTTACCTAGATCAAATTAGGAAAGGAGAGTTCGGGTTCGGGGGCTTGATATTCGACTTAATTAGGGTTCAATTACTTTCATTACCCCTAGAAGTCGTTTTTCCTCTACTTAGTTTAATTACGGCTTATTACGAGTCGTTTTAACCTAAATGCGCGAGCTTCTGTTTTTTTGTGTTTTTTAGCATTTTTTTGACAGAAAATTAAAATAAAATTAAAGATTCCTAAACTAGGGTTTCGGAGGCAGAATTAGGTCAAATTTTGTTTCCATCCGTGGCTACGGACCTAATGTCCGAACCCACGGACCCTAGTTAACCTATGTGAACATAAAAGTCGAATTAAACAGAAAAGGCAACTTTGCAAGGTCCGGGGCCACGGACAGGATGTCCGTGGGCCCGGACATTATTTTAGAAAACCTAAATTTTGAAAATTTTGAAATACCGCCACCGTCCGGGGGCGTCCGGGCTTACGGACAAGGCGTCCGGGACCCCGGACATAGCGTCCGTGGGTGCGGACCGCCCACGGACGGCGGCGTTTGGGATGTTCCCGACGGTGTTTTGAGCTCAAATTTTATGGGTGTGTAGCCTGAAAGATGTACAAGATGTTAGTGATTGAAAGTTTTCAATTTGAAATCGAATTTAATGCAAAACTTAACGAACAAGTTAGAAGGCAGAAACACAAACAAACCTTAATTCAGAAGCAAGGAAAAATCAATTCGGTTAGCAATTTTAACCAGAAGTGTATTTAGACCAGAAGGTTAGAGAATTTGGTTTTTTACCCTGTTTTGATTTCGAAAATTTGTTGTTCCTTCACGTCGGGAATCTCTGAAAGCTTCGTTGGTGGCCGATCCGATTCGACTTTGACCCGAGCTTCTGACCTCTTCTTTTGTGTTGTTAAGCACGTTTTGGTTCTGTATTGTGGTGTTTTGATGCTTGGAAATTCAATGGAGAAGAAAGAATGTGTTTTTGGTGATTTTGGGATGATTTTGGTAGAGTTTCGGTATTGGGAGTGTTGAAAACGTGGGAGGCAAGTAGACGGCTGTGTTCTCTGACTATGGGAATGTTCTCCTCTGCCCTAGGTCATTTTTGGAAGGTCCTTTTATAGAAAGAGCAAGGCCATGTTGATAGAACAAGATTTTTATCTAAAACCCTGATTTTGTGCTCTAAGGGAATTTGATTTTTTAAAATATGTTGCAGGCCGATAAAAATTATGAAATTTTAACTGAATATAAAGGATGATTTGTAAGAATTTAAAGAGTTGGAATCGTGTTATTTTGATAAATAACCGATTAGATAAAAATCTCACAATCTGGAATCTCCCATAATTCATAACTTATTATTGGAAAGTCGAAATAATGAAATTCCAACGGAATTAGTCTCTAATATTCATCCTATATCTTTTGTTAAAATTTCATGACGTTTGTTTTGATTTAGGTATTTTCCATAGGATACATAATTGCAAAATGATTGAATTTCTCTTTTAAATTTTAGGTTAAGGTTCCAAATAAAATAATTCAGGTTATAGACTGTAGTTCATGCTAACCATGTGACAATTTTATTTTAATTTTGGAAACCTTTATTATTTCTATTTGAGGTATTTCATGGTGTTAATTAAAGAATTAGCTTATAATATGAATTAAAGCTAAATTTCCAGAATAAATATTATCAGAAAATCATGACAATTACCTTTCATAATGACTATGATATGTGAAGTGTTTGGAGATAATAACAGTCTCATGAAAATAGAAAATCCCGATAATGTCCTTGGAAAATCCCCTTGGTGCTTTTGATCCCTTTGCCCTTTGTAACATATGCCTTAGAGACTACTCCGGGGGGTTGAAATTTTCGGTATACAGATTGCCCCCCGTCAACTAGGCTTTGTATGAAGATGAAAGACTAGTTGATCCTGAGTGACACCCAAAATTTTGGGATCTTAAAAGACCCGTATGTGGATTGTGTCGAGCTATTCTAAGCCGCTGACTACCTAAAACGAAATGACGAAGTAATGTCAAGCGATTCTAAGGCGTTGACTACCTAAGAAATGACGAAGTAAATGTCAAGCGATTCTAAGGCGTTTGACTACCTGAGGATGATGAAAATGATGCCAAACTATTCTAAGGTGTTGACTGCCTAAAAATGATGAAAATGAATGTCAAGCTATTCTACGGTGTTGACTGCCTAAAAATGAGAAACAAAATGAAATAAATAATCAAGCGGTTCTAAGGCGTTGACTACCTATAAGCGAAGATGAAGTTATGTCGAGCTATTCGAAGGCGTCGACTACCTAAACTGAAATGAAAAGATGTCATGCTATTCTAAGGCGTTGACTACCTGAAGATGATGAAAATGAAATAAGTGTGTAGATGCAGGAATGCTGATATGCTAGTGATTCTATTATGCTGATGATGTTGATGATGCTGATGGATGATGCTGTGCTGATGATGCGGATGATGCTCGGATGCTTCTGGGACCGAAACCCGTGCCAATGCTCCTGGCTGGACCCAATGTGGACTTATTGCCATCGCCCCCCATCGCCCCCCAATCCGGTGTGCAGGGATAACTCCAGGTAAAACCCTGGGGACTTATTGCCTTTGCCCACCATTCGTTGATCCCAAAAATAGTTGACATCGCAAAAGGAGGATTTATTGTCCATCACCTCGCCAACTTTCTGTCGCCATGTCTTGTGACGCCCTGGATAATGCAACTAGGTCTTATGACGAGCCTATATGAATGAGATGAATGCAATGTGTTAATAAGAGTGGTAAGCTAAAGGGTCTTACTACGAGCCTAAAGGAATGCAACTAGGTCTTATGACGAGCCTAAAGGAGGTTCTAGGTCTTATGACGAGCCTAAAGATTGGATCTAGGTCTTATGACGAGCCTAAGGATGGATCTAGGTCTTATGACGAGCCTAAAGGATGGTTCTAGGTCTTATGGCGAGCCTAAAGATTGGATCTATGTCTTATGATGTGCCTAAAGGATGGTTCTAGGTCTTATGGCGAGCCTAAAGATTGGATCTAGGTCTTATGACGAGCCTAAAGGTTGGAACTAGGTGAAAATGTGTTAGGTGCATGATGAATGTAGAAGGACTAAGGTTTATGGCAAACCTGGAGATGGTAAGGCTCATGACGGGCCTGTGGGTGTTTAAATGTGAAGGAAGGGCTTAGGGCGGGCCTGAGGATGTTTGAAAGTGGAGGAAGGGCTTAGGACGAGCCTGTGGATATTTGAGTGTGGAGAAGGGCTTAGGACGGGCCTGTGGATATTTGAATGTGGAGGTAGGGGCTTATGATGGGCCTGTGGATATTTGAATGTGGAGGAAGGGCTTAGGACGGGCCTGTGGATATTTGAATGTGGAGGAAGGGCTTAGGACGGGCCTGTGGATATTTGAATGTGGAGGAAGGGCTTAGGACGGGTCTGTGGATATTTGAATGGGAGGGTTTTAAAACCTTTGGGTTTCGGGTTTTTGGGCCTCCATCGGTGTCGTTGTTGCAATTGTTGGGACCAACAATTGACCCCAGTATTTTTCCTTGAGGTGATCTAAGTTTTTAAGGCTTCGTGGCAATCGAACGGAACGATCGATTGCCCCCAGTATTTTCTTTGATTAATTGCGCAAGAACAAATCTCATCCTCACAAGGTCAAGGTTTATTTTGGTGTGGTGCCTTCTATCCTACACTCAAAGTGTTTGATGTTTGCACTCGTGCCCTCCTTTTGGTCAAGAATCTCAACCACTGAATTTGACATTTGTTAGCTTTACGCGTTCAACCTGTTACTTCACTAATGATTGGATACACAACTACTAAGTCGGAAGTCTTTTAAGCTTATACGTGGCTATGAGGTGTGATGAAAGACAAAGGGATGATGGAGGAATGTTTAGATATGTGGAGCTATAAGGGTGACCAAAGCTGCAACTTGCACCTTCTCTCCCGGCCTTGCTTTCTCTTTCTTGTCTTGAATTCGTTCGGCAACTTCGTGATGACTTCGCTTATGAGCTTGGAACTCTGGATTTTTGGGTTGCACCTTCTCTTTTTTTTTCTGATTTTGGATTACTTCGAGGCGTTTCAGGTTTGCCTTCCTTTGAATCTCTTTTCCTTCGAGGTTCTTATGTTTCCCGGTTTTGAACTTTGAGAGCTGTTTTTTTATGTTAGCTCATTTGGATCCTGTGCCACTTTGGGGCCATTTACGGATCGTTTCGTCATGCTGGTGGCAGTTTCGTCTTCAGACTTGTGAAGTTGCTGTTCGGAAGTCGGGCTCCTTGCTTCCTTTGGTCACCGGGTCAGTTATTCATCACTGGCTGGCTCGTTTGTGGAGTTTGTAGTGTTGTAAAAGAGGATGTACACGAAAAGCTCAACGGGGGTGCCTAGGGTTAATGTCAGGGTTCACAAGCTTTTTGGCTGTGTGGTGTTGTACCTAGGTGCTTCGTCATCCCTAATAGTTGTGTATCCGTTCTTTGTTACTTTTCATAGGTTTAAGCGTAAATTTACAAATTATCTCCTTCGGTTGGAGTCATGCCGTTTACCTTACCTTTGAATGTAATCTCTCTGGAGCCATGTAAAAATGACATGCTCTTTCACTCATGGTTTTACCACTCAAGGCACCCTCGCGAAATGTTCACTCAGAGACTTGTTCGCGCGCTTTAAACTAATGAAAGAAACTTTATCGACCCTTAACTCAGATTGCCCCCAGTATTGTTTTGGGGTCTTTTGACAAGCCTTTTGAATACCCAGGTTATTTGTTGGAGGTGGCTATATGTGTGGTGGTACATGGCGCTGAAGTCTTGTTGTTTTGGTGGAGTGATGTAGTGATGAAAGTAAAACATGGCAGTGGGATGCTTTCAGTGTACGGTGAAATTTTCCATTGAGAGGTGATGAGTGGTGGAAGCCAACAAGGTGGTGAGATATTCCTTGCACAAGAATGAGTTTCATGTGGAGAGGGAGTGTGGCGAGACACATGGGGTATGTGATGAAGGTAGTGGATGTGGGTGAAATGACGTGATGACTTATTTATTTTTTGGTGTTCTGGTTTTGTGAATAAATGCACAAAAAAATAATGAAAATGGAACTATGCTCTAATTCATGAATGGAAAGACAACATCAAAAATTGTAATCTTAAGAAAACTACCTAAAATGATCAAGGAAGCTAGCTACCATAAAAGTTGGGAGAACGACTGGGAAAAGAAAACTACCAAATCGAGAAAACTTCTAAAATAGTGATGTTGGGCTGTCTGATGCCAACATACTGAAGACTCGAGCTCTGGACCGTCGGGACGCCATTGAGATGACCGTGATTGTCTTCCTTCTGAACTTCGAATAGGCCTCATAAAATGTTTGAACTAGAAATGCCTATGGGTCATGTAGGAGGAACCCGGGTCTGAATCTTTTCCAAGCTGCGAGTGAAGTGCATGAGCTAGAGTGACTCCTAGGATAGAACAGATTTGTGGGCCTGAATACCCTTAATCTAGAAGTGAAGCAAACGGGCTGAAGGAGGCCACACGAACCGTGAATGGGCCACTGGGCCGAGAGGGAAAGCCTTGAAGTCTGAGATTCGTTTGATGTTCCTGTCGGGCCTTGACGCTAGAAACTGGAATGAATGAGTTATGTAACCTATCTTGGATTCAAATGTTTTGTGCTATGGGCCAAACTTCTAGATTGAGAGTGAAGCTTATGGGCCAAAACTATGAATTGGTCTACGGGCCCCAAATAGAATGAGTCATGAGTGTGGTATTTGGGCCAGAATGATTGCTGAACAAAACCCTAGGTTGGAATTTGGACTGAAACCTGAATGAGTAGTATTGATTGAACCTGAAAGATGATGCCTAGATCTAGGATTTTGGGCTAAAGCCCAAGTGAAGAGTTTTCCTATACTAGAATAGGCCCTGGGTCGGAAGAATTTCAGTGGAAGGCTTGGTTGGTTTACATATCTCATGGATTACTTTTAGGTGGACTTTTATGGGCCTAGAACTAAATGGATAAACCAAATTGGGCTGAAAAAACCTCCTAAGTCTAAACTTTTGGGCCGAAGCCCACATAACTCACATGTTGAACCAAACAGAGCCTTTAGCCTGCAAACAAATAGAATGACAATTCGGGTTGGGCTAGGTTGATGTAGGAGAAATTCCTATCAGTTTCTAGGCTGGGTAGTGGGCCGATCACACAAGCAAACAAGGCCCACACAGATTCAACATGTCCTCACTAGATGTTTAAATCAAACCAGGTATGGATCGATCCGGAGAGGTGCTTGGGGCATGGGCCCAGGTCACCACAAAGGAATAGGGCTTGCACGCTATTCTCTTTGGGCTTCCTCACTCTTTTCACATCACCTGAAGGTGTGCGTCTACGGTCGGGTCTTTGACTGACCAAACAATGGGCTAGGTAAGGGCACTGCCGGGAAAACGCTTGGGCTAAGGCCCAGGTATTAAGGGGATGTGGTTAGACGACATCCTCCTCTTTTCCCCCGCTTATTCACATCACCTAAAAGGTGTGAGTCCCTGACAGGGGACCCTCAAACGGGTCCTGGGGTGAAATTGGTTTGTGTGGACCCTCGCTCTCATATGATGCGAAGGTGCAGAAAATTAAAGTGCGCATGAAAGTAAACAAACAGAGTAATAAAGCCATAAATAAACATTTTCGAGTTAATCCCTCTTTATTAAAATTAAACAAGTTCAAATTAAGAATTTTGTCCCCAGCAGAGTCGCCAGTCTGTGAGCCTTGATTTTAAACCCTATCCTATGTTGATTAAATTGATTGGGATCTAGTCGGATTTTAGGTCCACTTATAACCTAAGATTAATAACTATGTCATAAAACAATAATTATTAAAACATAAGCTAGCTCACTGGAACCTATTATGAGTCGCCACCTAATTTTTACCTAGATCAAATTAGGAAAGGAGATTCGGGTTCGGGGCTTGATATTCGACTTAATTAGGGTTCAATTACTTTCATTACCCCTAGAAGTCGTTTTTCCTCTACTTAGTTTAATTACGGCTTATTACGAGTCGTTTTAAACCTAAATGCGCGAGCTTCTGTTTTTTGTGTTTTTAGCATTTTTTTGACAGAAAATTAAAATAAAATTAAAGATTCCTAAACTAGGGTTTCGGAGGCAGAATTAGGTCAAATTTTGTTTCCGTCCGTGGCTACGAACCTAATGTCCGAACCCACGGACCCTAGTTAACCTATGTGAACATAAAAGTCGAATTAAACAGAAAAGGCAATTTTGCAAGGTCCGGGGCCACGGACAGGATGTCCGTGGGCCCGGACATTATTTTAGAAAACCTAAATTTTGAAAATTTTGAAATACCGCCACCGTCCGGGGGCGTCCGGGCTTACGGACAAGGCGTCCGGGACCCCCATAGCGTCCGTGGGTGCGGACCGTGAAATACCCCTAAATTAATTTAAATTAATTTAGGGGATTTCTTTTATTAAAATATAAAATTATTATATGGAATTATGAATATTAAATTATTATATGGAATTGTGAAATTTATTTAGGGGTTTTCTCCTATTTAACCCTAATTATTATACATTATTATATAGTATTATGAATTTAATAATAAGATTTATAAGTCAATAAATCTTGGGAAAATTTCTAAACACTCCAAATATATATAAAGATTTTAGGAAGTGTTGGAACATTGTTTTGAAACATAAAAGTCAATATAAAATTCTAGAAACCTTAAAGCTTATTAAGCCTTGCTAGAGTTGACTTTTTGAGAATGGTCAAACCAGGCCATGAAACCTATACCAATAAATAGGTTATGAAAAACCATGAAGATCGATAAAAAGAACGTTAAAAACGGATCATCCTAGCCAAAGTTATGATAAATTGAAGTTTAGAGCCAAAATTTTGAAGAATGCTGACGTGTCCAGGGCTAGGGACACGTGTCGCGCCCAGTCAGCACCCAGGTCTCAATCGTTGAGTTTCCAGCAGTTTGGGCATGTCATAGGTCGATCTCTAGACGCCTATATCTTTTTCTCTACTCCACCATTTGGTATGCCGTTTGTTTCATTCGATTCTCCTATCTTTCCTCTTTCCAACCATTACTCACACACCATCTAACTCCTTCTACAATGATCGGAAAGTTGATCCAAAGTTACATCCTCGCGAGTTCGTAACCCAGAATCCCGGTTTTTCCTGAGATCGGGTAAACTTCGTCACGCCATAACTTCTTCATTTCTCATCCAAATTTCGTGTTCTTTAGCTTGTTTTGAAGAACTCTAATTCCTCTATAACTTTCATGTTGATGGCCAAGGCTGATTCGCACTGGTTTGGGAGATAAATCTGTCTAAAGTTGCCTACTCGATCACGACGGTAATTCTGCCCAGTTCATCCCGAAATCAACTAGGTAAACACGGATCTTGTGAGATCTGTAACTTTCTCCCTAGTTCATCAAAATCAATGATTCTTCCACTCACATCTAGAGTTACATGTCTAGTTTGGATTGTGATAGGTTACATGAATCAAATCTCTCTCAGTTGGTGCGAGTTGATTCGAGAAGTGGCATACCTGAACCGCACATAAAATAACGTTTTCCAGAATTCTCGATTTGGATTCTCCTCGTTAATGCAATTCCGGTAAGTTTCTGATCAAATTGCTCCGTTGATGCCATTCGAAATTTCATCACCGATCAAACCCACATGCCAATTTAGTCTATTATGCATTACAATGGGAGAATTTGTCGAAATTGAATTCGAACTAAAACTGTGAACCCTAACTTCGAACCCAGATTCGAAACTGCTCGATTCTGCATGATAATTGGGGAAATAGGTACCATTAGAACCGGAATTAGATTACGAATCGATAGGAACAAGAATCATTGAATTTCGTTCTGTAGATTGTGAGATATAGAGTGATTAGTACTCGGGTGAGAAGGGAGATGCCTGATGAACTCGAGTTCTGGGCCGTCGATCGCAGTTAATAAACATGGACGGCCGAGATTAGATCGTGGGATTTAAGTTGTAATAAGTTATATATTTTCCAGAATAAAGTCCTAACTTGCTAGATTTATTTAATGGCCTTCCCGAATGTATTTTGACTTGAAATTTTAACCATAGATTCCTTATAAAATCTAGTTTATTTTGATGTAAATTAATATGGGTTTTGAGTTTTAAACATAAGTTATGATTTTTGCAAGTTACGAGTATTATGGAATTATTTGGGTAATTTAAAAATATTTTTATGAAATAAAAATTTTATAATATGTCTAAAATGTTATAGTTATTATATATTAAATTTGGGAATTTTTGGACAAGGGTAAATAGGTTTAAAAATTATGTTTATGGAATTTTCATAAGAATAACTTATAATATATGGTTTTAATGTAACAAAAATTAAAGTATGGTTTGTTAATAAGCTTTTTAGGTTGGGGAAAATAAAGGAAACTAAATTAACATTTTATAACAGTATGTTTATAAATATTTTGGGTATTATCTTTTAGGTGAAGTAAAAGTTGTTTACACATAAATATACTTATATGAGAAAAATAAAATGGGAACTTATATTAAATCGAGGTATTAAACTAAACTACATATTATTATTATGGAGGTTAATATGCTGAATTAAACTAGGGCAAACACTTTATTTTATAAACCATATATCAGTTGTGGATATGTCTAAAAGGTATTAATATAATTAAATACAATAAGAATTTCTTAAAGAATGTTTTGGATAAATTCTAAGGAAAATATAAGTGTATATGTAAATACATTAGAAGTAAATAAAAGTAGTAACATACCTTATGGGAAGTATTAAGAGGGAAATTGGGATAAACCTTATTCATACGTGGCGCTTAAAAATATCAAATGTTAATGTGACATCTAGGTGGACTATTAGGGGGAGTACATATCTTAAACCTTAATAGGTGATAAAGTAAGATTAGCCAAGCGTAACCAAAGGGTTTAATTAAACTAAACCTATAATCAGGAGTGGGTAAATGGAATAAGTTAAGTATGCATTAAAGATTTAATTACGAGATCTAGCCAGATCCTTAGGAGGGTGTAACTGTAAAACAAAACTATAGACTAATAAGAATGGAGGATGTGTAGCGTTATAGTACCTTAACTAATCAATGTTTGGAATACTTTAATTATAGGTGATTAGTGGAAGTAGTTCGCATTTTCAAGTTTGGTTACTGCTTCTACATATACCAGGTACGATTTCTCGTACTCAGATGCTTTTGGTGACGAATTTTATGGAACGTTTTGAGAAACGCTAAATGAGTTTGAATATCTTGAAAGGAAATTGTTTGTGTGACTAACTCAGCCTGTTGTGACTAACTGAGCCTTGGATGTACAACTCCATGATCATTGGTTCCTTTTATCTGGTTATCTCATTAGATATTGACTGTTGAGGGTTTACACCTCTGCACTCTGTAGGACTGAGTGTTTTGGTATTGCACTTGTACAGTTAATAGTCTAGTGGGAGTATGGGAAATGTCAATCTTGGTATTGGGTATGGATTATTTCTAATAAGTGGTGCACTCACTTTTCACCGATGACTGAGAACGGGTCGGTGGCAGCGGAGGTCTGCTATACCTCGTCCATATGGACAACTGACAGCGGAGGTCTGTTTACCTCGTCCTTGTGACAACTGACTGGCGGTGGGGGCCATCTCTCCCAACTGGGTATATTCCACTCTTGAGTTATGGGTTCTTGGATATCTTCTTTCATTCCTAGTCCTTGTGACTACTTGGGTCTTTCTAATCCTAATTGGAACAGAATCTAACTTAAGCAATGGATGTTCACTAACTTCTGGCGTGGTTTCTTTTAAGTTGACTCACTTTACTTCTTGTTATTTATCTCTATCCTTGACTTGTTATCTTTGACTTGGTGTTTTGGTGTGCCTTGTTCTTCTGCTTTTGTTCTAAGTGTTTGGCTTCATCTTATTGTTTATTTTTAAGAGTTATGCTTTTAAACTGTTGTTTTGGAGAGTTGTACCAGTTCCATTCCAGGGAACTGACTCACCCCTCCTGGGGTGGGCTGCTTGGTTTCATCTTGCAGGTACGAATTGCTATGCAGGTAGCCACGAAGAGTATGAGTGTATGGGTGGGAATTAGGAACTTTGGGGAGCTATTGTATTTTGTTATTATTCTTTTATGTTATGTTTTCTCGAGTTCAGACCGTAGCATTTGTAATATCATAGGTTGTAATTGGTGAGGTTTGGTGTCGGGTGTTTGGAACCCGATGATCTGTAATCGCCTTAGTATTTTATTTCCGCTGCATTTATGAAAAGTAGGGGCGTTACAGAAAGTGGTATCAGAGCGTAGTTACGCTCTGAGCCCGAGAAAACAAGCTGAGTGAAATACTTAGAATATAGGTGCCCTTAAAACTGGGGAAGTGGGGTAGAATTGGGAAGTGAGGATTCCAGAAAGGCACGTTACCCTTACCCCATACTTGACCTTATTTACATCACTCATGAACACTCTAACTACATACCGTCCCTGGGTAGTTATGAAACACTTCGCACGTTACTACATAGATATCTAGATTTAACATACAACTTCTGAACAACAAATACCATCCTTAGCAGCTAAATGTCTCAAGGAGAAGAGGAGGACGCGGAGGAAGAGGAGGACGAGGAGCGGGACCCCCAGGTGGTTACGGACCCGACGCTGTTACCCCTGAGGTCATAGCTCAGATTGTGACCGCTGCATTAGCTCAGCAGCAGGCTCAGATTCCTCAACCACCGCCACCACCACCCCACGGTCTGCGAGAGTTTAACTGGTTGAAAGCGGTCAACGATCTTCGTCCCCCAGTCTACGAAGGCCAGCCAGTACCGAAAGCTCTGGAGAAATACATCGCTGAGATTCAAAAGGCTTTTACCTCTCTACATGTTCCAGCAGATCGCCAAGTGGACATAGCGGCCTACTTTCTCCAAGGGCCCGCTCATCGATGGTGGCAGACAGCCAGAGCCGAGCTGACCGCCCAAGCGAACTTTGATTTCCAAGCTTTTCTGGTGGCCCTGAGAGCTAAGTTCTACCCATCCTACCTACAGAAGAGGATGAGAAGTGAATTTGAGCAGCTGAAGCAAGGGACTTCTTCTGTTGCTGAGTACTATGACAAGTTTGTGGAGTTGCTTGCTGTCATTGGAGAGGGAGCTTACGCTCCGAGGTACCTGGTGGATAAATTTCATACTGGCTTGAACTTCAGGATCATGAACATGATCGGTTCCACCAGGGGAAAGACTTTACAGGTATGGAATATGACTTTGGAATTTCTGGTTCGATAAGATTTTCCCACTAACACATATTGTAACGACAGGAACTAGCTGATGATGCAAACGACTGCGAAACCACCATTGCCTATCAGGATTCTGTGCTAGGCAAGAGGAAGGGAGATGCTGGAGGAGGTAGTGGAGGAAACTCTTCCCAGAACTATGAAAGGAAGGGCAAGTTCTACAAGGGGAAGAATGAAAAGGCCATAGTCCCTACACATATTGATGCTGAGCCAATCCGCTCCCAGCCACCTAGTGGTAAGATAATACAGAATCTACAATGTGGTTACATATTGCTATCACGCTACTAACCTTGAATTGGAACAGGAAACCCCCGTAAGAAGATACTTCTGCAGGAAGTGTGAGAGGGACCATCCAGGAAAGGAGTGTGACGGAACTCTGGTGACGTGTCACCACTGTGGCAGGAAGGGGCATAGATCCTTTGAGTGCTTCTCGAACCCGGATTCCAGGAACTACAAGCCTCGCACCGGGTCAGCGACTAAAGCCCCAGCTACTAATACAAATGGAGGAGGAGGTAGAGGTGGCACCGGAGGTGCTGGACCATCTACCCATCGCCCTGCCCAGAACTACCCTCAGAGGCCAGGCAAAGCACCAGTTCTCAACCTGGTGGACCGTGTCGAATCAGCGAGTGATGACCCGAGTTCACCTGGTGAGGACTACTTTCCTACTGAAGAAGCTTAGACCTTCGTTTTGCTTCATTTCTTCAAATAATTTTCCTCTGCATTGTAAAGGGATGAACTATAAATCCCTCTTTCTTTTACATCTTTGTGCTAAGACCAGTTTGAACCTTGACTTGTTTACTTAATGGCAACTGTTGTTTTCGTTCAGCTTTCGATATTTGCTTTCCTGTATTGCCTATTTCCACACCCACCATTCCCTTTGAAGCCAAACCACACCCACCAGAGAAGTGTGAGATACTGAGACCTGGGATGGTCTTATTACGAGAATTTTTGACCCCAGCTGACCAATATGCATTGATCCTCAAGATCAGAGAATTAGGTGTGAAAGGAGGAAACTTTTACACCCCTACCTTCAAGAACGGTGCAACCATGAAGGTGAAGATCATGTGCCTAGGTAAGAAGTGGGACCACACCACTAGAAGCTACGAAGAGGTGGAGGTGCCACCAATTCCAGGAGAGTTGCAGACCATCATTGGAGCTGCAGTTAAAGCAGCCCAGGAATTGGAGGATGAGCCCGTCCCAGACCTAACCTCAGACGTGTGCATCATCAACTTCTATGGGAAAGAAGGTAAGCTAGGAATGCATCAGGATAGGGACGAGTCTCTAGAGTCCATCACCAGAGGAGTTCCAGTGGTGTCCATATCACTTGGAGACGACGCGGAATTCCTATTTGGAGATCAGAAGAGAATGGATCTTGCTACAAAGATCCTCCTGAAGTCAGGTGATGTGTGATATTCGGGGGAGCAGCCAGACTTATCTACCATGGGGTGAAGAGAATTAAGCCCCACACAGCCCCCACATCCATCATTAACCAGACCCACATGAAACCTGGGCGTTTAAACCTGACCTTTAGACAGATCTAGCCTTGTAATTTATGCAATTTCAGCATTGTAATCATTAAAATACTCATGAAGACCTTAATAAGAATGGAAATCTTATGAGTTTGTTGCGTCGTTGTAGGGGTCGGGAACTCAGAGATCAGATTGACTGTGTTGAACCAGGCTCAAGCGAAGAGCAATGGGATGGTCATCACAGGTATAACTACTAGCCTGACTTATTACCTTGGAAGAGATGCCTGAGAATCTTAGAATTTACTCTGTGGTTTCAGGCACGTTCTTAATTAATGAGGTGGAAGCCACTGTTCTGTTTGATTCTGGAGCCTCCCATTCATTCATATCCCAGGCATTCCATGCTAAGATAGATGCCCCTACAGAAGATATCCATGACTGCTCAGTCTTATTGCCATCCAGAGAGTTAATCAAGTGCAGTAAGCAATGTAGGAACTTGAACATACACATCAAGGGAGCAGATTTCCTCTTTGATGCCATTGTCTTCCCTGGCATGGGGTTTGATATAATTGTAGGCATGGACACACTACAGCGATACAGAGGTAGGCTACACTGTGCAGAGCATCGCCTCCTCTTGAAGTCAGCTACAGGGATCACAGTATCATACCGAATGCAGCCCAAACAGCCGACTGTGAAGGTTGTATCGGCATTATCCCTGATGAAGGAGGTGTCCAAGGGAGCGACCGCCTACTACTGTTATGCCCAGGACCTGAGGACAGATCCAAAGTTCAAGAGTGACGTACCTGTTGTGTCGGAGTACCCCGACGTTTTTCCGGAGGAGTTACCTGGACTACCACCATTGAGGGAGGTTGAGTTCAACATCGACCTCATACCTGGTACAGGCCCGATTGCCAAAGCACCATACCGGATGGGCCCTGCGGAGATGGTGGAATTGAAGAAACAACTGCAGGAGTTACTAGATAAGGGTTTCATCCGACCCAGTGTCTCACCTTGGGGTGCTCCTGTGCTGTTCGTCAAGAAGAAGGACGGAAGCATGAGATTATGTATTGACTACAGGGAGTTGAATAATGTCACGATCAAGAACAAGTACCCACTGCCCAGGATCGATGACTTGTTCGACCAGCTGAGGGGAGCTAAGGTGTTCTCTAAAATTGATCTGCGTTCCGGGTATCATCAGATAGCTGTAGCTGAGACAGATATAGAGAAGACAGCCTTCCGGACCAGATACGGCCACTATGAGTTCACAGTGATGCCGTTTGGACTGACCAATGCACCGGCGAGATTTATGGATTTGATGCAGAGAGTCTTCCAAGCCCTAGATAAGTCAGTGGTCGTATTCATAGACGACATTCTGATCTTCTCCAAGAGCAAAGAGGAACATGAGCAGCATTTGAGGACAGTCTTGGAGACTCTGAGAGAGAGGCAACTCTATGCCAAGTTCAGCAAGTGCGAATTCTGGCTGGACAAGGTATCATTTCTTGGTCATGTGATCTCAGCTGAGGGAGTTTCAGTGGACCCAGCTAAAATTGAGGCGGTAAAGAGCTGGCACAGACCTCGCTCAGTGACTGAGATTCGGAGCTTCCTTGGGTTGGCTGGCTATTATAGACGCTTTGAAGGATTTCTCCAGGCTAGCCAAGCCCTTAACCTCTCTGATGAAGAAGGATAGTCCCGTTTGTATGGACAAGGCATGTGAGGTCTCCTTTAGGCACTGAAGGATGCTCTGACCACCTCCTTATGGTGATCCCCGAGGGAAATGAGGGATTCGAGGTTTACTGTGATGCTTCAGGCAAGGGGATCGGTGGAGTATTGATGCAAAATGGCAGAGTCGTGGCTTACGCTTCTCGACAGCTGAAGAAGCACGAAGAAAATTATCCCACGCATGACCTTGAACTCCTCGCCATAGTTTTTGCCTTGAAGATCTGGCGACACTACCTGTATGGAGCCACGGTCCGAATTATGACAGATCATAAGAGTTTGAAATACATCTGGACCCAGAAGGAGCTGAACTTGAGACAGCGACGGTGGATCGAGCTACTAGCTGATTATGATATCGACCTCCAGTACACTGAGGGTAAAGGTAATGTCGTGGCAGACGCTCTGAGCAGAAGAGCATTCACTTCTTGCTCTCATAGAGACGACCACGATAGCTGAGGAGGTATATGCAGCTCAGGATAGTGATGTGTATCTACAGGGTATCAGGAAGAAATTAGCAGATGGGTTGACTGATGGTCTGAAGTATGACTACGAGCTAGACAGCGAGGGACACCTTCGAGTCGGAGGCAGACTCTGCGTTCCTCAGGATGCGACAGAACTTCAGACCAGGATTCTCTCTGAAGCTCATTCCTCTACATTGTCAGTACATCCTGGAGCCACCAAGATGTACAAGGATTTAAAGAAGCTATTCTGGTGGAGCGGGATGAAGAGGGATGTAGCAGACTTCGTCTCGCGATGTCTCACCTGTCAGAAGGTGAAGTTCGAGCATCGGCGACCAGGAGGCCAGATTCAGTCATTACCGGTACCGTGCTGGAAGTTTGACGATATTAGTATGGATTTTGTGGTCGGTCTCCCTCCAGCTAGAGGTGGATTGAACACAATTTGGGTGATAGTCGATAGGTTAACTAAGACAGCTAAGTTTATACCTATCAAGGACACATGGAAGGTGCCCAAACTAGCTGAGGTGTTCACCACAGAGCACATCCGGTACCATGGGGTACCGAAGACGATCGTCTCCGATCGTGATGCACGTTTCCTTAGTAGATTTTGGCGTCAGGTGCAGGAGGCATTTGGTACTCAGTTGCGACTTAGCACAGCCTTCCACCCTCAAACAGATGGGCAGACCGAGAGGACGATTCAGACACTGGAAGATATGTTGAGAGCGGTCGCCTTAGACTATCAGGGAGTTGGGAGAGCGTCTACACTTGGTAGAGTTCTCCTACAACAACTCCTATCACTCGTCTATCGGCATGGCCCCATTTCAGGCACTGTATGGCAGACCGTGCCGGACACCTTTATCATGGAGTGACCCCGCTGAGACAGTTTTGATTGGTCCAGAGTATATTCAGAGACTACAGGATGACATCAGAGTTATTCAGCAGCACATGAGGGCAGCACAGTCTAGGCAGAAATCTTACGGGGATCAGCGTACCAGAGAGCTTGAATTTCAGATCAATGATATGGTTTTCCTACGAGTGTCTCCGATGAGAGGTATCTTTAGATTTGGGATGAGAGGGAAGCTAAGCCCTAAGTATGTTGGTCCGTACAGGGTTACGGAGCGCGTGGGCCCAGCAGCGTATCGACTAGACCTACCGTTGGAGTTGGGGAAGGTACATGACGTGTTTCATGTATCGCAGCTGAAGAAGTATGTACCTGACCCTTCTCACGTGCTACAGCCAGAGAGATTAGAGATTGAACCTACACTGAGATATGAGGAGACTCCCATTCAGATCCTGGACACGAAGGTCCGGGAAACGAGAGGCAGATCAGTCAAGCTAGTGAAGGTTCTTTGGGAGCATCATGGGGTTGAAGAAGCTACTTGGGAGACTGAGGACTCTATGAGTGTGAAGTACCCACACCTATTTCCATGATATTTCCTTGTATTCTTGCCTTTACTGGGTTCTTGTTCATAGCGGTACGAGGGCGTACCTTGGCTCTTTTCGGGGGGGGGGGTAGTGCATACTCTTCCTTCGTCACCTCATCCAGATTATGCCCTGTTTGTTTTGTTAGTAGAATGATGGAGAGGTGTATGCATGTACTTGATTTATACATTGTGTGATTCTTGATTGCTATTTATGAAAATCTTGGTTTTGGTCTGACGATGAATAATCTTGCGTGGAATTTGGAAATAGATTGTGACAGAAGTTACAATTGGTATGGAATTTTGGTTGGGATTGTTATTGGATGAACATTCTGGTAATTCTTGACAGCACACCTGATGTGGTGTGAGTAGCTATCAGTTGGTGTTAAACTTCGGGACGAAGTTTCTTTTAAGGGGGGTAGACTGAAATACCCCTAAATTAATTTAAATTAATTTAGGGGATTTCTTTTATTAAAATATTAAATTATTATATGGAATTATGAATATTAAATTATTATGGAATTGTGAAATTTATTTAGGGGTTTTCTCCTATTTAACCCTAATTATTATACATTATTATATAGTATTATGAATTTAATAATAAGATTTATAAGTCAATAAATCTTGGGAAAATTTCTAAACACTCCAAATATATTATAAAGATTTTAGGAAGTGTTGGAACATTGTTTTGAAACATAAAAGTCAATATAAAATTCTAGAAACCTTAAAGCTTATTAAGCCTTGCTAGAGTTGACTTTTTGAGAATGGTCAAACCAGGCCATGAAACCTATACCAATAAATAGGTTATGAAAAACCATGAAGATCGATAAAAAGAACGTTAAAAACGGATCATCCTAGCCAAAGTTATGATAAATTGAAGTTTAGAGCCAAAATTTTGAAGGATGCTGACGTGTCCAGGGCTAGGGACACGTGTCGCGCCCAGTCAGCACCCAGGTTACTTAATCGGTTGAGTTTCCAGCAGTTTGGGCATGTCATAGGTCGATCTTTAGACGCCTATATCTTTTTCTCTACTCCACCATTTGGTATGCCGTTTGTTTCATTCGATTCCCCTATCTTTCCTCTTTCCAACCATTACTCACACACCATCTAACTCCTTCTACAACGATCGGAAAGTTGATCCAAAGTTACATCCTCGCGAGTTCGTAACCCAGAATCCCGGTTTTTCCTGAGATCGGGTAAACTTCGTCACGCCATAACTTCTTCATTTCTCATCCAAATTTCGTGTTCTTTAGCTTGTTTTGAAGAAATCTAATTCCTCTATAACTTTCATGTTGATGGCCAAGGCTGATTCGCACTGGTTTGGGAGATAAATCTGTCTAAAGTTGCCTACTCGATCATGGCGGTAATTCTGCCCAGTTCATCCCGAAATCAACTAGGTAAACACGGATCTTGTGAGATCTGTAACTTTCTCCCTAGTTCATCAAAATCAATGATTCTTCCACTCACATATAGAGTTACATGTCTAGTTTGGATTGTGATAGGTTACATGAATCAAATCTCTCTCAGTTGGTGCGAGTTGATTCGAGAAGTGGCATACCTGAACCGCACATAAAATAACGTTTTCCAGAATTCTCGATTTGGATTCTCCTTGTTAATGCAATTCCGGTAAGTTTCTGATCAAATTGCTTCGTTGATGCCATTCGAAATTTCATCAGCGATCAAACCCACATGCCAATTTAGTCTATTATGCATTACAATGGGAGAATTTGTCGAAATTGAATTCGAACTAAAAACTGTGAACCCTAACTTCGAACACAGATTCGAAACTGCTCGATTCTGCATGATAATTGGGGAAATAGGTACCATTAGAACCGGAATTAGATTACGAATCGATAGGAACAAGAATCATTGAATTTCGTTCTGTAGATTGTGAGATATAGAGTGATTAGTACTCGGGTGAGAAGGGGAGATGCCGGATGAACTCGCGAGTTCTGGGCCGTTCGATCGCAGTTAATAAACATGGACGGCCGAGATTAGATCGTGGAGATTTAAGTTGTAATAAGTTAATATATTTTCCAGAATAAAGTCCTAACTTGCTAGATTTATTTAATGGCCTTCCCGAATGTATTTTGACTTGAAATTTTAACCATAGATTCCTTATAAAATCTAGTTTATTTTGATGTAAATTAATATGGGTTTTGAGTTTTAAAACATAAGTTGTGATTTTTGCAAGTTACGAGTATTATGAAATTCTTTGGGTAATTTAAAAAGATATTTTTATGAAATAAAAATTTTATAATATGTCTAAAATGTTATAGTTATTACATATTAAATTTGGGAATTTTTGGACAAGGGTAAATAGGTTTAAAATATATGTTTATGGAATTTTCATAAGAATAACTTATAATATATGGTCTTTAATGTAACAAAAAAATTAAAGTATGGTTTGTCAATAAGCTTTTTAGGTTGGGGAAAATAAAGGAAACTAAATTAATATTTTATAACAATATGTTTATAAATATTTTGGGTATTATCTTTTAGGTGAAGTAAAAGTTGTTTACACATAAATATACTTATATGAGAAAAATAAAATGGGAACTTATATTAAATCGAGGTATTAAACTAAACTACATATTATTATTATGGAGGTTAATATGCTGAATTAAACTAGGGCAAACACTTTATTTTATAAACCATATATCAGTTGTGGATATGTCTAAAAGGTATTAAATATAATTAAATACAATAAGAATTTCTTAAAGAATGTTTTGGATAAATTCTAAGGAAAATATAAGTGTATATGTAAATACATTAGAAGTAAATAAAAGTAGTAACATACCTTATGGGAAGCGTATTAAGAGGGAAAGATTGGGATAAGCCTTATTCATACGTGGCGCTTAAAAATATCAAATGTTAATGTGACATCTAGGTGGACTATTAGGGGGAGGTACATATCTTAAACCTTAAATAGGTGATAAAGTAAGATTAGCCAAGCGTAACCAAAGGGTTTAATTAAACTAAACCTATAATCAGGAGTGGGTAAATGGAATAAGTTAAGTATGCATTAAAGATTCAATTACGAGATCTAGCCAGATCCTTAGGAGGGTGTAACTGTAAACCAAAACTGTAGACTAATAAGAATGGAGGATGTGTAGCGTTATAGTACCTTAACTAATCAATGTTTGGAATACTTTAATTATAGGTGATTAGTGGAAGTAGTTCGCATTTTCAAGTTTGGTTACTGCTTATACCAGGTACGATTTCTCGTACTCAGATGCTTTTGGTGACGAATTTTATGGAACGTTTTGAGAAACGCTAAATGAGTTTGGATGTATCTTGAAAGGAAATTGTTTGTGTGACTAACTCAGCCTGTTGTGACTAACTGAGCCTTGGATGTACAACTCCCATGATCATTGGTTCCTTTTTATCTGGTTATCTCATTAGATATTGACTGTTGAGGGCTTACGCCTCTGCACTCTGTAGGACTGAGTGTTTTGGTATTGCACTTGTACAGTTAATAATCTAGTGGGAATATGGGAAAATGTCAATCTTGGTATTGGGGTATGGATTGTTTCTAATAAGTGGTGCACTCACTTTTCACCGATGACCGAGAACGGGTCGGTGGCAGCGGAGGTCTGCTATACCTCGTCCATATGGACAACTGACAGCGGAGGTCTGTTTACCTCGTCCTTGTGACAACTGACTGGCGGTGGGGGCCATCTCTCCCAACTGGGTATATTCCACTCTTGAATTATGGGTTCTTGGATATCTTCCTCCATTCCTAGTCCTTGTGACTACTTGGGTCTTTCTAATCCTAATTGGAACTGAATCTAACTTAAGCAATGGATGTTCACTAACTTCTGGCGTGGTTTCTTTTGAGTTGACTCACTTTACTTCTTGTTATTTATCTCTATCCTTGACTTGTTATCTTTGACTTGGTGTTTTGGTGTGCCTTGTTCTTCTGCTTTTGTTCTAAGTGTTTGGCTTCATCTTATTGTTTATTTTTAAGAGTTATGCTTTTAAACTGTTGTTTTGGAGAGTTGTACCAGTTCCATTCCAGGGAACTGACTCACCCCTCCTGGGGTGGGCTGCTTGGTTTCATCTTGCAGGTACGAATTGCTATACAGGTAGCCACGAAGAGTATGAGTGTATGGGGTGGGAATTAGGAACTTTGGAGAGCTATTGTATTTTGTTATTATTCTTTTATGTTATGTTTTCTCGAGTTCAGACCGTAGCATTTGTAATATCATAGGTTGTAATTGGTGAGGTTTGGTGCCGGGTGTTTGGAACCCGATGATCTGTAATCGCCTTAGTATTTTATTTCCGCTGCATTTATGATAAGTAGGGGCGTTACAGACCGCCCTCGGACGGCGGCGTTTGAGATGTTCCCGGTGGTGTTTTGAGCTCAAATTTTATGGGAGTGTAGCCTGAAAGATGTACAAGATGTTAGTGATTGAAAGTTTTCAATTTGAAATCGAATTTAATGCAAAACTTAACGAACAAGTTAGAAGGCAGAAACACAAACAAACCTTAATTCAGAAGCAAGGAAAAATCAATTCGGTTAGCAATTTTAACCAGAAGTGTATTTAGACCAGAAGGGTTAGAGAATTTGGTTTTTACCCTGTTTTGATTTCGAAAATTTGTTGTTCCTTCACGTCGAGAATCTCTGAAAGCTTCGTTGGTGGCCGATCCGATTCGACTTTGACCCGAGCTTCTGACCTCTTCTTCCTTGTGTTGTTAAGCACATTTTGGTTCTGTATTTGTGGTGTTTTGATGCTTGGAAATTCAATGGGAGAAGAAAGAATGTGTTTTTGGTGATTTTGGGATGATTTTGGTAGAGTTTCGGTATTGGGAGTGTTGAAAACGTGGGAGGCAAGTAGACGGCTGTGTTCTCTGACTATGGGAATGTTCTCCTCTGCCCTAGGTCGTTTTTGGAAGGTCCTTTTATAGAAAGAGCAAGGCCATGTTGATAGAACAAGATTTTTATCTAAAACCCTGATTTTGTGCTCTAAGGGAATTTGATTTTTTAAAATATGTTGCAGGCCGATAAAAATTATGAAATTTTAACTGAAGATAAAGGACAATTTTTAAGAATTTAGAGAGTTGGAATCGGGTTATTTTGATAAATAACCGATTAGATAAAAATCTCACAATCTGGAATCTCCCATAATTCATAGCTTATTATTGGAAAGTCGAAATAACAAAATTCTAACGGAATTAGTCTCTAATAATCATCCTATATCTTGTGTTAAAATTTCATGACGTTTTGTTTTGATTTAGTTATTTCCATAGGAGAGAGAAAATTGCAAAAATGATTGAATTTCTCTTTTCAATTTTAGGTTAAGGTTCCAAATAAAATAATTTCAGGTTTATGACTGTATGTAGTCATGCTAACCATGTGACAATTTTATTTTAATTTTGGAAACCTTTTATTATTTCTATTTTGAGGTTATTTCATGTGTTAATTAAAGAAATTAGCTTAATATGAATTAAAAGCTAAATTTCCAGAATAAATATTATCAGAAAATCATGAAATACCTTTCATAATGACTATGATATTTGGAAGTGTTTGGAGATAATAAACAAGTCATATGAAAATAGAAAATCCCGATAATGTCCTTGGAAAATCCCGCCTTGGTGCTTTTTGACCCCTTTTGCCCTTTGTAACACGTATGCCTTAGAGACTACTCTGGGGGGTTGAAATTTTGGGTATAACACAGGCCCAGTTAGTGAATAGTGCTAAATCGGGTAAATAAACGAGCGTTTTCTGTAAAAGACAAAAAACGCTCCAGCTATACATATATATGGGGCCAGTTTTAATTAGTAAAACAGCCCACTCACACACTCACTCACAACTAGCTAGCTAGGAAGAAAAGAAAAGAAAGGGAAAAAGTAGAAAAGCAAAAAGGTACTCTCTCTCCTCCTTATTTTCTTTTTCCCTCTCTCTCTTTCCTTCCTTCTTCTTTCCTCCTTCCCATCCGGCTGAAAACTCTCTTCCCCCCCCCCCTTGCTGGCGATTTCAAGATGCCATCCATGGCTACCTCAACTTCCTTGCCTTGCCCAACTCTCATTAAAGCTCCAATCATAAAAATAAATACATATTCTTCTTCCTCTCATCATCCTCTACACTTCTGTCTTTTCAAAATTCGAAAATGAAGAAGTTCATCTCCATTGGTTTTCCCCATTTGAAGAGAAAATAGCATCAATGGGTAGCTTGGAGCCTTCTCTCTCTCCTAAGGTAAAAAGATTCATGAAAAACTCATTCATCCTCTATCTTGTAGAGCTGGCCGATTTTGCCCCCTCTCACACCTTGTTTTCTTCTTGATTTTGAGCTTCCGTTCAACCCTCCAATGGTGGTGGAGTTTCCCCTTTGAATCATGGGTGAAAGCCCCTCTTAAAAAGCCCTAAAAAGGTAAACCCTAACTATGGTGTTTCAAGCCTTTCATTGAATTAGGGTGTTCCCAAGGGTTTAGAATTTTAATTATGTTGAATTTTGTGTTCCTTGGGTGTTGGCATGGAGTTGGGCAACTCCATTGCCATTTGACCGATTTTGATCAAGAAAGATAGGAGGAGATTTGAAGAGAAGAGGAGAATTTGTGAGCTTAAGGTAAGAAACTCACCTTAATGCCTATTTTAATTGCTTTAGAATATGGGATGGGTAATTTAATGAATGAACCCAAATTGTGAGGAAAATGTGTTTGATTGTGATATGAAGAAGTTTGTGAAATTTTGTTTGAATTAAGGGCTTTGAAGCCAAGTGATTCTTAGTTTGTTGCTATGTTGTGGTTTAATGAGATTTTGGAGTTATGTTGTTGTTGATGGACTTTGAGGATTTATTATGTTCTGGTAGGACCCTTCATGGGTGTGGCTAGATTAGGAATGAAAAGGACGAGAGTTGATGGTTTGGGACATGTTAGATTTGTGGGGAAGTTATGGCGAAATTTCGGTAGAAAATAAGTGTTTTTAGGTGACTTTGGCAATGGGAGAAACTTAAGTGTTTAGTTGGGTAGAGTAGAGATATTTGGTAACCTTGAAATGGTATTTGGAGTCCTAGGGAGAGGAGTGTAAAAATCTGTAGCAATATGCCTTGTGAGGATCTTAGGATTTCAAGAAAAAGAGTTAGTGTTATAATAGTGGAAATGAGAGTTGGACTTGGGTTTTATAATGGTGTATATCTAGGAATGAATTGGTATGGTCATTGGGTGATTTGGTAAGTTTGGTAGGAGGTAAGAACTATCAAAAGGGAATAGATATGCACAAGTGTGCAAAATGCAAGAATGTGAAAATTGAGTTTGTTGAATTTGAGCAAGAATTGGGTGGTGGATTAAACCAAAGCTTTGAAGTGGTTTAAGGAGTGTTTTAAGGTGGTTAATTATGTAGGAAACTTGTGGAAAGTTTATGAAATGATTAGGTAAAATACCCCAAACCTTGATATATTGTTTAAACATTAAACTATGGTATACTAAGGCTAAAAAGTGCCTGAGAAACATTAGTGAACAATTTAAACCATAGTAAAAACACAATAAAGAACTAAGACATGGTTTAAGCAAAAACATGCTCTAAGCTTGGAGTGAACTTGGTTAGGACCCAAAGAGCCTACCAAGACTTTATAACATTCAATTATGATTTAATAAGGCTAATTAAGTCCTTAGGAAACTTTGGTAGACAATTAAACCAAACAAAACACAAATAAATACCTTAAAGCCAATATGGGCGAAAATGTGCTCTAAGCTTGGGATAAGTTTGGTTAAGACCTAATAAGCTTACCAAGGCCTTATTTATATGTTAATGAATATTTTAAATCAATTACTAAAGAAAACCAAGCTTGAAAACAAGTTAAAACACAAAATGTGCTTTAAGGAGCTTTAAAGCACATTTTTGAAAAATTGTCTTGGAAATGGGTTTTGAGTGACTAAATGTCCATCATTACTCTTTAATCAACATGTGTGCTACTTAGTATCACATTAGGAATCCTAAATCAATGGGTAATCAAAAATTTCACAAATATGTGCCTTAATTTGTGAATAGTGGTCAAATAGTGCTAGTTTAAGTTATAAGTCAATATAAGTCAATTAAATGGTCAACAAAGACCAAAAACCTGTCAATGTACAAGAGGGGGGCCGATTTTGCAAGTGGTGAGTCATCACCCTTGTTAGTTTATTAAAGGAAGGATAAATGATAAAGTAAAGTACTATTTACTTTATAAGTAAATATCTTGTTAAAGTGAGCTTCCTTCTTCATTCTCTTCTTTCCTTCTCATTCCCACCATCTTCTTCATTCCCTCTCTTCTCCATTTTTGTTTTGCTACAGCAACAACATCAACTCCATCTTTGATTGTCCATATCTCCTAGCTCCATGCTCCAAAAATAATTCCAAGACCACCATTCTCTTAGTTTAGGCAAGCTCTACAATCTTGTCTTTTCAAATCTCCAAAACCTTCAATTCGGTGCCAAGAGGAATCACCATGGAAGGAGCTTGAACTCATATTTTTACATATCATTGTTCTCCTTAGCTTCAAGGTAAGGAAACTCAAAGAAAAACTTCAATTCCTCTTGTTTTATATGTGACAGAAAATACACCTTGTAATGGTGTTTTCTTTTGCCTTGGTCTAGCTTCATTCTAATGTTCAACGGGCTTGGGGGAGTCCTCTCTTGCAACTTAGTTAAACTCTCTTCCAATTCCAAGGTAAAACATTCATTGTTGTGTTTTAAGACAATATATATAACCTAAGGTTTGTAAATGAGTTTAAGCAAGAAGCTTGAATGCTCATTGGCTTTACTTGTGTATTGATTAGAACATTGACAAGTAACCAAGTCCTCTTGCCGATTTCCAAACAAGGAAGAACGAGAGTGTCCAAGTAAAAATCATGGATATAAGAGGTAAATAACCTTACCTAAGGTAGTTTTATGCCTTAAGAAAATGAGCTTGAATTGCTTATTAAAAACCACCTAAAGAGCCAATGGGAAATGAGATAGCAAACTATCTAAAAGGAGTTTATTAAGGGCATATGAGATGTTGTGTGTATTTGCAGGTCAAAGGCAATATATATGTGGGAAATATAGTGTTTAAGGTTTATGCAATTTAAGGGCCTAAGAGCCATGTCATTTAAGGGCCTAAGTGCCATGCAATTTAAGTTTATACACTATATTGTGATGTAGTGTAGTTTAAGGGTTTAGATGTGTGTAAAGAACATTCTTTGTGAAGATGAATGTCTTGGATAGTTAAAGGATGAAAAACAATATGTTTGTGTGTAAGGAATGTGTATTAAGTGATTAAGTGTTCTTGGTTGTCAAAAGGTGAAAACCTAAGTGTTTGGGTGTGAGTATATACAAGAGAAGCTATGGCAAAAATTTAGTTGATAAACAAAGGAGTTTATGTGTTGTGATAGGATTTTATGACCTAGAAGGTACTAGGAATTTGTTAAGTGTTAAGGTGGTGAAACAAAGTGATACATGGTGTTCTTAAGTGTTAAGGTGCCTTGGGCATGGTCTTTGAGGACATAGAGATCAAATGGGTGTTTTAAACACGCCGAGGATTATGTTATGTGAAGTGTTAAGTCTTGTGTAAGTTTTGGTGATCAAAGGAAAAAAATAATGCCTTGTGAAGACTAAGTGTGAACTAGTGGAAAATAGAAGGAGATTGTGTATGGGAGGTGTAAGTGTGAAATAATGCCCTTGGAGTAGTGGTAATGGTGGTAAGGTAACATTTTGGTTAGTAGAGTCATAGGCATGAAACTACCACTTAGAAACCTAGTAAGAAATATTACAAGTGTTGGTAAAATTTGCAAGAGATTGAGTAACAAGTTGTACAAGGAACAAGGTGAGTTTAAGGTGGTACTTTGGCATTAGAATATACCTACGATCAGTTGGGAAGTCTATACATATAATGGATGTGGAGAACCATTGCAACAAGACTAGAAAAATGTAAATATGCAAATCTGTAGCAGTGGTCCAGGACATAGGTCTAGGGTAAGGTCCCTGACCATGCATTAAAACAGGCCGAGAGTTCATAAGCCACTCTGGTCCGGGACTTAGGTCTTGTACTAAGACCCGAACCACCCCCTGATTTACCCCTGAGAGTATCTGCCTACCTTGGTCTGGGACTTAAGTCCTGTATGAAGTCCCGGACCACTACCTGAAAACAACCCGAGAGTTTTACAAAGACTAGGTCCGGGACCTTAGATGAGGACCAAGTCCCGGACCACTTAAAAGAAACTTATTTAAGGTTAGGAAATGATGTGTAATGATGGGGATTGGTAGGTAATGATGTTATAAGGTTGTTTAATACATGTTAAGTGAGTTATAAAGACAATTAAGTGGGTGAAAAGTTGTAGTAAAATGTGAAAGTAAAACAAGTTAAAATGTGAAGATATTAACTAGTTAACGGGGTTAATTATGGGCATTAGACATTGAACAATCATATTACCCCAATGTTAATGGAAATCATTGTAATGTTACCAGTTGTACGGGATTTGTTCGAGGAACCTAGGAGGACACAATATAGTGGACCGTGGTGACAGGTATGGTTTTCTTGCAACCTGTGTCCTACCGGATTACACCGGCTTGTATGCCAATGTGTTTTTCTGTATGTTTGCCACATTATAAGATAAATCATGAAATGAGTTTATAGTTGTTGTTGTTGTTGTGTGTTTGCGTACCGATACCGGTAACCTCGAATGCGTATGAAAGGCTAGTTAACCAATATTAGGTAAACGTAAGAGAACGGTATCCGGTAATAACGTTTCCAACCTAAGGAACGTTCTAACCACGGCTATACGTGAGCTAGTTATGTGTTTGTTTGTGCGTGTTAATATGTTCACTACCCTTGTGTGTGTCTAACTAGACCTAACCACCTAAGTGTGAATTAATGTACTAAGTCCTAATGAGACTTCTAACAAGTGCTAACCGGGAGTGAGGAGTCCGGTAGTTCCGGCCACGCGTGAGTATGGGGGTCGTTGTCATATCAGGTTCGATCCTCTCGTATGTTATGGTTGTTTTCCCATTTGGGTTCCAATCTTCCCTTTAGCTTAACCAAAGCTATTTTACTGACTCACGTCGGGCCACAGGGGCATACTATTTTTGTTCGGTGTGCTTGGATCACTACATCCGACGCACCTTGGGATTAAGTTATTCGTTCATTTAACATGGTAATGAGTTATGTAACGAGCTTAGCATGAGTTTGGCAACATTCTCTAGGCTCTCCAAGTGAACTAATTATGTTTGGGTCGGTTCCTAAAGAGAACCGTTCCCGTTATCTTATGTGTTGATGATGTGCTGCAATTCTTATTGCGATTTATGTCAGATGGATGTCAATATGTGGTATAGGTTGTGTGAAGTATGTGGATCATGGATATGAATCCCAGTTTATTATAAGACGTTTTGGAGAATAACCTGACTAGTGGGTAAGTGTCGACTATTAAGGAAATAGCTCCAATAGAGGAGAAACCCTCTAGGGTTAAAAGACACAATGAGTGTTCTAATGAGTAAAGATGTGTTGACTGTTTTGTTGAGCCCATTGTTATGGGTATGTAATGTGTTATGTGTTTAATGTTTACAGTTAACATGCATGACTTAAATAAAATCAACCGCATGCTTAGACGACAATTAGTTATGCGTGGCCCGGTAGCATGCGGGCTGCAGGATTACCATACCAGCAAAGGTGTTGAGCCCCCTGGGGGGCCACCCTTTCTTTCCTTTTCTATTTCAGGTACAAGGAGCTGGAGACCGTTCGAGAGTAGGACGGGATAGTTGTCTTTACATGGTAGTTATTTAATTGAGTATGTGTTGTAGGTGTAGTAAGACCGAAACTGTTATCGGCATTAGTTTGTAAATACTCGGTACAGTTGGAATGTAAATGTATAATGAATGTTGGTAATGGAAAGTGAATGTAATGTGTAGTCGCGGGAATCTGGTCCATCAGACCGATACAATGTATATGTATTAGCCTTGTTAGTCACATGGGTGGCTAACGGCGTGTAACACCAACGAGTTAAGTAATGTGATGATGTATGTTTTCCACTGCAAATGGTTATTAAGTGTAATGTGGTTGTAGGGGTGTTACAAAAAGTGGTATCAGAGCGAAGTATCGCTCTGATGACTGAATTACTGAGCTTAGGAAGTACCGAGTTAGGATTTTAGTACTTTGGGTTAAGGGTTGAGTGATAGCGTGAGAGATACGCTAGTTAGGAATTACTAGTGTGTACTGGAAACCTACAATATCCATCCCACCCTCCACAATCCCTGTTTTATAACTTGAGAAACAACGCCAGAGAGATGGAAGTCCTCTCTTACTCGGGAATACCCGATCTGGCTGTTATTAAGTACCACTGTGAGTACGGAGAACCTATCATACGGTAGATCCTGAAAGGTGGGAATCCCGGAGATGGTTCCTTCTAAACAATTTTAACCGCATTTCATAGCGAAGAGTGGAATTTCTGGCAACCTGGGTTGACATGCCGGGCAGTCGAGAACAACCAGCTTGCAACGGTATACCAACCGACTAAGGAACTACAACGTAGTTCCCAAACAGGAGACAAGTCTCAGTAACCACGACAAATGTGTGGAATGGGCTACGAAGGAGATACAATACTAAGTAAAAAGGGGACTCCAAGAATGGGAAACACCCTAGTTAATGATTATCATGTGAAGACAGTGAGAAGTCACCCAGAGGATTTATTGTCAAGAATGTAAGATCAAGTAAGGGCCAACAAGGCCACTGATGACGATACGGGTAAAACAATACCACAACCGGTGTGTGTGTTGAACCGATAGCCAGTTAGCATGGCGCACTTGCCACGGCAAGTGCTGCTATAACAAGGCTGTTCGGGAAAATGTTAACAACTACCAAGTACTTAGTAAAGTACCACGAAGTTAAGTGAGATAATCGTAACCAATGAAGGGCTTATCAGCCTAACCTCTGTAATTGGAAATACACCAGTCAGCAAGAAGCTAGACTTGGTTAAGGCAAGAAGACGTCGTAAAACCGGGAGAATTTTTCTTCCAAACTCAGATTTATTTCAGACCCCTTTTTCTTTTTCAAAACCAAATTTTCTTTCAAACCAATATTTATTTCTAACCTTCTTTTAAACCCAACCAGAGGACCTACACCGGCCTCAGTGCCACACGGTAGGTAAGTTATACTCTGTTCACTTTTGAATAACCGGATGGAAACCGGTAAACCCAAGGGTAGCAACCCGAGGGAATTTATAGAGTTCATAATGATACAACAGTGGATAGGTTTTCCTTGATTAAGTTCGGGAAGCACGGAATACATATTATCACAGGATGATATAAGGGAGTTGACAACAGAATACTTCACCTAGGCGTGTGACGGACACTATGAGTGTACCAACTGAAATGTGGGACGACCGCACTCCGATAGGAGCTTGTGGGCCTGACATACCTTCTTATGGGTTAGTCGGGTAAGTAGCAATGTATCAACAGGGTACCCCACGTATGTATACGAGTAGAGTCCAAAACACGGGAAGTAGTCGACTCCATACTACGGTCAGCAGTAAAAGTCAATCAAGAGCTAAGGATTACCATGAATGGTTGAAGTAAAGGAACTTAGTTAAGTTAACGAGACTAAAGGAATTAGTGAATTCATTTCAAGGAAATGTATAAGAGTCAAGAAGTGCGAAGTGCACGGACTATTATGTAAAGATATTGCATGTGTCATAAGGATCCTCAGGGATGAACATAATAGCTGGAACGGTGACCCAGCCTATATATGGTATGGCGGATGCCTGATATGGACATGTTAACATACAACGAACGGGATGAAACTCCCGGAATGATCACTTGGATTACTAGGGGATATCGATCTTCACAGAAGAGGATAGTAAACCTGGCTAAGAACGCCAAGCGGCGTAGTTTATTTGACGTACCAATAAGTGCAAGCCAGAGGTAATGGCATAACTTAGTAACACCCAGGAGCAATCCTTGAGGGGTGTTTGGATCAAAATCATTGAACGAAATAACGTGACAGAAACGCAAAGGTTGAAACTAACACTCAGTTTAAACATAAGTCGTCAGGAGGAAGCCTGACATCCTTGAAGGGGCATCCCATGAAAGGAAGCGTGATGCAACGACCTTGTCATGGAGCCCAATACTACCTCTAAACCATGTAATGTTGTATAGAGAATTAAATGTGTGTGGACAACCTACAATGAGCAGAGCTCGAGACAATAAGGCTTATAAGCCACGAACAAATGTGTTATGTAAGTTGATTAATTACAGTAGTTTATGTTGTATAAGTGAATAGAGTGGAGAATGAACCACTGCATTAAGAGTGGGGATACCTCTCGATATTGTGAAGCCACGGGAGCGGTAGTTGTGTGAACCAAGTTCAAGAAGTACGATAAGGATGGACCATGTTGTTATTACCCCAGAATGATCTGAATGAGAGTAATACGAAAACAAGTGTTTGTACCAGTTGTGGAGACCAGAAGAGTAATAAGTCTAATAGCATCCGCCATAGGTGTGTGATGCTAAAGGTAGAGTGAACAACGCTCAAGGAGCATAAAGACTCGAAAGATAGTGTATTCAATAGTCATCCAAATGAATGACGAGCCATAATACGAATGATGAAGTACATGGGCAGAAGCCAATATGATGGTGGATGCCATGTAAGTTAGTGTTATACAATAAGTAAGAGCACGGTGCGTAGTAAGCGACCGTTGTATAAGTATTATTAAATGGTAATATGGCAAATAAGCAGAATAATGAGTTAAACTCAGTGGAGATACAATGGTAAGTGATAATAAATGGGCTGGGCAGTAAGCCATTAGCCAGTATTATGAGATAAGAATCTCAGTGAAACACAGTATGAATTCCTATTGCAATCGCATAAGAGATTTACTGTCAAGAGTTTACGCCTCTGCACTCTGTATGACTGGTGTTTTAGTATTGCACTTGCTCAGTAATAATCGAGTGAGATAGCTAGGATTTGAGGAAATGTTAATTGTGGTGGAAGTAGAAAGAGACTTATAACGCTATAGAGACCGAGGCATAGGAAATGCAAGGTTGTACCATTGAAAGAGTACTGGTACAGAACCAAACGTGGAGGCATGATTAGCAAAAGTGATTGCAGTAACAAGGAATACCAAATATTGGTATGGAATATACCTCTAGTGTGAGAAGTAACCGAGAGAGCACTACACATTAGGTAGTAGCTTAATCTCAACCGACAGTAAGTCGGAAGAAATCAAATCAATCATTGTGAAATACATAGCAGTATACACAGTAAATTGTCAGAGTTGTGGATGGGAAGTTTAATAACTCATCGAATTCGCTCACGGTAAGAGATACCACACATCGGTTGAGAAACCATTATTACCAAGATAAAGGTGATAAATGGGAGATGTATAAAACAGTAAGAAGAACGAACGGGGCAAGCTAAGCTCTAAAGTTAACAGAGTTGCGTAGCAGAGGCCAGTGAACCCATGCTTCAGATACCGAATGTTTATAGTGAATACGAATAAATGGCTAATTATTAATGCTTAGAAGCCTAACAGGCCAGAATAGAAACCAGTTAAGAGTTAAAGCAAACTCCAATGAGAATTCTTGGTTTAGAGACTAAACCGCCAATATGGTTAAGGCCCTCTAACCAGAACGCATTGTATAGTAGACCGCGTGCAAGTTAAAATACTTCACGACGGCAGAACATTTTAAGCCAATGTTCAGTGATTGATTATGTGGGCGTAATCCCTTTTAAGGGGGGGGGGGTAGAGCGCAAAACCGCTTAGTGTGTTTTACCGTACAAGTGTACGTGAACTATGGTGTGCATAGCACAAAATAATTTTGTTTGGATGATTGGTGTGTGTGTTACATAAACATACGCATTCATTCATGGTTTAATTGTGGTAATTTTGCACAAAAGATGTGAAATACCATTGTGATAAGTATGACTACTTTGTTAATTGTTGTGTGGGAGTACAAGTATAAGGGAGTAAAGGAACTCCCGGGGGGAATAAAAAACCCTGACAGTATATAAATGTAAAACCATGTGTTGTATTTTGATAAAATATATGTATATATGTAATATAGTGATTCATGAAAGGGTATGAAACCAACATAGAACCTAGTGAGAATAAGATTCCCTAGGTAACTAGATTTAAGGGAATGGAGATAACTGATAGACGGAGTTCTATCCCTTGGAGATGTAATGATTATGATTAGAATGATTAAAAAGATAGAAAATTGGAAACGAGTGGATTACTTGATGCTTGAAATTGAAGTGGGAGGTGAAACTTGATTTCATGAGATCAAGGGAAGCCGAACACAAATTGGGGTGGAAGGATAGTTCAACACTGATGCTGATCACATCAGGGTTGGATGATTCTTGAAGCTCCCTGTAAGTGGTCACAAATAACCACGCTAAGAAAGATGCAAAGAGCATAAATTGGACTTGGAGTTGTGTTGTGTTTTCAAAGGATTTTCAATTGGTATTTCCAAAACAGTCGATTAATATTTTGAATAAAGGATTCTCTTATACTTAACCTAGTAAAGAATATTTTTGTAGTACTTGCTCACGAGCCGAGGACGTATGAGCCTTTGTCTTCGGACCAGTGACATGAGAAGTATATATGTTAAAAATTAAGTGATTGTTTTGATCTTCCAAAGGAACGGGGACCAGAAGATGTCCATCGCGACCGGGTTCTACGGGATCACAGTGTATAAAAAAGGTATTTTTGGTTGATATACGTGCTAAGACATGTTGTGTGGTATGTGTAATAAATATTATTTTTGACCTTGAGTCCTAATGTGGTTGAGTTCCGAAAGTGTTATGTTATCCAGACCTATAAGTCTAACTGTTGTTATGTTACCCAGACCTGAGAGTCTGAGGGTTGTTATGCAAGTACAATGTTGTTAAGATACCCGGACCGTTGAGTCCGAGGTTATCATATATGTATGTTATGTTATGTATGGATGTGGATATGTTACCCGGACCGTTAAGTCCGAGGTTGTGATGTGAAGTATGTTTGGTTATGGAAGTTTTATATTTGCAAGTAATCCCTGTGTTCTAATCCAAATGATGCGTGGGAAGTGTGAACTTCGAGGACAAAGTTCTTTTAAGGGGGGTAGATTGAAATACCCCAAACCTTGATATATTGTTTAAACATTAAACTATGGTATAGTAAGGCTAAAAAGTGCCTGAAAAACATTAGTGAACAATTTAAACCATAGTAAAAACACAATAAAGCACTAAGACACAGTTTGAGCAAAAACATGCTCTAAGCTTGGAGTGAACTTGGTTAGGACCCAAAGAGCCTACCAAGACTTTATAACATTCAATTATGATTTAATAAGGCTAATTAAGTCCTTATGAAACTTTGGTAGACAATTAAACCAAACAAAACACAAATAAATACCTTAAAGCCAATATGGGCGAATATATGCTCTAAGCTTGGGATAAGTTTGGTTAAGACCTAATAAGCTTACCAAGGCCTTATTTATATGTTAATGAACATGTTAAATCAATTACTAAAGAAAACCAAGCTTGAAAACGAGTTAAAACACAAAATGTGCTTTAAGGAGCTTTAAAGCACATTTTTGAAAAATTGTCTTGGAAATGGGTTTTGAGTGGCTAAATGTCCATCATTACTCTTTAATCAACATGTGTACTACTTAGTATCACATTAGGAAGCCTAAATCAATGGGAAATCAAATATTTCACAAATATGTGCCTTAATTTGTGAATAGTGCTCAAATAGTGCTAGTTTAAGTTATAAGTCAATATAAGTCAATTAAATGGTCAACAAAGACCAAAAACCAGTCAATGTACAAGAGGGAGGCCGATTTTGAAATTGGTGAGTCATCACCCTTGTTAGTTTATTAAAGGAAGGATAAATGATAAAGTAAAGTACTATTTACTTTATAAGTAAATATCTTGTTAAAGTGAGCTTCCTTCTTCATTCTCTTCTTTCCTTCCCATTCCCACCATCTTCTTCATTCCCTCCCTTCTCCATTTCGGTTTTGCTACAGCAACAACGTTAACTCCATCTTTGATTGTCCATATCTCCTAGCTCCATGCTCTAAAAATAATTCCAAGACCATCATTCTCTTAGTTTAGGCAAGCTCTACAATCTTGTCTTTTCAAATCTCCAAAACCTTCAATTCGGTGCCAAGAGGAATCACCATGGAAGGAGCTTGAACTCATCTTTTTACATCTCATTGTTCTCCTTAGCTTCAAGGTAAGGAAACTCAAAGAAAAACTTCAATTCCTCTTATTTTATATGTGACCGAAAATACACCTTGTAATGGTGTTTTCTTTTGCCTTGGTCTAGCTTCATTCTAATGTTCAAAGGGCTTGGTGGAGTCCTCTCTTGCTACTTAGTCAAACTCTCTTCCAATTCCAAGGTAAAACATTCATTGTTGTGTTTTAAGACAATATATATAACCTAGGGTTTGTAAATGAGTTTAAGCATGAAGCTTGAATGCTCATTGGCTTTACTTGTGTATTGATTAGAACATTGACAAGTAACCAAGTCCTCTTGCCGATTTCCAAACAAGGAAGAACGAGAGTGTCCAAGTAAAAATCTTGGAAAGAAGAGGTAAATAACCTAACCTAAGGTAGTTTTGTGCCTTAAGAAAATGAGCTTGAATTGCTTATTAAAAACCACCTAAAGAGCCAATGGGAAATGAGATAGCAAACTATCTAAAAGGAGTTTATTAAGGGCATATGAGATGTTGTGTGTATTTGCAGGTCAAAGGCAATATATATGTGGGAAATTCAGTGTTTAAGGTTTATGCAATTTAAGGGCCTAAGAGCCATGTCATTTAAGGGCCTAAGTGCCAAGCAATTTAAGTTTATGCACTATATTGTGATGTAGTGTTGTTTAAGGGTTTAGATGTGTGTAAAGAACATTCTTTGTGAAGATGAATGTCTTTGATGGTTAAAGGATGAAAAACAATATGTTTGTGTGTATGGAATGTGTATTAAGTGATTAAGTGTTCTTGGTTGTCAAAAGGTGAAAACCTAAGTGTTTGGGTGTAAGTATATACAAGAGAAGCTATGGCAAAAATTTAGTTGATAAACAAAGGAGTTTATGTGTTGTGATGGGATTTTATGACCTAGAAGGTACTAGGAATTTGTTAAGTGTTAAGGTGGTGAAACAAAGTGATACATGGTGTTCTTAAGTGTTAAAGTGCCTTGGGCATAGTCTTGGAGGACTTAGAGATCAAATGGGTGTTTTAAACACGCCGAGGATTATGTTATGTGAAGTGTTAATTCTTGTGTAAGTTTTGTTGATCAAAGGAAAAAAATAATGCCTTGTGAAGACTAAGTGTGAACTAGTGGAAAATAGAAGGAGATTGTGTATGGGAGGTGTAAGAGTGAAATAATGCCCTTGGAGTAGTGGTAATGGTGGTAAGGTAACATTTTGGTTAGTAGAGTCATAGGCATGAAACTACCACTTAGAAACCTAGTAAGAAATATTACAAGTGTTGGTAAAATTTGTAAGAGATTGAGTAACAAGTTGTCCAAGGAACAAGGTGAGTTTAAGGTGGTACTTTGGCATTAGAGTATACCTAAGATCAGTTGGGAAGTCTATACATATAATGGATGTGGAGAACCATTGCAACAAGACTAGAGAAATGTAAATATGCAAATCTGTAGCAGTGGTCCGGGACCTAGGTCCAGGGTAAGGTCCCGGACCATGCATTAAAACAGGCCGAGAGTTCATAAGCCACTCTGGTCCGGGACATAGGTCTTGTACTAAGACCCGGACCACCCCCCTGATTTACTGTAACACCCCTCTCCATAATCACGATATAATCTCTCACGTAGCAATAAATAAAATGTCTCACAGCGGAAAATAAAACAACAAATACAATACTCACTCGGGTGTCACCGGCCATTACTCGCCCATGCGAGCAACGAAGCCGAACTACATCCAACATAAACAAACCGCTAACCGCCGTGATAACGAGAAACTCCTATACATCATACTAAGTCCATAAATCATAAACATCGACAAGTGAGCGTCTACCCAATCCTGAATACACATAACTTTACCATAATACAATCCACCATCTCCATTGTCATAAAAACAAGCTCCATGTGCAGCAGCAATTAAGGTAAAACTCCAATTACCCTGTTCCTGCTCTTCGGCTTCGACAATAATCAACAACCTGTAATGGTGGAGTATCAGCGATAGACGCTGAGTATGCCGGGCAGGACCCTAATGGTCACTTGTCATTTTAACCATCTTATTATTAGATTGGTTTCATGCTTTACCATTTTACAATTATAATCAATACTGTAATATAAATGTATAATATACATAATCATCCATCCAAAATATTCATAAACATTTAATCATCCATCCAATCCAAACATTCATTTAATATCACAAACCACAGTTGTATATCGACGTATCGAAATATTAACAGAATGATGTACAATGTACAATCGCCGTAGCGTTCACCATCCATTGTTAATTTATTTTAGTTTGGCCTTCAGGGCCCCATCCATATGTACAATGTACATTCGCCGTAGCGTACAGTTTCCATAGTTAATTTAATTTGGCCTTTAAGGCCCCATACATCCAAACCATGTTTAATTATTAATATCAGTTGGGCGTCATGTTAGGACAACCCGATAACCTCACCATGGACAGTAGTCCTCTCGTACACACAAAGGTGCTCATTTCGCCAGAGGTCCGGAGGCCCTTGACTCTCTTATGTCTCGTAAGACGTCCATAAAAAGGCCGTAGCCACCTGATCCACGATCCAGTTTGGGCTCGTTGGATATAACCTTGAGCGGAATCCAATTAGGAAACCCCTCAGTGATCACAAATGCGCAACCAAGTAGTTCGTAAACTACCGGGATTCCTCACCTCATCTCATACCATCTCTCTCTCATAATGTTTAAGATCTGCTCTTAGTCTTATGGAGAATAATTATTAATTAGCTGCCCAATGGGTCTCACGCATACCTAGAAATAATCTAGGTTATATTCATGTTCGAGATCCATGCTCTAGAGACCGACAATGTCGTGACTCATCCCTAAGTGTTTTACTTAGGTTACCATATACTTAATATTAATACTATGGTATTATATCAGGTAACCGTCATTTTATCACAACAACGTATTTGTATGTTTATATAAGTCGATCTATAGTCGACGTAGTGTTAGTCCCATAGGACGTTCGTGCATAATAATAAATGGTAACACTTAAGCACATACAAGTATCCACACACATAACACACAAGTTATACCAACCAAATCCGAGCCCAAGAAGCAACCTTAGGACAACTCGGATCAAACCCCTTTACATACCATTCACCCTGATCGTATTACGGTGGAGTATGAATCAGCAAGATCCTACGCTCCGTGTAGTCCACTAGCTCGCCAAGCGTCTTGTCAGAAGTATACTCTAAATAGTAATAAAACTATAAGTCAGTCTCCATGACTAACTACATCCGGTATGTCTGAATAACAAGTAACCCCGACAGCTCACCCCTGTTTTCTACAGTTATTGTTACGGGTTTCTCTAAAACAGTCGGCTTTGTTACTTAAAACTCGTACATCATAATATTTCAACTGTTAAGTTTAATTCGTTGTATTTCTTTTTAATCTTATCCACCATCTAGTTCAGGTACGTAACCCATAGTTGCATGTATGCATGCATGATTATATTATATTATATTCTTTTTCATATTGTATCATTCTCCCACCATCCATTATAATACAATGTATTATATAATCCATTTATCTTTAGCAAATAATATTTGCATTCAAAAAAACTCATAACATATAGTTTGTAACTATTTTTTTAAACAACCACCACCATTATGTTATATGGTTTCCAACCATAACATATACCCACCTTATATACATTATTCTTGTGTATGTATGTATATTTACCACGTAGGTATGTTTCATGAGTTTAATAAACTCTTACATTATATGTTACATTTTATCATCTTTTATTAGATGGTTATTCCCATTAGTTGTATTATATTATACAACTTATATTAAGATTATTATCCTAATATTATGTAACATTTTATGTTGTATATTCACAACTCCTAAGGTTTATTCCATAAACACCTTAGTTTATAAATCTCATTTACTTATAGTTCGTCACATTATTTTATGTGAATATCCTTACTTATCTTAATCCCATTAAACCACCTTAACACCATATAATTGTTATAACATTATAGACCTTAGTCTAAAATTCTTTTTCCAACTCTTATTAATTCGGTACAGCCCTTGAATTTATTTAAATTCTATTTTGACCACAAAACATTATGTAATGTTATACCTTATACTAATATCATTTGATATGATATTCTTATTTCCTTTAATTTATAACCTATAGTTTTTATACAAAACTATTTTATATTGCCGCTTAGGCACCATAAGAAAATCTTATTCTTTTCCATAAACCATAATCTCCTTTATTTATAAAACCATCCCATAATTGATACCATGTTATATATCCCATTTAATATAACATTCTAACCTTAATATAAATATAACCTATGGTCAATATTTATAAAATACCGAACAGACCCAAAACTGTTCAATAATTGCCATTTGGCCCTATTTATAACATATAGTTTAATAATTCACTAAAACTATATATTATACATATATCTTAATAAATGCTCTTATATAATTCTAAAAATCACCAAATTTCTCCAAAGGGTTATAAATATCCTTATTAACCCATTTATTTTCGGTTATCACTATTCCACCACATATATTTCTTCAAAGTGTCATAATGACATAATAACTATATATATTATACATATATAGTTTATTTTAATTCCAAAAACAAGCCATAAATTCCTAAAAATTCCTAATAGCCCATGGGTGTTTATAATACCATTAACACCCTTAATTTTCGGTAATAACATATTTACCACTATGTTATAAAAATATTACCATTAAGTACTTATCTTATTATAAAGCCTTAAATTAGTTATCTAACTTATCTAATTTGGTCAAAACCTACCATATGGTCAAGGTTGACCTCCTTATTATTTCCTTGACCATTAATTCCTAATAATTACGGTTTTAACCCTTAAGTTAACAAAATTCACCATTTAACCCCAAAACTTTATAAAATCTTATAAACTTTATTTTAAATCCTTTTAACCTCTAATTTTCGGCCTTATCATTTTAGAGCCCCCAAATTTAATTTAATTACACTATAACCCCTCATTCTTTTCGGTAATTTATAATTAACACCTAAAACCTACTTTAAACTAAATACAAATAAATAAAATGGCCTAAAGTACGAGGCCTTATTACAAACATTTGCTCACAAAACAAATTTCACATGAATGTCCCAAAAACACTTATAATTCTCGGCCTCACCTCATATTCTCCATTTAATTACCAAACTTCCACATAATGTCTTAAATTTCACAATTATGCTTGTTTAATTAGTTATAAAATTTATTAAACCATTCCTTAATCACCTAAGGTCAAAATAAGACCTTAATGTACTCTTCACTCACGGCATATATGTGTAAACATGTATAAACACATATTAATATACCAAGTATAGATTTAGGTGATTTATACCTTGATTTAGCTTAGATAAATCCTTGTTTGGATTCGGCCACCTTAAGGAGAATTTCTCCACAGCTTGATTTACTTGTCCTCATGTAGAAAACAAGACATGATTAAACTCCAAACATGAGCTAACCATGTGAAGTAATTTAAGTCATGAAAATCATGAATTTTTACCTTAGATCTTCAAGTTTGTTGGAGATATACTCTGGCCCTATTTTTCCAGTAGAGAAAGAGTATCAAAACACTCCTAATAACAAGGTACAAAACCGTGGGTAACTAGCTTGGAAGATAGCTAAGTTTTACCTTGTTTAAGATGCTAAAAATGGTGTTTTTGGCATGGATCTAGCTACTCCTTGTAGATCTTGGTATACCAACTGAATCCACATGAAAAGGAGAAGAAAATAAGCCTAGGGAACCAAGGTTTACAACCGAAATTCATAAGGAAGAAGAGATATGTGCTTAGAGCACATTTTTACCTTAAATGGTCAAGACTTGAACTTTTCTCCTTAGATCTTGTTATGGTCGAAATTTATCCCTCCGTTAACCTCCAAAACACTCTACATAAATGTATAGAAATGGTTGGAGTCTAGATCAATGGAAAAAGGAAGGAAAGATGAAGAAAATGGACATTTTTATGTCTTAGAAGCTTACCTAGAGCAATAGCTCTCATCAATGGAGCTTGGACACTTACCTACGGTCAAGGAGGAGCCAAAGAGAGCTCAAGGCAAGAGCAAACTCGGCTGGAATGAGCAAATGAAGGAGAATGACCTAAATTGTCCTTAAAGTCATTTTTTGCATATTTTATGATTTTAGTGACTTGATGACTCATCAAGGGTTGATTGAAGTTGTATAATCGGTGGAGACAAAGCAAGGAGGCAGCCGGCCATGATTGAGAAAGGTGGTGAATAATTTGTACATAATTGATTCAATAATAGTGTAATAATGTCATTTAATAAACTAGTCAAAGGTGAGTCATCACTTCTTGTCTTGTTCTTGCTTGGAGCACCGTATAATGAGGAAGAAATGGAGGCACCAAATCAGCTGTCTCACATGGGTAAGCAAGTGGTAAGCTACTTTTGTGTTTTAATATGTTAAAGTTCACTTTTTCTTATTTTTATGCAAAAGTAATGAGGTATAAATAATTGTCACATGGGTATTGTCACATGGTCTGTTAGGAGACTTAATGAACCGATTTTAAGAGGTCCAATTCGTGGTCAATGGTCAACATTGACCAACATAGTCAATGTTGACCCAAACGGGCCCCACTTTAGGGTTTTATTAATATTTTAATATTAAATTTGTAAAAATTTGTAAATTTCTGGAATTAAATTCCTAATATGATATATAATGATATATTATCATATTTAAGGGTAATTATGACCTTTAAGCCTATTTAAAAACCAATTTAGAAGGCAATTACACAAAAACGTGCTTTAAGGAGTTTTAGTGCACATTTTGTGTCGCAAGGTGTTTCTGAGCTTGGTTTTCTTTGACAACGGTTTTTTTGTGTTCCTTACATGATATTTGATCATGGTATCCAACTTTATATCATTTAGAGGTCATTAGACCTTTAAGGTTTCTTAGAGCACATTTTTGCCCTTCTTAACCTTGAAGCATGTAAATGCTTGTTCTTTGTGTTGGAGTGTTTTCCAACAATTATAATATGTTTAGTATTATGTTAATAAACTTAGGACAAATTTTTAGGTCCTAAGAAGTTCATTTGGGTATTTATTTACCCTAACCAGTCAAAGGGTGCAACATCTCGTTTTGTGTTGACCACTGTTGTTCTCAGTTGACTTTTAAGGCATGTTTAGGCCTTAATTAATGTAATTAAATATTTAATCCATGTTTAATAAGTCTGGGGTATTTCAATCTACCCCCCTTAAAAAGACTTCGTCCCGAAGTCTCTTAATCAAGTAGGTAAGTATATATAAATGTATAACTACCCATTGTTTCCATAATGTATCTATGTGATATATCATTTACACACATTTTATTGCGCTTATACAGCACATAGCCATCACTTTGTGGCGTTAGTTCAATAATATATGGATATAGGTGATCCATCAGCACCATCATTTCCTATCAGTTCTACAAGCCCTGACAACCTCCCTGAGGTGTCCATAACCTACCATCATTCCACATTCCATATCTAATGATTCATTTCATATCTAGGCGATAACATATGCAATCATTCTATAAAGCAACATGGATACATATCACAAATAGCATAAGAAAAGTGTTACACACATGGTTGTAAACACAACATTCATACAGGTATCTCATAAGATACATACATACAAGTGTACATTACACACAAACAAACCAAACATCGCACGCCCCGCGTACCAACCATAACCAACAAAACCAATTCACTGTATGCCATGCATACGAAACAATTCACTGTATGCCATGCATACTAAACAAACAAACCTCGTATGCCCCGCACACCACCAATTCTTTGTATACAATGCATAATAAGCACACAAAACTTAGTGCACACATGTGCACAGCCAAGAGGCTCTACCCCCCTTAAAAAGGGTTACGCCCCCGTACCCCACAAGTATACAACAGCCGCTCAACAAGGAGCGCTGGATACTTGGCTCTCAAAGAGTTCTCCAACTCGTGGATTATCCTCATATCAGAGAGACGGGTATGACTCTAGCCCTTCTGGGCTCCACAATACATAAAGATGTGGCACTAATCTATTTGTGCTCTCTCCCAAGTTCATTCTAATGGGCCCACTCGCTCCGTATGAGGTGCAGACCCATGAACATAGGCTCAATTTGCCTTTTCCATTGCTGTGTATCCCCTTATTTGGATCACTAGCACACGTGCGTGTGTCTTCTCTCACTGATGTTCAGCTTGAGGTATAATATGACATTGGCTACTGTTAGTACTTAGTGCTCTTTGCACTTGTCTTTGTGATACTAAGACGTACCAGCCTACATGTCCACAGAGATAAAACTTGTCATCCGTGTCTCCTGGTGGTTTTGTTCCGGAGAACACACTGTTGTAGTTCTCTCATTTTTTTATACACACTCGTGTTGATATCCATTACATCTTCCTGTATTCCCACTGGATTAATAACTGCACAAGTGCAATACCAAAACACTCAGTCCTACAGAGTGCAGAGGCGTAAACTCTCAGCAGCTAATATCTCATGAGTCCAACGGATAAGATGATCGAATTATCCTGTGAGTGGTACATTCCAAATCCACTGTTCCTTGCTTATGGTATCTGCTGTTATATAGCTTTGTCTTTTATCCTTGCGTAGTCACGCGTTTATGTCCACATCATCTGGTAGATTTCCTCTGGATTGCAAAAGTTTGCTCGATCCTTTTGAGGGTTCTACATATTATTTTTCCATAATGGGTTTTCCATTTTTTTTCCTTTTGGTTTCCTGTCCTTAGTGTTCACGTCATTGAAAGGTTTCCCTGTCTTCACTGTATACTGTCTACTGCTCTCTGTTGAAGGTTCTTGATTTCTCTAGCCCGTTGGTTTAACTGCGGCTCTTCTCGTCCATCTTCGAGGTAATCTGTCTTACTGTCCGTAGAATGGAGTTGACTACTTCTCGTGTTCCTAACACTACTTGTCTACTTGCATGGGGTACCGTACTGATACATTACTACTTACCTGACTAACTCATAAATAAGTCTGTCCGGCCCACATGCTCCTAACGGAGTGCGGTCGTCCCATGTCTCGTTTAGTAAACTGGTAATGTCTGTCACACGGTTATTGTGAAGTATTCTTTTGTCAATCTCCCTCTAATGGATATCCCTTCTTTTTTTGTCTAATAGTTCATGTTATCAGTTATCCTGTAATAAGTGTTATTGCCTTTGTGGCATCCGTGGTAATTCGTGCCATAAGCCAGTGTAATTCAACTTAGTGTAAGCAAAATCTATGCTATATTTAGCAAAATTGGTTCTCCTGTTTCGATCTCATTGAGTACTATACATATCCCTTTTCTCCCTGTTTTTTTTCCTGATCATATCTCATCCATAGTTCATATTTGTTCCCTCATCCGTTTAATTGGATGTATTGCAGATTGCATAATAGCTTGAGCAACTTGGCTCTTCACTTCCCAACCATCCTCACTCACAGTGGTGCATCTACAAAGAGTATGCTTGTCCATAAGGACTAAACATTCATCACTAGTTGTAACACCCCAACTCGATCCAATTGTGGTCTCGCAACTTACAGCATATATATATACATGTCACAGCGGAATTCTTTACAATCCAGGACCTTGCCACGGTCTGACTACAGAATATACCGAACATTAGTACATAACAACCTTAACCAAATACATATTCTTCTTACAATCCTCTCACATCCTATACATCTTACTAACTCAAATTACCATACGAGTGTACATGCACAACTCGTAGGCCACACTTAACCCTTAACACTTGTATCCTCTTCTTACTCTCGCGACGGCCGCCTCCTGATGTACACCTGTGTAGTAAAAACAGCCCCCAAAGGGGGTCAGCACGAATGCTGGTACTATCCCCTCATGGCCCCCAAGCTAACGTGGCTACGACGACTAATTGTCGATAGCATGGAGGTTGATTAAATGCACAACATAATAGAAAGTGCAGTAAACAACAACTCAGATATGAACAATCAAAGTTCACACACAATGAACGACTTAAATGCGTTCCCTTAATTAGAGAGTTAGTTATTTAACTCCTTAAGTAATGTTCCCTCTTAATCTTAGTCCATCCTTATCTCACCTCAATCTTAGTCTTAACTTAATCTTAGAAACAACCATCCTTTAATAAGGAGTGGATGTGGCTTATCTTAATCTTAATATTACAAACCATCCTTTCAAAAGGAATGGTTGCAACTTATCTTAACCTTACCTTAATCTTAAACTTAACAATACAAACCATCCTTTGATAAGGAATGGTTGCAACTTATCTTATCCTTACCTTAGCCTTAATCTTAACTTAATCTTAATATACAAACCGTTCCTGGAAGGGAATGGTTGTAGCTTAATTCGAACCTGGGATTTAGGTGATCCCACCGCACCATCTTAATGCCACCTACTCTGGACGGGAGTCCAGCGCAGCTGAGCCGGAAACCGGCCCTAGGCTACAAGTCCGAAGACAAGTCCTTAATCGGAGGGCGGATCTGATTCAGATACCGTCCCCCTTTTTCCTTAGCATGCATGACCGGAGATCGGTCCCGGGTTTCCTCACTCAAGTTCCAGTTAGTAGTAATCTCAAAACCATGTTCGTTGGTTAACCTCTTTCGGTTCTTATCGTCCCTCATTAGGGGGGTTCCTTAGTCTCACTTAATTCCTTACTAAACATTGGTTAGTAAGTTCTCACGGTATGTTGTGTTAGTTTTCAAACATCACACAACTATACAATAAATATAATATATTCCGGTTGCATGCTTTATCTTGTTTAGTGAGCACACAAAACAAATAGCACACAAGCCGAGGACACCTCGTTAGCAAGCAGGTCACAAGAGAACTGTATCGTTCACCGTTGGTCGTTCGGCTGCCTACTCTCTTCCGGAGTCCAAACTCCCAAGTCCTAAAACATTCATTCAGTTTTAGGTTGTTAATCACTTAACTTAATATGACTTACTTAACTTGTTTAACTTACTTAATTCCTTAATGATCCCAACCTAACACTTCTTAAGTCTTACAACCTAATCTTACAAACTTAATCTTAAGTGAATCGCTTCTCCTCATCACTTATACTTATTCATCCACTTAATTGTCATTGTTACCCACCAAACATGTCTTAAACAACCTTATAACATCAATACCTAATTATCCTCATCATTTCCCATCCTTAAACAAGGTTTTTGGCCAAAACAGTGGCATGTCCGAACTTGTGTCCGGACTTCCCAAGTTCGGACGCAAGTCGAGACTCAAAACTGAAAACAGACGCATGTCCGAACATGTGTCCGGACTTCGGAAGTTCGGACATGGGTCGAGGAAAATCCTAAGTAGAAGCAGGCACGTCCGAACTTGTGTCCGGACTTCCCAAGGTCGGACACAAGTCGAGACTCTGAAAATTTTCACGCAATAGGGCCTGTCCGAACGTCCATGTCCGGACGGATGTTCGGACAAGGCAAAACACTCATTTTCTAAGCCTTCAAACACTTAACCAATATTCACCAAACTTCTCCTAAACCCTCATAATGTCATCTAACATCATTTAGGCACTTAAACTCACCTTATAACTTCCACCAAACTCTCCAAAACAACTTCCAAAGATCTTCTCAACATTTCCTAAATTCTTACAAACATTCCTAACACTTGCCATATGCTTCCTTACATTTCCAACTTGTACATTTTGTCTAAAACTTCAACTAACCAAAGTGTTTCTTTTCTACCCATATAACTCCTCCTTAACATCATTGCTTGTTAAACCTTCCAAGGTTATCTTGCATGTCCATGCACAATTTCTCTTCTTTTCACTTGTTACTCATCACTCTTAAACTCTTAAGCTTGCTTATACATTTCTTTCCATTATCTTAATACCTTGACATTGTTCTTCATTTACCTTAACCATGCAACACCCTCCTTAGACATTTCCACTTCTCTTATGCAACTTACTCACCATTCTCATGATCATACCCTCTTATATGTTTCTAGTCATTTTCCTTGACGACTTACAATATCCTCCTACCATTTTCACTTCCATCACCCAAGTCCACACATTACCATTCAACTAAACCTTACTAGTCCACCACTAACATCACCACCTCTTACACAAACTTCTCGAACTCTCATTGTTCTTCTCTTAGTTCATACCTAAATCACCTTAAAGCATTATACACCCTTCCTCCAGATTTGCACAAGTCTTATCATTCCTCATACCGTGTCTTTGGTGTGTTCAATGCACCCATCTAAACTCTAATTTCCTCGTAGACCATTCTAGGTCATTCTAAACCTCAAGAACTCCTTAGTTAACTCATTTCCACTCAAATTCCTTTGTATGACTCCTAGTAAATCCTAGGTCATATCAGTTCTCCACCATCACCTAAACACTTATTTTCTACTCAAATTTCGCCATAGCTCCTCTAGTATATTATCATGCCCAAACACATTATTTTTCCTCATTTAACCATCTCACACACATCAAGTTCTTCTCATCATATCTCATCACCCAAACCAATTGATTCACAACAAACTCAATATATTGCAATAATCTTAAATTGCATAGCACTAAGGCTCTTAAATGACATGGCTCTTAGGCCCTTAAATGACTTAAACTTAAACACTGAATTTCCCACATATAAAAGCTTTCAACCTGCAAATACACCCATCAATCTCATAGTAGTTATAATGTTCTTAAAACTCATCTTAAACTTATATTACTAACTCATTTCCTTTGGCTCCTTAGTCACAAGTTCTCAAGCTTATTTAAGTTCTTTTTCTTAGGTTACATAACCCAATACACAATGTAAGCTCTAAGCCACATTGGTACTTATCTAAAACTCATTCCTTAATCTTAAACCACCATTAGGTAAGCATTTTACCTTGTTTTCTCAAGCTTATCTTAATCTCCTCCTTAGACCTTCTTCTTGCATAGATCTCGGCCACCACTTAAACTTCCTTTGCCAATGTTCTAACCAATATTCAATGACTCATATGAGTATTAAACAATACACTAACCTCAAGGAATAAAAACCTAGGTTAGAAATGTGTTCTAAGGCATAAAAGTGGATGATTACCTTTGAAGTCTCAAGGTAGACTTTGGCATTGAATGAAATAGGACCTCCACTAGTCCTTGGTGAATAAATCAAGCTAGAACAAGGCATAAAAACATAGCCCCATGAGAAGGAATTTTCGGCCATGTACAAGAAATGATGGAAACATGGTTTTTCTTACATTTTCTTTACCTTAAGAGAATGGAGAAGCTAATGAGCTCTTCAAACTTGGTTTTCCTCCATCAATGGAGTTTCCTCTTAGCACCAAAATGGAGCTTTGAAGGATTTGAAAAGATAGAAGGATAGGTCTTGACCTAACTAAGAGAAATATGTGTTTAGTTTTTGATTTGGAGCAAAGATGAACACTTAGTGAGTGATTGAAGGTGGAGCACCCATGGATGGAGCTCTCTCGGTTTGGAGCAAAAGAAGAGAATAAGAAATCGTGTGAAGAAGAGAAATGAAGAGAGAGAAGAAGAAAAGGTGGCTTATAAGAGATATTTGCTTTAATAAAGCAAATAGTACTCTTTTACTTATCTCTTCTTTTCTTCCTTATTTGACTACTTATGGTGACTCACCCTCCTTTAGAAAACCGGCCCCCTACCTTAAATAAGGCTAGTCATGGTCTTTGTTGACCAACTAATTAGCTTATATTGATTAAAACTTAAACTAGTCACTATTTGGCACTATTCACTAATCAGTGCACATATTTCTGAAATTTTTGATTTCCCATTGATTTAGACCTCCTAATGTGATACTAATTAGTACACATGTTGATTAAAGAGTAATGATGGACATTTAGCCAATCAAAACTCAATTCTAAGACAATTTCTCAAAAATGTGCTTTAAGACTTCTTAAAGCACATTTTGTGTTTTAACTTGTTTTCAAGCTTGGTTTTCTTTGCTAATTGATTTAAAATGACCATTAGGATATTACTAAGGTCTTATCATGATATTTGGGTACTCACCCAAGTCTCTCCAAGCTTAGAGCACGTTTTTGCCCTGATTGCCTTTAAGGCACTTTCTTGTGTTTTCCTTGGTTTAAATTGTCTACCAATCTTTCTAAGGCATATTCTAGCCTTACTACATCATAATTTGATGTTTGCTTAGCATACTTAGGTTTGGGGTATTTCACTAGTAGTGACTAGCATTAAATGCGGGTATACACTGATGGTATTTGGCTAATAAGCCTTGTCTGAAAATTTCCCAAAAATTAAACTGGTGTGGTTTACCATCACAGTGGCTGTATAATTTCCTCCAGTTGCAGTGGTTGGACTAACGGTCCTTCCATAGTTGCATAGGTTTCTAACCTCAAGGTTTGTATGAAAAAGTTTTGAACAACATTTTTTTTATACGTATAATAAAACACTAAAAAGTAGTAGTTGTTGCAATTGCATCTGCAGTTGCTGTTACTTTTGCTGTTGCTGCACTTGCTCTGTCAAGTGCGCAAGGTAGATGGAAATTTCAGTGGTTTACTTGTCATAGCGCTTGCAATTGCAAGTGCGCCATGCAGATGGAAATTCTGGTTCAGTAATCATTGGTCTCATTGACTCTGCGTCGTCGAGTATGGCTACATGATAATGTAAGCTTTAACATCCTATTCATATATATAATCCCTCAAGGTTTCAAGGTTACTCGTATCGAGTTCACAAAACTAGTTCCCAAAAGTCATACACAAAGAGGCAAGTGGTCAATGACACACTCCCACATACTTATAACATAGCTCCTTCTAACATCCAAAGTAAGTACACAACATAGTAAGTAAAAGTCTTCCACCAGCGGTCTCATGGAGTTCAGGGTACTCATGCCCTATCTACTCCCTTGCCTCTCTGGGCTCCAGCATCAGTAGATGTTTGGCCATCCTGACCGCCTCGTGGTACTCCAGATCCTCCAACTGAGGTCTTTTGAGTATTCTTTGGTGGCCTGTAATTACGGCTCTCTGGGTTCATCCAGCACTCGAATTCCCTGTGGCCCTCTTTCTTGCAGCACCGACAGACGACTTTACGGCCTTCGCAGTCGACCCCCAGGATGGTCCTTCCCACAACGCTTACAATAGAAGTGGCGCTGGGGCTGTCCGGTGCCTAAAGGTAGTATTTAATTTAAGTCAATATCTGTTGATATAAAGGTTAAGGTTACAATTTAATTTAAGAGGTAGGTGTTCTCACCCTTAGGAGGTGCAGATCTCAGAGGCTGAGCATCACTAGTTGGGCCGGTCAACCGAAGGACGGGCTCTTTCCCTTTCTTTCCCTGGTGACCCTGCTGCCCTTTCTTTGGAAAGAATTTCTTGTTCAAGGTTTCGGGTCAGCATTCATAAGGTATTTAATATGGTAAACAATTTAGAGTGGGATAAGTCCTTACTTTCCCTTTTTCTGGCTATTGCCTGAAGATGCTCCTCCATCCTCAGACTCTCCTTTGGGGTTCTTTCTCTTTTTCGCCCCTAGAGTCTCTTCCCGAGTCTGGAGCATTAGCTCCATCCTCGAGGCAGCGTCATAACACTCCTGGAATCTCATTGGTAAGTTCTCACAAAGTTAAACGGTACTGTAGTAAGTAAAGAATCTATGGCTTTCATGTTAATACCTGAATGGTAGTGTAGAGGGTAGCACCCATCGCCATCTGGATGCGAAATAATAGTCCTCCCCGGAACTTCTCGACCTTCACGGTCTCTGAGTAATCCACACCGGGGATGAAGTCCAGTAGACCAATGAATCGAGCGTAGTACTCATCCACGGTCAGACCTCCCTGAGACAATGTCTCGAACTCATGGCGCTTCTTCTGCTTAAGATGAGCTGGGTAGTACTTCCCTCTCAGCAACTCTACGAAGGCAGCCCACGAAAAGTCGGGCGTAGCCAGGTGGTGGTCCTTGACCAACCTCCACCAAGTACTGGCTGCATCCTTCAGATGGAAAGCAGCAATGGCAACCATCTTGTCGTCTGGTACCTGTAAAGCTTCATAGGCTTTCTCATGTTCAACAATGTAACGCTCCAAAGCTATGGGGTCTGGTTCCCCTGAATATGTAGGTGGTCGGGTCTCGCTAACTGACTTCAGCCAGTTCATTTCCCTGGGCTGTGACGGGTGGGCTGGTGCTCCTCCTATCTGAGTACCCAACTGTGCAAGAACGGCTGCAACCGTCTCAGTAACTCCTGGAATGCCGGGGTCACCGCCTCCACCTCTTCCAGTACCACGCCCTCTAGTTCCCCCAGATATTTGTAGTACAGTATGTCACATAAATACTCGGTAATTTACCATACACAACCAGTAGATATTGAATTGCCTTAGAGGCTAGCCTATCACGCAATTTGCGTTCCTAGACACAATATCTCTTAAGACGAATCGTCTCGTATCTCACAAACGTTTCCCAATATTTCCCAAGTCCTAAGCTCACTGTCTTAACCTACTTTCTCGTCATCAGAGCGCTACCCCACTCTGATACCACTTTTGTAACACCCCTCTCCATAATCACGATATAATCTCTCACGTAGCAATAAATAAAACGTCTCGTAGCGGAAAATAAAACAACAAATACAATACTCACTCGGGTGTCACCGGCCATTACTCGCCCATGCGAGCAACGAAGCCAAACTACATCCAACTTCCAACATAAACAAACCGCTAACCGCCGTGATAACGAGAAACTCCTATACATCATACTAAGTCCATAAATCATAAACATCGACAAGTGAGCGTCTACCCAATCCTGAATACACATAACCTTACCATAATACAATCCACCATCTCCATTGTCATAAAAACAAGCTCCATGTGCAACAGCAATTAAGGTAAAACTCCAATTACCCTGTTCCCGCTCTTCGGCTTCGACAATAATCAACAACCTATAATGGTGTAGTATCAGCGATAGACGCTGAGTATGCCGGGCCTGGACCCTAATGGTCACTTGTCATTTTAACCATCTTATTATTAGATTGGTTTCATGCTTTACCATTTTATAATTATAATCAATACTGTAATATAAATGTATAATATACATAATCATCCATCCAAAATATTCATAAACATTTAATCATCCATCCAATCCAAACATTCATTTAATATCACAAACCACAGTTGTATATCGACGTATCGAAATAATAACAGTATGATGTACAATGTACAATCGCCGTAGCGTTCACCATCCATTGTTAATTTATTTTAGTTTGGCCTTCAGGGCCCCATCCATATGTACAATGTACATTCGCCGTAGCGTACAGTTTCCATAGTTAATTTAATTTGGCCTTTAAGGCCCCATACATCCAAACCATGTTTAATTATTAATATCAGTTGGGCGTCATGTTAGGACAACCCGATAACCTCACCATGGACAGTAGTCCTCCCATACACACAAAGGTGCTCATTTCGCTAGAGGTCCGGAGGCCCCTGACTCTCTTATGTCTCGTAAGACGTCCATAAAAAGGCCGTAGCCACCTGATCCATGATCCAGCTTGGGCTCGTTGGATATAACCTGGAGCGGAATCCAATTAGGAAACCCCTCAGTGATCACAAATGCACAACCAAGTAGTTCGTAAACTACCGGGATTCCTCACCTCATCTCATACCATCTCTCTCTCTCATAATGTTTAAGATCTTCTCTTAGTCTTATGGAGAATAATTATTAATTAGCTGCCCAATGGGTCTCACGCATACCTAGAAATAATCTAGGTTATATTCATGTTCGAGATCCATGCTCTAGAGACCGACAATGTCGTGACTCATCCCTAAGTGTTTTACTTAGGTTACCATATACTTAATATTAATACTATGGTATTATATCAGGTAACCGTCATTTTATCACAACAACGTATATGTATGTTTATATAAGTCGATCTATAGTCGACGTAGTGTTAGTCCCGTAGGATGTTCGTGCATAATAATAAATGCAGTAACACTTAAGCACATACAAGTATCCACACACATAACACACAAGTTATATCAACCAAATCCGAGCCCAAGGAGCAACCTTAGGACAACTCGGATCAAACCCCTTTACATACCGTTCACCCTGATCGTATTACGGTGGAGTATGAATCAGCAAGATCCTACGCTCCGTGTAGTCCACTAGCTCGTCAAGCGTCTTATCAGAAGTATACTCTAAATAGTAATAAAACTATAAGTCAGTCTCCATGACTAACTACATCCGGTATGTCCGAATAACAAGTAACCCCGACAGCTCACCCCTGCTTTCTACAGTTATTGTTACGGGTTTCTCTAAAACAGTCGGCTTTGTTACTTAAAACTCGTACGTCATAATATTTCAACTGTTAAGTTTAATTCGTTGTATTTCTTTTTAATCTTATCCACCATCTAGTTCAGGTACGTAACCCATAGTAGCATGTATGCATGCATGATTATATTATATTATATTCTTTTTCATTGTATCATTTCTCCCACCATCCATTATAATACAATGTATTATATATCCATTATCTTTAGCAAATAATATTTGCATTCAAAAAAAAATCATAACATTAGTTTGTAACTATTTTTTTAAACAACCACCACCATTATGTTATATGGTTTCCAACCATAACATATACCCACCTTATATACATTATTCTTGTGTATGTATGTATATTTACCACGTAGGTATGTTTCATGAGTTTAATAAACTCTTACATTATATGTTACATTTTATCATCTTTTATTAGATGGTTATTCCCATTAGTTGTAATATTATACAATTATATTAAGATTATTATCCTAATATTATGTAACATTTTATGTTGTATATTCACAACTCCTAAGGTTTATTCCATAAACACCTTAGTTTATAAATCTCATTTACTTATAGTTCGTCACATTATTTTATGTGAATATCCTTACTTATCTTAATCCCATTAAACCACCTTAACACCATAAAATTGTTATAACATTTATAACATTATAGACCTTAGTCTAAAATTCTTTTTCCAACTCTTATTAATTCGGTATAGCCCTTGAATTTATTTAAATTCTATTTTGACCAAAAACATTATGTAATGTTATACCTTATACTAATATCATTTGATATGATATTCTTATTTCCTTTAATTATAACCTATAGTTTTATACAAAACTATTTTATATTGCCGCTTAGGCACCATAAGAAAATCTTATTCTTTTCCATAAACCATAATCTCCTTTATTTATAAAACCATCCCATAATTGATACCATGTTATATATCCCATTTAATATAACATTCTAACCTTAATATAAATATAACCTATGGTCAATATTTATAAAATACCGAACAGACCCAAAACTGTTCAATAATTGCCATTTGGCCCTATTTATAACATATAGTTTAATAATTCACTAAAACTATATATTATACATATATCTTAATAAATGCTCTTATATAATTCTAAAAATCACCAAATTTCTCCAAAGGGTTATAAATATCCTTATAAACCCATATATTTTCGGTTATCACTATTCCACCACATATATTTCTTCAAAGTGTCATAATGACATAATAACTATATATATTATACATATATAGTTTATTTTAATTCCAAAAACAAGCCAATAAATTCCTAAAAATTCCTAATAGCCCATGGGTGTTTATAATACCATTATACACCCTTACTTTTCGGTAATAACATATTTACCACATATGTTATAAAAATATTACCATTAAGTACTTATCTTATTATAAAGCCTTAAATAAGTTATCTAACTTATCTAATTTGGTCAAAACCTACCATATGGTCAAGGTTGACCTCCTTAATATTTCCTTGACCATTAATTCCTAATAATTACGGTTTTAACCCTTAAGTTTCCAAAATTCACCATTTAACCCCAAAACTTTATAAAATTTTATAAACTTTATTTTAAATCCTTTTAACCTCTAATTTTCGGCCTTATCATTTTAGAGCCCCCAAATTTAATTTAATTACACTATAACCCCTCATTCTTTTCGGTAATTTATAATTAACACCTAAAACCTACTTTAAACTAAATACAAATAAATAAAATGGCCTAAAGTATGTGGTCTTATTACAAACATTTGCTCACAAAATAAATTACACATGAATGTCCCAAAAACACTTATAATTCTCAGCCTCACCTCATATTCTTCATTTAATTACCAAACTTCCACATAATGTCTTAAATTTGACAATTATGCTTGTTTAATTAGTTATAAAATTTATTAAACCATTCCTTAATAACCTAAGGTCAAAATAAGACCTTAATGTACTCTTCACTCACAGCATATATGTGTAAACATGTATAAACACATATTAATATACCAAGTGTAGATTTAGGTGATTTATACCTTGATTTAGCTTAGATAAATCCTTGTTTGGATTCGGCCACCTTAAGGAGAATTTCTCCACAGCTTGATTTACTTGTCCTCATGTAGAAAACAAGACATGATTAAACTCCAAACATGAGCTAACCATGTGAAGTAATTTAAGTCACGAAAATCATGAATTTTTACCTTAGATCTTCAAGTTTGTTGGAGATCTACTCTGGCCCTATTTTTCCAGTAGAGAAAGAGTATCAAAACACTCCTAATAACAAGGTACAAAACCGTGGGTAACTAGCTTGGAAGATAGCTAAGTTTTACCTTGTTTAAGATGCCAAAAATGGTGTTTTTGGCATGGATCTAGCTACTCCTTGTAGATCTTGGTATACCAACTGAATCCACATGAAAAGGAGAAGAAAAAAAGGCTAGGTAACCAAGGTTTACAACCGAAATTCACAAGGAAGAAGAGATATGTGCTTAGAGCACATTTTTACCTTAAATGATCAAGACTTGAGCTTTTCTCCTTAGATCTTGTTATGGTTGAAATTTATCCCTCTTTTAACCTCCAAAACACTCTACATAAATGTATAGAAATGGTTGGAGTCTAGATCAATGGTAAAAGGAAGGAAAGATGAAGAAAATGGACATTTTTATGTCTTAGAAGCTTACCTAGAGCAAGAGCTCTCATCAATGGAGCTTGAACACTTACCTACGGTCAAGGAGGAGCCAAAGAGAGCTCAAGGCAAGAGCAAACTCGGCTGTAATGAGCAAATGATGGAGAATGACCTAAATTGTCCTTAAAGTCATTTTTTGCATATTTTATGATTTTAGTGACTTGATGACTCATCAAGGGTTGATTGAAGTTGTATAATTGGTGGAGACAAAGCAAGGAGGCAGCTGGCCATGATTGAGAAAGGTGGTGAATAATTTGTACATAATTGATTCAATAATAGTGTAATAATGTCATTTAATAAACTAGTCAAAGGTGAGTCATCACTTCTTGTCTTGTTCTTGCTTGGAGCACCGTATAATGAGGAGGAAATGGAGGCTCCAAATCGGCTGTCTCACATGGGTAAGCAAGTGGTAAGCTACTTTTGTGCTTTAATATGTTAAAGTTCACTTTTTCTTATTTTTATGCAAAAGTAATGAGGTATAAATAATTGTCGCATGGGTATTGTCACATGGTCTGTTAGGAGACTTAATGAGCCGATTTTAAGAGGTCCAATTCGTGGTCAATGGTCAACATTGACCAACTTAGTCAATGTTGACCCAAACGGGCCCCACTTTAGGGTTTTATTAATATTTTAATATTAATTTTGTAAAAATTTGTAAATTTCTGGAATTAAATTCCTAGTATGATATATAATGATATATTATCATATTTAAGGGTAATTCTGAGCTTTAAGCCCATTTAAAAACCAATTTAGAAGGCAATTACACAAAAACGTACTTTAAGGAGTTTTAGTGCACATTTTGTGTCGCAAGGTGTTTCTGAGCTTGGTTTTCTTTGACAACGGTTTTGTTGTGTTCCTTACATGATATTTGATCATGGTATCCAACTTTATATCATTTAGAGGTCATTAGACCTTTAAGGTTTCTTAGAGCACATTTTTGCCCTTCTTAACCTTGAAGCATGTAAATGCTTGTTCTTTGTGTTGGAGTGTTGTACAACAATTATAATATGTTTAGTATTATGTTAATAAACTTAGAACAAATTTTTAGGTCCTAAGAAGTTCATTTGGGTATTTATTTACCCTAACCAGTCAAAGGGTGCAACATCTCGTTTTGTGTTGACCACTGTTGTCTCAGTTGACTTTTAAGGCATGTTTAGGCCTTAATTAATGTAATTAAATATTTAATCCATGTTTAATAAGTCTGGGGTATTTCATTTACCCCCGAGAGTAACTGCCTACCTTGGTCCGGGACTTAAGTCCTGTATGAAGTCCCGGACCACTACCTGAAAAAACCCGAGTGTTGTACAAAGACTAGGTTCGGGACCTTAGATGAGGACCAAGTCCCAGACCACTTAAAAAAAAACTTATTTAAGGTTAGGAAATGATGTGTCATGATGGGTATTGGTAGGTAATGATGTTATAAGGTTGTTTAAGACATGTTAAGTGAGTTATAAAGACAATTAAGTGGGTGAAAAGTTGTAGTAAAATGTGAAAGTAAAACAAGTTAAAAATGTGAAGATATTTAACTAGTTAACGGGGTTAATTATGGGCATTAGACATTGAACAATCATATTACCCCAATGTTAATGGAAACCATTGTAATGTTACCAGTTGTACAGGATTTGTTCGAGGAACCTAGGAGGACACAATATAGTGGACCGTGGTGACAGGTATGGTTTTCTTACAACCTGTGTCCTACCGGATTACACCAGCTTGTATGCCAATGTGTTTTTCTGTATGTTTGCCACATTATAAGATAAATCATGAAACGAGTTTATAGTTGTTGTTGTTGTTGTGTGTTTGTGTACCGATACCGGTAACCTCGAATGCGTATGAAAGGCTAGTTAACCAATATTAGGTAAACGTAAGAGAACGGTATCCGGTAATAACGTTTCCAACCTAAGGAACGTTCTAACCACGGCTATGCGTGAGCTAGTTATGTGTTTGTTTGTGTGTGTTAATATGTTCACTACCCTTGTGTGTGTCTAACTAGACCTAACCACCTAAGTGTGAATTAATGTACTAAGTCCAATAATGAGACTTCTAACAAGTGCTAACCGGGGAGTGAGGAGTCCGGTAGTTCCGGCCACGCGTGTGAGTATGGGGGTCGTTGTCATATCAGGTTCGATCCTCTCTGTATGTTATGGTTGTTTTCCCATTTGGGTTCCAATCTTCCCTTTAGCTTAACTAAAGCTATTTTACTGACTCACGTCGGGCCACATGGGCATACTATGTTTGTTCAGTGTGCTTGGATCACTATATCCGACGCACCTTGGGATTAAGTTATTCGTTCATTTAACAGGACGGTAATGAGTTATGTAACGAGCTTAGCATGAGTTTGGCAACATTCTAGGCTCTCCAAGTGAACTAATTATGTTTAGGTCGGTTCCTAAAGAGAACCGTTCCCATTATGTTATGTGTGATGATGTGCTGCAATTCTTATTGCGATTTATGTAAGATGGATGTCAATATGTGGTATAGGTTGTTGTGTGAAGTATGTGGATCATGGATATGAATCCCAGTTTATTATAAGACGTTTTGGAGAATAACCCAACTAGTGGGTAAGTGTCGTCTATTAAAAAATAGCTCCAATAGAGGAGAAACCCTCTAGGGTTAAAGGACACAATGAGTGTTCTAATGAGTAAAGATGTGTTGACTGTTTTGTTGAGCCCATTGTTATGGGTATGTAATGTGTTATGTGATTAATGTTTACAGTTAACATGCATGATTTAAATAAAATCAACCGCATGCTTAGACGACAATTAGTTGTGCGTGGCCCGGTAGCATGCGGGCTACGGGATTACCATACCAGCAAAGGTGCTGAGCCCCCTGGGGGGCCACCCTTTCTTTCCTTTTCTATTTCAGGTACAAGGAGCTGGAGACCGTTCGAGAGTAGGACGGGGTAGTTGTCTTTACATGGTAGTTATTTAATTGAGTATGTGTTGTAGGTGTAGTGAGACCAAAACTGTTATCGGCATTAGTTTGTAAATACTCGGTACAGTTGGAATGTAAATGTATAATGAATGTTGGTAATGGAAAGAGAATGTAATGTGTAGTTGCTCGGGAATCTGGTCCATCAGACCGATACAATGTATATGTATTAGCCTTGTTAGTCACGTGGGTGGCTAACGGCATGTAACACCAACGAGTTAAGTAATGTGATGATGTATGTTTTCCGCTGCAAATGGTTATTAAGTGTAATGTGGTTGTTGCGGTGTTACATTAGGGGTGGATTAAGGGTTGATTTAGGGTTGAAAAATGACCTTAATAGCAGTTTTTAGCAGGGTCCGGGTCTTAGGATATGTACCAAGTCCCGGACCGCATCAAAAAAACATGCCGAGACTGAAAACAGGGGGTGGTCCGGGACTATAGTCCAGGACCAAGTCCCGGACCAGGTAAGAAAAGCAGCCGAGAGTACGTTAATGCATTGGTCTGGGACTAGGGACCCGGACCATGTCCCGGACCATGTCCCGGACCATGCCTGAAATGCACCCGTATGTGTTTTTAAGGGGCTAAAAGTGGGGGGATTGAATGGTATTGGTTTTAGATGATGGTTAGGAGTTGTTTGGTGACCTTTAAAGGTCCTAAGAAGTATAAACAAGTTTAAGAAATGGTTGAGGAAGTTGTGAGTTTAAGTACACTAAGTTATACCGAAATAACGGGATAACGGGGTAAGTACGGGTAGCAATTATGTACCTACCGTAACACCTTAATATTAATTGAACCATTTGACATGTAATTAGTGGTTCGAGAATAAGACATGAGGAACGAGTGTGAACCAAGGAACGTGAGAACACCCGGTAAAGTTAACCCCGATGAAAGGTATGATTTCCTCATGCTCTGTATCCTATCTTGGTTACCCCGATTTGTGTGCTTGCTTGATTGTGTGATCACCTAACAAGATAAATGCACGAATCGGATTGTGTGCACTTAATAGTGCTTGTATTATATTTAAACTAAGTTTGTATAATTCATGAAATGGATGAACGGTGAATGAGCTGCTTGCATGTGATTGTGTACTGTAGTGCGACTCATACTTGAGTCTTGTTTGACTAGAGACTCGAAGAAAGAGTCATGATGTGAAATAACGAAAGCAAGGTAACCCACGATAACCCTCGATTAATTGACAACGATAAATCAACTTATAAATTTACTCGAAATGAGAACAAGCGACGCACGAGACTAGTGAACGTCCTTAGTATCAATAGTCGACCTCCTATGCAAGGATGTGACTCAATGTAGAAAACGAACATAGTTCCTAAGTAATGGAAGTGTAGGGGCGACCCTTGAATCTTTGGATAGGACGAAATAGGAAAATCTCCTAAGTTGAATGATAGCATCGAGAGAGAGAGAGATGCGGCTGACTGATATCTATATATGTATTTATATATGAGTACCTATTGTTACTAACCCGAGAGTTGGGTTAGGGGGATTGTGAATCACGCGTACAAGGAAGAGGAAGCAACAGAGCGTATGTTTCCAAATCTGTGGTCGAACTCCCTTGTTACCAGGCCGTGTGCCACATAGTGGTGCCCTGCGGGGCCGTGTGCCACATAGTGGTGCCCGAGTGGAGTAAGACTGGCATAGCTTACCCCGTCTAAAGAGGTAAGCTGGGTATTATGGGATAGGAAAAATGGAACGTGAGAGAATGTTTCTAATCCCGTACTGAGATTATAAAAGCCCGGTGGAGAGACCTATATGTCTCTGCTCGGAGGCCTTTGAGGCTTAACCTAAAATTATTCAAGAGTAGAATAATTAAGAAAACTAGATCAAGACCGAGAGTGTCTAAAGATCTAGGAGACAAGTAAACTACGAGGTTGGTGATTAACAAGAATGGAACTCACTTAAGATACGGTCTCTCAAGGTTTAAGAATAAGGTAAATGAATTTACAGAGCTGGATGTGATATCTGTGTGGATTGTATTTCCTGGTCATTTATCTTTGCTTGTGTGCATGATTAATGCATAGTTATTGAGCATGATTGTTTGAATTAAAATGAACCGCATGCTCTCGACCAAATAGTCGGTGTACCCTCTCTAGTACGCGGGGTACGCGGAAGTCATATGCAGCAATTTTGCTGAGCCCCTTGGGGCGTTGTTTTTATTTTCCAGGTACAATGAAGTCGATCATCGTTCGAGAGTAGGACGGGGTTGTGATTAAGCATGGGTAGTCGTTAAATATTTGTATTGTTGTATTATGGAAATGTAAGACCGAAAGGTCATCAATAATGTTGGGAATTGTAGATACTCGGTATAGTATTAAATGGAGATCGTATTGTTTATCATGGGATTAAAGGTTGGATTTGGTTTGAGAATTGATAAGGGAATGGAATGTATCATTTTGTATAGTGTACTCGGTAAAGACCCATCGGACCGATATTGTGTTGTATTGTTTGTTTGGAATTGGCCTTGTTAGTCACATGGGTGGCTAACGACATTGTTTCACCCCGGTCGTATTAGGATTTCCGCTGCTTGTATATTGATAATGGAGATGGGTTAGGAGTAATGGTGTGATTACCGGTAGGGGTGTTACACTCAACCTTTTGGATGTCTCCTCCCTAGTAGTGCTTTAGACGGGAACCGTTGACTATAAAAGTTTCCCCTTGACGTTCTTCCGCTCAAATGCTCCATATAGGGTGACCTTTGTGATTGTGAAAGGGCCAGCCCAATGAGACTTCAATTTCCCGAGGAACAACTTTAGCCTCGAGTTATATAGGAACTCGATCGCCCTCATTAAACTCCCACTTCACAATCATCTTGTCATGCCATTTCTTGGCCTTTTCCATGTAGATGCGGTTGTTTTCGTAAGCTTCCTCCCGAATCTCCTCTAACTTGGTCAATTGGAACCGTCTTTTGTCAGCGGCGCTCTTGAGATCATAATTGAGGGCCTTCACCATCCAATATGATTTACGCGCTAATTTGACAGGCAAGTGACAAGCCTTCCCATAGATGAGTCAGAACAGGGACATACCGATAGGAGTTTCATAGGCAGTCCGATATGCCCACAATGCATCATCGAGCTTTATAGACCAATATTTCCTTGAGGAGTTGACCTTCTTTTGAAGGATCCATTTGAGCTCGCGGTTGGTGACCTCAGTTTGGCTATTACATTGTGGGTGATATAGAAGGGCAACCTTGTGTCTCACTCCATACTTGTTCATTAGAGCATCAAATTGCTTGTTGCAGAAGTGAGACGCTCCATCACTTAATATAGCTCTCGGCACCCCGAACCGTGTGAAAATGTTCTTCTTCAAAAACTTGATCATTACCTTGGTGTCATTAGTCATGGCCGCAATTGCTTCAACCCACTTGGTCACATAGTTGACCACCAAGAGAATGAACAAGTTAGAGCAAGAAGATAAGAAGGGGCCCATGAAGTCGATGCCCCACAAGTCAAACGGCTCGACCTCGATCATAATTTTGAGAGGCATTTCATGCTTGCGTGAAGTGTTCCCAATCCTCTGACATTGATAACAGGAGGCAACGAACGAGTGGCAATCTTTGTGGAGGGTTTTCCAGAAAAAAACCCGGCTTGAAGAACCTTGGTCGTTGTTCGTGCCAGACCATGGTGTCCACCAGCTTCACCCGAGTGACAATGAATTAGAATTTCCTGCACTTCACTCATGGGCACACATCTCCGGATCAACCGTCAGCATAAATTTTGAAAAGAAGAGGGTATTCCTAGAAATACCTCTTAATGTCCGAGAAAAAAAAATCTCTGCTGATAAGTCATCTCTGGTGGAATCACCCCCCTTGCCAAATAATTCGCAAAGTCCGCATACCAAGGGTAATCGGTCTCTGCAATCATGAAGATACTCTCGTCGGGGAAGAATTCCTTGATTGGAACACCATCATCAGGAGCCTCCATTCGAAAGAGGTGATCAGCTATAACATTTTGTACACCCGGTATGTCCCGGATCTCTATCTTGAATTCTTGAAGGAGAAGAATCCATCAGAGAAGTCTAGGCTTTGCATCACCTTTGTTGAATAAGTACTTTAGCGCTGAATGGTCAGTGTGCACTACAACCTTGCTGCCCAAGAGGTAAGATCGAAATTTGTCTAGGGTGAAAACCACTGCTAATAGCTCCTTCTCGGCGGTGGCGTAGTTCTTTTGAGCATCATTGAGAGTTCTACTCGCATAGTAGATACTCCTCAATATCTTTTCCTTCTTTTGACAAAGGACCGCCCCCACCGCATAGTCGCTGGCGTCGCACATGATCTTAAACGGTAGACTCTAGTCGGGGGATACCATAACGGGTGTAGAGATGAGGCACTGTTTGAGAGTGTTGAAGGCGTTAAGGCACTCATCAATGAATTCGAATTAAACCTCCTTGGCCAAGAGGTCGTAGAGAGGTTTTGAGATTTTGGAGAAGTCTTTGATGAACCTTCTGTAAAACCCGGCATGACCCATAAAACTTCGGATATCTTTCACTGATGTCGGAGGAGGTAGCTTTTCAATCACTTCAATTTTTGCCTTGTCGACCTTAATAACCTTTGAAGAGATCTTGCCCCAAGACAATTCCTTCTCGTACCATAAAATGGCACCTCTCCCAATTTAGGACTAAATTTGTCTCCTCACACCGGACCAGAATAGCCTCCAGGATGTCCAAGCAAGTGTCAAAGGAGGGGCCGAAGACGGAGAAGTCATCCATAAAGACTTCAATGCTCTTCTCTAGGAAATCGGAGAAGATCGACATCATGCATCTCTGAAATGTGGCTGGAGCGTTGCATTGCCCAAATGGCATCCGGGTGTAAGCAAATGTTCCGTAGGGGCAAGTGAATGTCGTCTTCTCCTAGTCCTCAGGAACTTTGGGGATCTGGAGGTATCCGGAGTAGCCGTCTAGGAAGCAATAGTAGTCTTGCCCCGCGAACCTCTCAAGCATCTGGTCAATGAATGGGAGAGGGAAGTGGTCCTTTCTAGTGGCGGTGTTCAGCTTCCGATAGTCGATGCAGACTCTCCAGCCATTGGTAGTCCTCTGAGACACCAGCATACCCTTTTCATTGGGGACGACAGTAATGCCTCATTTCTTTGGGACCACTTGCACGGGACTCGCCCACTTGCTGTCAGAGATGGCATAAATAATCCTCACATCCAAGAGTTTGAGAACCTCTTTCTTGGCCATCTTCTTCATTTTCGGGTTTAATCTTCTTTGAGGTTGGACCAACGGCTTGTAATCATCCTCCATAAATATCCAGTGGGTGCAGAAATGAGGGATGATTCCCTTGATGTCGGCTATAGACCACCCAATAGCCTGTTTATGGCTTCAAAGCACCTTCATCGAACTTTCCTCCTGCGCACCTGTCAAAGAAGAAGAAATAGTAACAGGTAGAACACACGGATCAGTCAAATAAGCATATTTGAGATGAGAGGGCAAAGGTTTCATCTCCACAGTGGGAGGCTTCTCAACCGAGGGTAGCGGCTTCTGAGCAGCGTGCTCCAATGGTTCGGGTGGTGGGTAGCGTGGTCTATGGCCGGAAAATCAACTGTCCAACTCAGCTACCACTTCAGTCATTTCTGGATGAAATTCTTGTTCAACATAAGCTTCAAACAAAGCTAATTCAAGGGCATCACATTTGACAAGAGAGAGAGAGAATGATCCTGCACAATTGAATCTATGACATCTATAGCAAAAACAGCCTCAGCCTGTGAGGGTCTCTTCACTACTTTAGACATGTCGAATTCTAATTTTTCATCATGAAGGTGCAGAATTATTTTGCCTTTTTCCACATCTATAAGGGCCCTAACAGTTCTCATGAAAGGTCTACCTAGAATTAGTGGTATTCTCTTGTCCTCTTCCATGTCTATCACAATGAAATCAGCTGGGAAGACAAATGTTCCAACAGTTACCACTAAGTCCTCTACCTTTCCCTTAGGGATAACCAACGATCTATCCGCTAATTGCAATTGAATGGGAGTGGGAGTGCATATACCAATTAAAAGCTTATTAAAAGTTGAAAGTGGCATAAGATTTATACTAGCACCTAAGTCACATAGCCCACTACCACAATCAGTTTCACCAATAAATCAAGCAACGATAGGCTAACCGGGATCTCCAAGATTTGGAGGTAGGCTTCCTTGTAGAACCGCTGAGACTTCTTCAGTGAGGTGAACGCTTTCAGCTTCCTCCAGCGATCTCCTATTTACAATGATGTCCTTCATGAATTTGGCATATATCGGCATCTGTTTCAAAGCATCATAGAAAGGAATATTAATTGTTAATTTCTTGAATATGCTTAGAAACTTCCCAAATTGTTCATCCAAATTTTTCTTTTTGAGCCTATTGGGAAAAGGAAGAGGGGGAAGATGTTTTGCAAGAGTAGTAAAAGTAGATGGTTCAGGAGACTCCTTCTCCTTGGAAACTTCCTTAGGTGAAGATGGGGGCTCCTCAATGATCTCTTACTCTTCTTCATGTGCTTCATCTTCTTAGGATTCCATGTCCTCTTACGAGCATGATGGATCAAGTAGTCTCCCACTCCTTAATGTCACCGCCTTTGCTTGCTCTCTTGGGTTGAACTTGGATTGACTTGGAAGAGCACCCGACGGTCTTTTAGCAAGTTGTTGGGAGATGCTTTCAAGTTGTGCTTTAACCCTTTTGTTGGTAGCTTCTTGACTTGCTTTAAAAGCACCCAAATCAGCCACCTTGGTGTGCACAACCGAGACAAGATTTTTCATCATGTCTCTTAGCTCAATGTTGGCATCCGTGAAAGAGGAAGGAGTTTGTTGTTGATGATGAAAGCCCGGAGGTGCTCCTTGTGGTCGGTCACCCATTTGTGGGTTGGACATTTGAGTCGACCCTTGTGACCGGTATCTCGTGGGATTGTTGGAAGCATTGTTTGATCCCCCTTGGGTTTGGTCATTACTTCTTCAAGAGAAGTTTGGATGGTTCCTCCATGGGGCATTCTGTTGGTTGTAGTTGTATCCGGGGTGGTTGCCTACAAAGTTTACGTCCTCATGTGGATCGGCGTAAGCTTTGCCTTCACAAAAGTGGGTCTCGTGAGGACCCGCACAAATCGCACACCCCTCTTGAATTGAAGTTGAAGCTGAAGCAGAAGATGAAGAAGCTATCGACTTGGCTGTTTCTTCTTGAGCTATAGCTAGCTTCTCCACCATTTTGGTGAGTGAGGATAGTTGAGCATAAAGGTCTTCAGTGGGCTCAACATGAAGGAGACCCACTACTCTTGGAGTTCTTTCCTTGGGTTTAGACCATTGTCTTGTTTAGTCATCACCTCTAAGAGTTCCATCCCCTCTTGAGGTAACTTAGTCATGAAGCTCCCTCCAGCTGAGGAGTTCACAAGGAGTCTATTTACAGACCGTTGAAAAAGGATAGACATAATTATTAGTCGTCCTAGCCATGGTGGGAGCAACTCATCAACATGTCTTTTAATCGGTCCCATGCGTCATATAACGTCTCCCCCAGTTCTTGGCAAAAGGTATTGATCTCTCCAATCAATTGCCTAGTTCTACTTGTGGGGTAATACTTGGCAAGAAATTTTTGAGCCATTTGTGCCCTAGTGTGGATTGACCTTGAAGGCAAGCTTCTGTACCATTTCGATGCAGCGTCTGACAGTGAGTAAGGGAAGAGCTGTAAGCGTATCCTCTCGTTGACTCTACCAGCTTTTCCGAACGAGTTACAAAAATCGAGGAAGAGACTTAGGTGATTAGGAGCTTCATCGGGAATTGCTCCACTGAATTTCCCTAAGTCTTGGACTGTGGTGATGTAGTGGATCTTGAATACCCATTGTCCAGCCTCTTCGGGTGTTAACTCTAGAAGGATTATGGCTGAAGGTCTCCCTTCAATGTCCGGCTGGATGTAGTCCTTGAGAGCCCTCTGTTGTGGGTTCCCATTGTCTTCAATCACCGGTGGTTCTTGATTGGCCATACTTGGATTTTCCAAAGTTCTTATGGCTTTGAACAAGGAACGCTCAAGCTCGGGTCTCGGGCTAACAAGTGGAGATCCCCTGGCTCGAGTGTTTGGCATACACCTAGAAAACAAAAGGTACCTAAACACAACAGCACCAAATACACTTAAGTAGTGGATAAACAAGAATAAAGAAAAGCAACTAAACACACAACTAACTAAAAAGAAAATAAACAAGATAAAAACATTAAATACACAAAAACTAAAATACCAAAACTGGGGAAATGATAGAAATTATCAATTTCCACGGCAGCGGTGCCATAAACTTGTTGGGAAAATTACAAACATGAGGAATTAAACCTAGATAAACTGACAAGTGCACCCAATTCGTTGCAATATAACAAGTGTCGTATCCACAAGGAAATTGCTTTCTAAATCCTAAGCTTCGGTACTTTAGTAAGATGCGAATAAAAACAGTAAACGGGGGTTTAGCCAGAGGCAAGCTTAGTTGTTTGTTAATGGAAAACCAATAAAACAGTAAATTGTGTTGTTTGATGGAATAGGTGGAAGAGTACCCTAGGATAGTGGGGAATCACCTAAATCACACAAAGAATCTCATAACCATAACTCATTATCTTATTGTCTATTAGAGTTCAATTCATGAATCCCCAAATCATGGGAAACCTAATTCTTATCTAATTAGTCAAACCCCTTATTAAAAGGGTTCAAGTCACTAAGTAGCATTAAGAAATCTCTTAAATAATAGTGTAACACCCCAACCGCTAATCCTATGCTTACTGTCCAATCATCCCATAATCCAGAGTTACTTGCAGCGGAAATACTACTTACTACGGCGGGTGATACAACGCCGCTAACCGCCCATACGGCTAGCAAGGCTATTACTACTTACAGTGACGGTCTGATGAACATAGTATACCGAGCCACTACCTTAATGCATACCAAATACAAAATAACATTCTTACATTCTGGGATCACCGAGTATTTAAAGTATATTCACTTACATTCCCATTTCCAACCTACCAAAAGAATGAGTTTAATCACCTACTCATCTATACCAATGCTCCATTCTATCCATGTCCAAAAAGGTGTACCCCATGGTACACCGGCTAACAAAACTTACAGCCGTGTACTACTTAGTACACCAATCATCATTCATTGTTTACAATCCAAAAGACAAAAGAAATAGAACTAAGTCTTCACATCTTCATCCTTCGCGAGTACCTGCGTGTAGTAAAAATGGTGCCCCAAGGGGCTCAGCAAACGCTGCGTATAAACTCCGCATATACCGCGTGCTAGCTAGGGCACGCCGACTATTTGACGTCCACTAAACATGCGGTTCTTTAATTTCATACATACATGCTTTACATACATCATACAATCATGCTCAATACATTACACATTCCAAGGCAACAATACAATAGCACGCATCTTACTTACCTCCACAAGGTTAGCCAAATTATGCATCCGGGTTAATCGGAATGCTTTTACTCTTTTACTCATTACTTACTTTCTCTTACTTACACTTACTTGCTTTCAATTACTTTACTTACTCATTCTTACTTACTTACTTATACTCAAGTTAAGTCGTCGGGACCTCCGGCCCTGGGGACTACTCCGTCCCACCTCCGGGATTTACTTGACTCACCAATCCGGGATGCTACCCACTTAAGGGATTTGGGCCGCGAACTAGTTTAAGAGTCAGGAATTGGAGCCAACCTCTCGTGACTCCGCATCCTCACACGTGGCTGAAACTATATCGGACTTCTACTCATTCCAATTTAATTACCAATTTAAGTTAGAATGGTTAGCTTGTTAGGAATAAGTTAGAAGTCCATTCACACAAATAATCGGTCACGATGCAATACAACATACATACACACATTCATTATCATCCATACATTTCATGAATTATACAAACTGAGATTTAAAGAACATATACCACAATATACAACACTACATATTCACAAGTAAACATGATACCTCCGATTCGTGCATTTATCTTATTTGATGATCAATTAGCACACAACACACAAATCAGAGTAACCAAGATAGCATACGGGGCATGAGGAATCCATACCGTTCACCGTTGTACGTGTTCCCGAACGTCCTTCGGTGTCACGAATCAAATCCTATTTTATACCTATACAATTAAATGATTATTATAGCCATCATTAACTTAACTCATTACTCTTACGTTTACTAATCCATACTTACTAAGTCTTTGCATTCTTAACACTTATATTTCATTTACTCATCTTTCATTACTTATCCATGGGTTACTTACATATATACATACATATGTATAGGTGGGTATACACATATATATATATACATACTAGTTATAAGCTTACAGTTTTTTTTTTGTAAGTATTGGGCCGTCCGACCCACCGTCCGACCCAAGCCCTGGGTCGGACCATTCCAGTAGAGTTCGTCCTCTGAAATTCACCCTGTCCGACCCAGCACTATTCCGTCCGACCCATACCCTCTGGGTTGGACCGTTCCAGAAGGTTTTGGTCCCGTGTCCCTGCTCCGTCCGACCCACTGTCCGACCCAGACTCTGGGTCGGACGAAGTCAGAAACTTCGACCCTTATTTTTTTTGTCTGTCCGACCCACGTCCGATCCACGGTCCTGGGTCGGACCATTACAAAAAGATTTATTGTCGTTGCCTATGTCTTGTCCGACCCACTGTCCAACCCACCGTCTGGGTCGGACGAAGTCAGAACATTGCTACAGATTTTATTTTTCTTTCCCAATTTCACCCATTGCTTCCCCAATCTTCCTACATACATCCTAACATGTTTTAGTACAATTTAAACATCCTAAATCATGCTAATTCATTCCGTAATTCATTACACAATTCTATACTCACTTATATACACAATTCTCTAAGTTTCTACTCAACACTTACACAGTTTTCTCCCCTTACCATATTATGCTACAGATTTTGTTTTAACTCTCTCCCAACAATAGCTCCCTCTTCTAATGTCATTTTTAACCCCTCTAATACCTTACAACTACATTAACTATCTCTCCTAATATACCCTCTATCTTTCTCTAACAAAATCTGTTACAACTTATACTTTCCACCTAGTTTTAATTCATTAAGTGTTCTAATCCTAGGTAAATTTCGCCATAGTCTCCCTTATATTTTTATACTCTCACCACATTGTTTACACTCACATTATGATCTATACCACCTGTTTTATACACCATACCAATATACAAGCTCTCATACACAATTACCACTCTAAACAACATTAAATTCCAGCACTCAAACATCCCAATCCCAATCCCAATCTAGTTTGTAACAGTTTTTAGAATGTCTTTTAAAGGTTTAAAAGCTTGTATCCTCTTATACACTACTCTACTACACAATACCATTTTCATCACTAAATCCAAACCTCTAAAATCAGTTACACATACATATACAAGACTACACAAAGGTGAGCATCCTTACCTTGTTTTTCTTCTAGATTTTCTTTGTTCTTCTTGCTTCTTCCTCCTTCCTTCTCTCTACCGGTTTTAGTCTCTCAACCAATCTAACATCACAACCCATTCTTAAATACACCATTCAGTACTAAAAATTAACCCTAACATTATTTAAGCTTTTAATGTGGGTTTTAGGGTTTAGAAAAATTCCTTACCTTCCAAGGGTGCAAGTGCTGTTTGGGATAGCTCAAAAACAAGACTTCTCACTCTCCAAGGAAGCCAAAATCGGCTAGAGTACAAGAAACCAAACAAGGTTTTAGCTTCATTTTCGTTTTGCCCTTAAGAGCTAGAAAAAGATGGAGTTTCAAGAAGATTTTTACCTCAATAGAACAAGGAGAATGAGGTGGTGCTAATGGTAGTCTTGAAGCTCCAAATGGGGCATGCCCATAAAAATGAAAATGTTGGTTTTCGAATTTTGAAAGGATGGAAATGTAGCTCTTGATGAGAGGATTCCAATGGTATACTTTTTATAATTTTTGGAAGAAGTTAAAGAGGGTTACAAGAGGAGAGAAGAGGGGTTTGTGTGGGTTCTCTTATTTCACCATGGAAATCGGTTGAGAAGGAGAAAAATAGAGAGGAGGAAGAAGATGGGTACGTGAGTGAGAGAGTAGAATAGAGGAGAGAGTAGAAAGTGAGGGTGGGGGTTACTTTATGCTTTTTAATTGTTTTTGTCTTTTGTGAGTAAAAAGAGAGTAGAGTGTGTGTGTGTATGGAATAAAATCGGACAGCACACAGAACCCATGGGGGTTTTAAAATTTCATTTACAATATTGGACACATAAGTTTGTGTTATTTATGTTTCTACCCCACAACTTCCCGTTTTTGACAGTTTTTACTAATCTCTCGTTTTATTGATTTTATTGGTCCTAAAGCTTCACTAGTGTTTATTAATGATTATTTAGTTGACCAAAATTGTTACGAGTCTATTTGACCGCTTAAAGACACGTTTTCCCGGTTACCTCGAAAAACGCGCTTTAAGGTTCGTTAGTGATTTTAATCCGTTTTAAGGATCCGTTTTCTTCGGGATTTGTTCCCTTGTGATCATTTATGCATAATTAAGCTTCTAAATTATTCATTAGCCTAATTAATCACTATTTTAATTACGGGGTATTTCAATCTACCCCCCTTAAGAAACTTTGCCCTCAAAGTTGCTCAAGGTTAATAGTTTTATAATTCTACTCATTATGCAACCAATTGTCATAATGCATCTTACTACCACCTATGAGGTGTTTACTTCCTTTCACACTGCAAGCATACACGATCCAAGCACAATACGAATTCACATACACAATTCATCATTTCCATACATACCATCACATTCACATTACACAATACACATTACACGTACATCACACATCGTACATACACATCCATACACTACTCATTACACATACATATATTCACATACCAAATTCACTTTGCACTACATGTGCCATACAAAGTCTATTACAATACCTACACACTATGCAATGCTTACCCCGAAGCAATGCAAAAGCAAAAGGGCTCTACCCCCCCTAAAAAGGGTACGACCCGTACCCGTATTACTAAATGCTAGACTTCCTAGTCTATGAACAACTGTGGGTACTTAGCCTTCATGGCATCTTCCAACTCCCATGTCGCTTCTTCGACATCATGATTAGACCATAGGACCTTCACCATTCGTATGGACTTATGGCGAGTGTCCCTGGTCTTCCTATCAAGGATTCTCACGGGGGTTTCAACATATCGCATAGTCGGTTCAATGGAAAGTCTCTCGGGCTCTAAGACATGAGAAGGATCAGCAATATACTTCTTGAGTTGTGACACATGAAATACATCATGGACATGTCCCAAGTCCTCAGGTAATGCTAACCTGTAGGCTACGGATCCAACTCTTTCGGTAATAGTGTACGGCCCTACAAACTTTGGGCTAAGCTTGCCCTTCTGGCCAAATCTGAAGACACCCTTCATAGGTGAAACGCGCAAGAACACTTGGTCACCCACGGCGAACTCAAGGTCGTGTCGTCGCACACCCGCATAGGATTTCTGTCTATCTTGGGCTGCCTTCATATTAGCTCGAATCTGCTGAACTTCAGCTTGCACTTGCTCAAGATACTCCGGTCCTATGATGACCGCTTCGCTTGACTCATCCCAACACAAGGGTGTACGGCAAGGTCTACCGTATAGGGCTTGGAAAGGCGACATCTTAATCGAGGCATGATAACTATTATTGTATGAAAATTCGATAAGATGAAGCTTGTCTAACCAACTCCCCTGAAAGTCCAAGGCACATGCCCGAAGCATGTCCGCCAGTGTCTGGATGGTCCTTTCTGTCTGACCGTCGGTCTGAGGATGGAAGGCGGTACTCAACTTCAATTCTGTACCCAACGCTCCCCTTGTAGCTCTCCAGTATCTCGAAAGAAATCTGGTGTCGTGGTCAGATACTATTGTTTTCGGGACTCCGTGATGTCTGACAATCTCCTTGTCGAATAGCTCAGCTAGCTTTACTACCTTCCAAGTGTCCTTCATTGGTATGAATCTGGCAACCTTGGTAAGGCGATCGACTACAACCCAGATCATGTTGAGTCCTCCCCTAGCAGGTGGGAGTCCTACAACAAAATCCATGGAGATATCATGAAATTTCCACTCCGGAACTGGCATCGATTGTACCATTCCGCCCGGTCTACGATGTTCAAACTTCACTTTCTGGCATGTCAAGCATCTCAATACGAATTCTGTCACATCCGATTTCATTCCAGACCACCAGAAGTACCTCTTCATGTCTTTGTACATCTTGGAGGCTCCTGGATGGACTGACAATGTGGAACTGTGTGACTCTCACAGGATGCGATCCCTTAGCTCAGCATTGCTTCAGGGGACGCATAGCCTGCCATTCAACCAAATCAAACCATCTTCATGAAGCTTGAAGTCGTACTTCTTCTTCTCAAATGTACCATTCTCGATCTTTTGTCTGATTTCGGTTAGGTAAGGGTCGCTCAACTGAGCGTCTCGCACCTCGTCAACCAAGCTAGAAGAAGCGAGTAGCGAATGGAGCGAGTGTGCTCGACGGCTCAGGGCGTCGGCTACGATGTTTGCCTTCCCTTCCTTATACTGTAGGTTGATGTCATAATCTGAAAGAAATTCCATCCATCTTCTCTGTCTCAAATTCAGTTCTTTTTGTGTGAACATATACTGTAAGCTCTTGTGGTCGGAGTAGATGGTGATGCTTACCCCATAGAGATAGTGTCGCCATATCTTCAAAGCGAAGACGATGGCTCCTAACTCTAAGTCGTGTGTCGGGTAATTCTCCTCATGCTTTTTAAGCTGGCGGGAGGCATAAGCAACAACCTTGCCATGCTACATGAGTACGCATCCCATTCCTTTGCCTGATGCATCACAGTATACCTCAAATCCCTCTGTGCCCTCTGGAAGAGTAAGGACGGGCGCTGAGGTCAATGATTCTTTCAGTTTCTGGAATGATAACTCGCACTCATCTGTCCATACAAACGGTGCATCTTTCTTCATCAATGTAGTCATGGGCTTAGCGACTTTCGAGAAGTCCTTTACAAATCTCAGGTAGTAACCGGCTAGACCAAGAAAGCTCCTAATGTCGGTAACAGTCTTGGGTCTAGGCCATGATCGTACAGCTTCTATCTTAGAAGGGTCAACTGAGTTACCTGCGCTCGAGATGACATGACCAAGGAATGATACCTGATCTAGCCAGAATTCGCATTTGGAGAACTTTGCATACAGCTGGTTCTCGCGCAGTGTCTCAAGCACTTTCCTCAAATGAGTTTCATGTTCCTCTAGTGATTTGGAGTATACAAGTATGTCGTCGATGAAGACAACCACTGAAGTGTCCAACTGCTCACTAAATAGTCGGTTCATGAGGTCCATGAATTTAGCTGGTGCATTTGACAAACCGAATGGCATCACTGTGAATTCGTAGTGGCCATATCTGGTACGGAATGCCGTTTTCTCAATGTCTTGCTCTTTGATTGCAATTTGATGATACCCAGAACGGAGGTCAATCTTGGAGAAGACTGATGCTCCTTTCAGCTAATCAAATAGGTCGTCGATGCGTGGCAATGGGTATTTATTCTTGACTGTGACCGCATTCAGCTCGCGGTAGTCAATACAAAGTCGGAGGCTACCGTCCTTCTTCTTCACAAAGAGGACCGGTGCTCCCCAGGGTGATACGCTCGGGCGTATAAACCCTTTGTCAAGTAGGTCTCGCAACTATTCTTTCAGCTCTGTCATTTCAGCAGGTGCCATGCGGTACGGTTCCCTAGCAATGGGACCGGTACCTGGCAAAAGGTCAATTTCAAATTCCACTGCTCTCGGTGGTGGCATGCCGGGTAGCTCCTTAGGGAATACGTCGGGAAATTCGGATACAATGGGTACATCGTCACTGAACTCTGGATCTCGCTCCAGGTCTTGCACATAACACAGATATACTTCTTGACCCTTTCTGAGCTCCCGCTATATAGCCATAGCAGATATGAGTGTGGTCGAAGGCTCTCTCGGTCTCTGGCGGTAAGATACTTTAATCCCAGAAGGACTCTTGAGCAGCAATCGATGCTCAGCGCAGAGGATTCTACCCTTGTGCCGCTCCAACCAATTCATTCCGATGATTAAGTCGAATCCCAATCCATTGAACTCGATAAAAGAGATGGGAAACGATTCGCCTTTGATTTGGATTGTGGCTGCTTGGTAATACTTGGTGCACTGTACTCGCTCCTTCGATGGGAGAGTAACCAGGAAATTAGGTAGCTCATCCGCATCTAGCTTCAACCTCTTCACAAAAGATGGTGATACGAAGGTGTGAGAGGCGCCGGAGTCGAATAACACATTGGCATCAATGCCGTTCACTGGGAAGGTTCCCGTTAAGATGGTGCCGCTTCTGCCGGCTTATGCTTCGGTGAGGATACTCAGGGTACCTTCTGTACCGAGTCCACAACTTATTGAAGTCACAGTTTCATAAGTATTGATGGTGGACACAAGTGAAATTCAAAACACTACTCTTTATTGATAAACCAACCATCATACATACCGTGTCTCTAATACACGTTACTAATACATTGCATGATAATATGAATTTAATACTTCCTAAAGGTAAGGTTCAGGCGTCCTGGTTTCATGTGTGTGGCATTGATTACTGCCGGTGGTGCCATATTCAGTTTGATCTTGTTGATCCCGTGGTACAGCATCCTAGAGTTCCCACCCATGATTAGGACATCTCCTGATCTCAATACCAGTTTCTGTGCGAGGTCCACACGCTTCTGCTCGCTATACAAAAAGATGGCGTCATCACCAATGGACCAAGACACTATGGGCACTCCTTGTTCAAGAGATTCCGCTGTCTCGTCCTTGTATTGGTGTAACCCAAGTCGTCCTTCTTTCTCATAGAAATTGATGATACAAAGGTCCGCTTCGAGTGCGGGGATCGGATCATGTTCGCATTGTTGTGCAAGTTCTACTGCTTGTGTGACGAGTTTCTGAAACTCTGGAGGTATTGTCGGTGGTGTTGCTCCATCTTGTGTTCGGGTCTCCTGGTATGTCTTGGTATAAGGATTCCAGTCCTTTCCCAAGCACATCATCTTCAGTTTCATCTTCGCTCCACCGGGGAATTCGGGTGTGTAAAATCCACCTTGACCCGTTCCTAGCTCATTGCATCGTCGGATGATTGAGATTTGCGCTTCGGGTGTCAGGTATCCCCTTAATAAGATCATACCTGGTCGGATGACCTGACACTGTTCATTGGTGTAGTAGTGGTTGGTGATGTCGATCTCTTCTTGATTCAGGTTTACCGGTATCGGATAACAGATACTAAAGCTTCCTAGGGTTATAAATTTCATCTACGCTGAGTACTAGTTTCAACTACTTCTTTTCATGCTTAATATACACTTCATTTGATTCACTCATGCATTCATTCAACAGTTACTCTACTACTTAGGCATGCTACATCAGGGATTAAAGGTTTAGATTATTACCTAGGTCAGATTTAGAACCGGACCCATCACGGTCAATCACATGAAGGACAGGCTGCCTCTAAGGTGCACCCCGCGGAGGTCCCCAGGATCCCTTTCCCTGTGGCGCCTGCTGGGTCGGTGCATCGCCAGATGCAACCTCCTTGCCTTCCCTTTGCTTGTAGCTTTGGAAGTTCCCTTTCGACTTAGCATTTTCTGGGCATCTGTTGGCCGTGTGTCCTAGCTTCTGGAAATTATAGCACTTGATATCTCTCCCATAGCAATCCTTGCCGGGATGGTCTAGGTTGCATTTTTTGTACACATAGGTGCGGCCGTCGGAGAAGGTTTTGGTGAAACCGGAGCCAGAACCTGAGGTTTAGAGGGTTAGCACATGTGTGCGCGGGTATACTAGATATGATACTTATACAAATACGAGATCAGAAGTTTACCCTTAGGTGGGTGTGATCTCAGTGGCTTCACAGCCACCGGTGCAGAAGAACCGAGTTGAAGAAGTTCAACCGGTTTGCCCTGCTCAGCATGGGCACTGCTCTCACTTGGGAATTTCTTCTTAGATTGCTGAAAGAAATTCCCTTTCTTCTTTTTCCAGCTTTTACCCTGGTTCTGCTCCTCGCCATTAGTATTCTTGTTATTGGCTTTGCGCTTCAGCGCGGTTTCCTCATCCCTTAATTGGCAAGTGATTTTGACGCGAGAAGCCGCGTGATAACACTCCTGAAATTTCAGGTATTAGCCGGGATTCTTATTTAAGGAAGATAAAGAAAAGATTCAAGAATTTATAGGAATTTAAGGAAGTGAAATAGTACTAAGGGTTAACCGATATTTACCTGAAGTGAGGTAAATCGAGTGTAGCCCATACCGTAGCGCAGGCGATGGCTCAGACCGCCATAGAAGTGATCGACCAACACCTGGCCGATGTATCCTAAGTCAGGTAGAAGACAGAGAATGGAGGTAAAAGTGCGGTAGTACTCATCCACAGACATCTTGTCTGTCATCTTCAAGGCGTCCAGCTCTAGCCTTTTCTTTGTCTTTACGTGCTCTGGATAGTACTTGGATCGGAGGAGTGATGCAAAAGACTCCCAATCGAAGGTGGGGTCGCTGACATACTCGTGCTTGACTAGTTTCCACCAGTCCATAGTGGCATCCTTGAGGTAGTAAGCAGCTACTCTCACTCGAACTCCAGCAGGAGCTTCGAGGGTCTCAAATGCGGTCTCCATTTTGGAGATGTAAGCTTCCAATTTGGCAGGATCGCTCTCGCCTCTAAAACATGGAGGACGGAGATCTGCGATGGCCTTTACCCAGTTCACTTCTCTGGGTGGCGGGGGAGGGATTGGCCCCGCTTGAGTTTGTTGGTTTTGCTGAGTTTGTTGCATGGCTTGGATTACTTGGGGTTGCATCTAGGCTACCGTGGCAGCGACGATTTCAGCTATCGTCTGCGTGCCCGGTCCGTCGTTGGTCCCTCGGCGACCTGGACCTCTTCCTGACATCTGAATATTTAACAGTTACATTAGGCTCCGCAAGATATGACTCAAAGGTCTTGGAATTTAAACAAGGTATCGTTCTTAAGAACGTCAAGGGTATCCGTTATTAATAACGGCAGTTCCTAGTTAGGTTTCTAAGTATCCGTCTTAAGACGGTTGAAATCCTAACTCGGTAATCCCCTATGCTCGGTACTATGGACATCAGAGCGTAACTACGCTCTGATACCACTTTTTGTAACACCCCAACCGCTAATTATATGCTTACTGTCCAATCATCCCATAATCCAGAGTTACTTGCAGTGGAAATACTACTTACTACGGCGGGTGATACAACGCCCTAACCGCCCATACGGCTAGCAAGGCTATTACTACTTATAGTGACGGTCTGATGAACATAGTATACCGAGCCACTACCTTAATGCATACCAAATACAAAATAACATTCTTACATTCTGGGATCACCGAGTATTTAAAGTATATTCACTTACATTCCCATTTCCAACCTACTAAAAGAATGAGTTTAATCACCTACTCATCTATACCAATGCTCCATTCTATCCATGTCCAAAAAGGTGTACCCCATGGTACACCGGCTAACAAAAACTTACAGCCGTGTACTACTTAGTACACCAATCATCATTCATTGTTTACAATCCAAAAAGAAGACAAAAGAAATAGAACTAAGTCTTCACATCTTCATCCTTCGCGAGTACCTGCGTGTAGTAAAAATGGTGCCCCAAGGGGCTCAGCAAACACTGCGTATAAACTCCGCATATACCGCGTGCTAGCTAGGACACGCCGACTATTTGACGTCCACTAAACATGCGGTTCATTAATTTCATACATACATGCTTTACATACATCATACAATCATGCTCAATACATTACACATTCCAAGGCAACAATACAATAGCACGCATCTTACTTACCTCCACAAGGTTAGCCAAATTATGCATCCGGGTTAATCGGAATGCTTTTACTCTTTTACTCATTACTTACTTTCTCTTACTTACACTTACTTGCTTTCAATTACTTTACTTACTCATTCTTACTTACTTACTTATACTCAAGTTAAGTCGTCGGGACCTCCGGCCCTGGGGACTACTCCGTCCCACCTCCGGGATTTACTTGACTCACCAATCCGGGATGCTACCCACTTAAGGGATTTGGGCCGCGAACTAGTTTAAGAGTCAGGAATTGGAGCCAACCTCTCGTGACTCCGCATCCTCACGCGTGGCCGAAACTATATCGGACTTCTACTCATTCCAATTTAATTACCAATTTAAGTTAGAATGGTTAGCTTGTTAGGAATAAGTTAGAAGTCCATTCACACAAATAATCGGTCACGATGCAATACAACATACATACACACATTCATTATCATCCATACATTTCATGAATTATACAAACTGAGATTTAAAGAACATATACCACAATATACAACACTACATATTCACAAGTAAACATGATAACTCCGATTCGTGCATTTATCTTATTTGGTGATCAATTAGCACACAACACACAAATCAGAGTAACCAAGATAGCATACGGGGCATGAGGAATCCATACCGTTCACCGTTGTACGTGTTCCCGAACGTCCTTCGGTGTCACGAATCAAATCCTATTTTATACCTATACAATTAAATGATTATTATAGCCATCATTAACTTAACTCATTACTCTTACGTTTACTAATCCATACTTACTAAGTCTTTGCATTCTTAACACTTATATTTCATTTACTCATCTTTCATTACTTATCCATGGGTTACTTACATATATACATACATATGTATAGATGGGTATACACATATATATACATACATACTAGTTATAAGCTTACAGTTTTTTTTTTGTAAGTATTGGGCCGTCCGACCCACCGTCCGACCCAAGCCCTGGGTCGGACCATTCCAGTAGAGTTCGTCCTCTAAAATTCACCCTGTCCGACCCAGCACTATTCCGTCCGACCCATACCCTCTGGGTCGGACCGTTCCAGAAGGTTTCGGTCCCGTGTCCCTGCTCCGTCCGACCCACTGTCCGACCCAGACTCTGGGTCGGACGAAGTCAGAAACTTCGACCCTTATTTTTTTTTGCCTGTCCGACCCACGTCCGATCCACGGTCCTGGGTCGGACCATTACAGAAAGATTTATTGTCGTTGCCTATGTCCCGTCCGACCCACTGTCCGACCCACCGTCTGGGTCGGACGAAGTCAGAACATTGCTACAGATTTTATTTTTCTTTCCCAATTTCACCCATTGCTTCCCCAATCTTCCTACATACATCCTAACATGTTTTAGTACAATTTAAACATCCTAAATCATGCTAATTCATTCCCTAATTAATTACACAATTCTATACTCACTTATATACACAATTCTCTAAGTTTCTACTCAACACTTACACAGTTTTCTCCCCTTACCATATTATGCTACAGATTTTGTTCTAACTCTCTCCCAACAATAGCTCCCTCTTCTAATGTCATTTTTAACCCCTCTAATACCTTACAACTACATTAACTATCTCTCCTAATATATCCTCTATCTTTCTCTAACAAAATCTGTTACAACTTATACTTTCCACCTAGTTTTAATTCATTAAGTGTTCTAATCCTAGGTAAATTTCGCCATAGTCTCCCTTATATTTTTATACTCTCACCACATTGTTTACACTCACATTATGATCTATACCACCTGTTTTATACACCATACCAATATACAAGCTCTCATACACAATTACCACTCTAAACAACATTAAATTCCTGCACTCAAACATCTCAATCCCAATCTAGTTTGTAACAGTTTTTAGAATGTCTTTTAAAGGTTTAAAAGCTTGTATCCTCTTATACACTACTCTACTACACAATACCATTTTCATCACTAAATCCAAACCTCTAAAATCTGTTACACATACATATACAAGACTACACAAAGGTGAGCATCCTTACCTTGTTTTTCTTCTAGATTTTCTTTGTTCTTCTTGCTTCTTCCTCCTTCCTTCTCTCTACCGGTTTTAGTCTCTCAACCAATCTAACATCACAACCCATTCTTAAATACACCATTCAATACTAAAAATTAACCCTAACATTATTTAAGCTTTTAATGTGGGTTTTAGGGTTTAGAAAAATTCCTTACCTTCCAAGGGTGCAAGTGCTGTTTGGGATAGCTCAAAAACAAGACTTCTCACTCTCCAAGGAAGCCAAAATCGGCTAGAGTACAAGAAACCAAACAAGGTTTTAGCTTCATTTTCGTTTTGCCCTTAAGAGCTAGAAAACGATGGAGTTTCAAGAAGATTTTTACCTCAATAGAACAAGGAGAATGAGGTGGTGCTAATGGTAGTCTTGAAGCTCCAAATGGGGCATGCCCATAAAAACGAAAATGTTGGTTTTCGAATTTTGAAAGGATGGAAATGTAGCTCTTGATGAGAGGATTCCAATGGTATACTTTTTATAATTTTTGGAAGAAGTTAAAGAGGGTTACAAGAGGAGAGAAGAGGGGTTTGTGTGGGTTCTCTTATTTCACCATGGAAATCGGTTGAGAAGGAGAAAAATAGAGAGGAGGAAGAAGATGGGTACGTGAGTGAGAGAGTAGAATAGAGGAGAGAGAGTAGAAAGTGAGGGTGGGGGTTACTTTATGCTTTTTAATTGTTTTTGTCTTTTGTGAGTAAAAAGAGAGTAGAGTGTGTGTGTGTGTATGGAATAAAATCGGACAGCACACAGAACCCATGGGGGTTTTAAAATTTCATTTACAATATTGGACACATAAGTTTGTGTTATTTATGTTTCTACCCCACAACTTCCCGTTTTTGACAGTTTTTACTAATCTCTCGTTTTATTGATTTTATTGGTCCTAAAGCTTCACTAATGTTTATTAATGATTATTTAGTTGACCAAAATTGTTACGAGTCTATTTGACCCGCTTAAAGACACGTTTTCCCGGTTACCTCGAAAAACGCGCTTTAAGGTTCGTTAGTGATTTTAATCCGTTTTAAGGATCCGTTTTCTTCGGGATTTGTTCCCTTGTGATCATTTATGCATAATTAAGCTTCTAAATTATTCATTAGCCTAATTAATCACTATTTTTAATTACGGGGTATTTCAAATAGCCCTAAGATTGTACCCATAAAATCAAAAGAGCAAAAGTTAGGGTTTATCCCCCTTTTAGTCAAATTCCAAACTCAAACTCAAATGTTGAATGGAACCACCATAAATGCAATAAGAGATCAATTTAAAGCATTAATTGATATTGAAGGGAAAGAGAAGGGAAGAAAAGGTACCAAGCCAAACAAGACACATAGAGCATCCGACTGCCTCTAGCTGAATGGAAATAGAAGTGCATAAAGCATCCGGCCGTCTCGGCCGGACGAAAGTAGGATTTAGGCAGAACAAAGTGTAGTATGGCCGACCGTCTGTGGTCGGCCAAAGATGTTAGGAAGGGGCAAAACCGTACTTATACATGTAAAATACAGGCTGGCAACATGAGACCAGGCCCAAAAACTCTATAAATAGGGGTGTACCCCCATGAAATAAGACACGTAACATTTGGGCAATCAGACAAAAACTTGATCCTAACAAACGGCTCAAAAGACTCTCTCCCTCTCTTTCCCCTTGCGAGATTTTGTGATCGGGACTAGGTAACGTAGGATAGTAAATCTGATCAAATTGGATTAGGATTCTACACACAGTTTCATTTGGCGTCGTCTGTGGGAAACGAACAGCAAGAAGCAACCACGAGACCACGTAGAAGCAGGGAAGTGATCTTTAACATTCGAAGGGAAAATCCTGAAATGACTAACGGTATTTTTTGCAGGATCTGAATACGGGAAATGGCTCCAAGATCCAAGAAAACACCAAAAAGCACTACCGTGGATAACAATCGAGTTGAAGAGGGAATGAGTTCTGAGATGCCAGAAGCTATGTCTAAGAAAGATCTCGAGGATATGCTAAAGGGACTAGTCAGATCGATTGACAAGAAGATTGTGGAGGGAAATGAGACTCTGCAACAAGAATTAATGCAAAGAGATGAGGAATATCAGAGGAAGTGGGACGAGATGACCGAGGCCATAGAGCAGTTGAGAAACAAGGATTCCAGGGGCAGTAATGGCGAAGAGAGTAAGGATCGGAAGCACAATATAGTTGTCAGCGGGGAAGAAATGGAAGAAGATGACCAGATAGACATGAGCCTGTACCCCTTCTCGGAGAGGATAAGGAAAGCAAAGCTCCCGCCGCATTTCGTTGCTCCGGCGATTGAGAAATATGATGGGACGGGAGATCCCGCCCAACATATTAAAAAATTCATGTTTGCCATGAATACTCAGGGGATCAACTCTCTCGCTCTCTACAACTTATTCCCTGGAACGCTTACAAAGAGAGCATTGGGATGGATCTCCACAAGGCCGCCGCAGTCCATCACCAACTTCAAGCAACTGACTGAAGAATTCCAACAATACTTCGCCGCAAGCAAGAGGGTTAAGAAGGAAACAATAGAGTTGATGGACGTCAAGCAGCGAAAGGGAGAAACTGTGAAGGAGTATAGTGAGCGCTTCCATAAGAAGGTTGCAGAAATTGATGATGCCGATGAGAAAATCTTGATTAAGGCCTTTGGAAATGGCTTGGCTCAACCTCGGCTTGCTGGAAAAATTGCAACAAAAGCACCAAAAACTCATGGAGAATTAGCCGAAATGATCCATGATTTCTTGAAATCCGAGATAGCAGAAAACAAGGCTAAGGAGCTAGCAGATAGCTTCAAAAATACAACAGCATCGGAAAAGAAAGAGGGGCAAGGTGGAAACGCCGGAAGAGGGGGATCAAGATACAAACCATATTGTTACAAGTCAACCGCCGGATCTTCCTCTCAGGGGCCGCAGCATCAGGGGGCGAGGACCGTTGTCTACATCGACCTAGGAAAGTATGCTGCCGCAGTAAGAGAAGGATACCTTCCTCAGCCGAGAAAGCCGCCGCAGGGAGAAATTCCAGTTGCATTCGAATACCATGGAAACCACAGCCACCGGGCTGTAAATTGTGCTACCCTGGCCAAAGAACTCCGAGTCATTGAGGAGAATAAGAAGAAGGGAAAGCCACAAGCCGGAGCACAAAGGCAATACGGCGGTCAGCAGGGTGGTGCCCAGAATGCACCACGAGGCCGGCAGGAGGAGGAAGTTCACCCCAGGCTTGACCCTGGCAAATTGGTTGGTATGATAACAGGTTTGTAAAGAAAGGAAGATAAAAGTTTTATCCTTTTTTCCTTTAGGAAACAAGCTTCTCAAAAAGAGTCTGGTCATAGATTGTTTCTCTGAAATTGAATGTGTAGGCATAAACCTTGATAGTCACCACATTACGAAATAAGAGAAATGAATTTTTCTTTTTCATTTTTTGCATTTTAGTTTACGGCAAGGAGGCTAACAAAAACTTTCTCTAAGAAAAATCACAGGACTTTTTTTGGAGGTAGGACCACTAACCCCTAATGAAAGAAAAAGGCACATTCATCAAGTGCATCAGGAACTCCCGGAAAGGAAGATTGCCAAAAGAGAAAACTTTCCTCCAATTTTCTTCTCTGACGAAGATGAAGATGGAGTGCTATATCCACACAACGATCCACTTGTCATTCGTGCACAAGGAAACGATCGAATGATGGAGGGAATCCTGATTGATAGTGAGGCCGGGGTGAATGTCATATCAGCGAAGCGGTTAAAAGATTGGAAGTGCCAGAGGACCGGATCAAGCCATATTCGGAGGTTCTAGGAGGATTTGTAGGAGGGGTCTCTACCACGTCCTCCGGCAGTATGGATTTTACAATGACCTTGGGTCAAGGGGATGAAAGGAGGACGGAGAAATTCACAGCTTTTATTGTGCCAGGTCTGTCTGGATATAACATGTATCTCGGAAGGCCAGGAATCAATGCTTTCAAAGCCATACACAGCACTCATCACTTGAAATTGAAATATTTAACCACAAATGGGAAGGTGGTTACGATAAAGGGAAGCCAAAAGATGGCCCGGATGTGTAAAGTCCGCATCATGGATAGTCTTCCTAGCGAGGGGGTGGTCAAAACTGTAGGATCACAAAAGGAGTTTAAGGGAAAGTTACTTTCTTCCCCGGAGCCAAGTCAAGAAAAGGAAGGGCGTCAAACAACTCAAGACCCCCCTAGAGAGGTACATTTAAAATTTGACCCTTCTAAATTTTTTTAAATAGGAACTGCGTTTGACAGTGGAGAGCAAACTCACTTAATGAGGTTCCTGGAAAAAAGAAGGACAACATTCGCTTGGAGCACGGACGAAATGCCTGGAATAGACCCAAGCGTTATCCGGCATGAGCTCAGGGTAGACCCAAAACATCCGGCAGTCAGGCAAAGGAAAAGGGTAATAGGGGAGGAAAGAGATTTGGCTGCACGAACCGAGGTCCAAAAACTGCTCAAGGCCGGATTCATCAGGGAGGTGGCATACCCACGATGGCTAGCTAACGTTGTCATGGTAAAAAAAGCTAACGGAAAGTGGAGAATGTGTGTGGATTTCACAGATTTAAATAAGGCATGTCCTAAAGATTTCTATCCCCTACCATCAATAGATAGATTGGTGGTTTCAACTGCTCAAAGCTCTGTGTTAAGTTTTTTAGATGCATTCTCCGGCTATAATCAGATAAAGATGAAAGAAGAAGATTCGGAAAAAACATCCTTTATCACTTCAGTCGGAACATTCTGTTATAAAGTAATGCCTTTTGGTCTAAAGAACGCAGGGGCTACCTTTCATCGAATGATTGACAAGGTATTTCGTCAACAACTCGCCCGAAATGTGGAAGCTTATGTTGACGATATAGTCGTAAAAAGCCCATCAAAGGAGCAGCACATGAAAGATTTAGAGGAAACATTCGATACTTTGGACAAATATCAAATCAAGCTGAATCCGGAGAAGTGTGTATTTGGTGTGACTAAAGGAAGGTTTCTCGGCTTCATTGTTGGACTGAGAGGTATCGAATTCGATCCGGAAAAAAGTCAAGCAATTCTCAACCTTTCTCCTCCGAAAATATCAAAGATGTCCAAGCCCTGAATGGGAGACTCACAGCATTAAGCAGGTTTTGTTCCAAGCTTCAGGAAAAGTCAATCCCGTTCTTCAATATTCTAAGGAAGAACAGCAAATGCCAGTGGGGACAAGAGTGTATAGACGCATTCGAAAAGATCAAGGAAATGCTTCGGGATCTGCCTAAATTGGGCGTACCTGCCCCTGGCCAAGACCTCTACCTTTATTTGTCCGCAACAGATTGGGCAGTTGTAGTTGTCTTGATCATGGAGGAAAAAAGGGAGGTACCAGTCTACTATACCGGTAAAATTTTGAGCCCAACAGAAGGACGGTATACTAACATAGAGAAAATCTTGTTTGCATTAGTAGTGGCATCAAGGAAATTGTGGCCCTATTTTCAGTCACATCGAATCTTTGTCAGGACCAATTGGCCGCTCAAGCAAATAGCGAACAATCCAAATGCTTCCGGCCTGATGGTAAGCTGGACAGTAGAGCTAACACAATATGAAATTCACTTCTTGCCCAGAATAGCGATCAAAGCCCAAGCCTTGGCAGACTTCATAACAGAAACAAACTTTGCAAAAGAAGAGAAACAGCCCCAGAATCCATACGTCATCTTGGTTGACGGGGCCCGATGCAAGAGTGGGGCAGGAGCTGGAATAGTAGTGCAAGCGCCGGACAGACAAAGCTTGAACTACGCCTTCCGGCTAGACTTTGACGTTACCAACAACGAAGCCGAATACGAAGCCCTTATCCAGGGTTTGGAGGTGGCTACTGCCCTAGGGGCAACAGGTTTCATAGAAAGATACCCTCTCTATTCTTTCCTTCCTATAAAATCCTGTTGGAAATAAAGCTTATAAAATATAACTTTTCGTAGAATTAGAGGTATACTCACACTCTATGTTGGTAGCAAGACAAAATGACAACATCTATGAAGTCAAAGAGGAAAAGTTGTGGAGGTACTTGCTCAAAGTCCAGGAGCTAAAAGCAAATTACCAAAAATGCGAACTAAAACACCTTCCTCGTGAAGAGAATGTCGAGGCAGATGCCTTGGTGAAATTGGCAAGTATGGCCGAAAGAGTACCCAATAAAATCTGGCTAGAAGTCAAAACTACGTCAAGCATAGATGAGGCTCAGGTATTTACAATAGAGTCAAATGATGAGGCAGAATCGTGGATGACTCCAATCATAGATTGCATACGACAAGGAAAGTTTCCGGAAGAGGAAAAAGAGGCTAGGACAATAAAAAGGCGGGCCGCATCATTCTTCATCGAGAATAACCAGCTGTATAAGCGATCTTTCGCAAGACCGGCACCGAAGTGTGTTACCATAGCCGAAGGGACAAAGCTAATAAAAGAGGTGCATGACGGACTCTATGGAAATCATCAAGGAGAAAGAACCACAATGCACAAAATCTTGAGGCTCGGATACTTTTGGCCAAAAATGATGGAACATTGTAAAGAATACATACAAAAGTGTCTCAAGTGTCAAGAGCACGGAAACAAAATACACAATCCTCCGGCAGAACGAAAATCAATCCTTTGCCCAATCCACTTTGCTATGTGGGGATTAGATATTGTGGGACCATTCCTAGAAGCTTCGCCAGGGAGGTTCAAATTCATATATGTCGCCATCGACCATTTCACAAAGTGGGTCGAGGCAATGCCCACCATCTCCATCACAGCTAGAAAATCATAGGAATTCATCTGGAAATATGTGGTATGCAGGTTTGGCATACCAAAGGCAATAATAACCGATAACGGAACGCAATTCAATTGCGAGAGCTTCCGGGAATTCTGTGAAGAATGGAAGATCGACTTAAGGTTTGCATCAGTGGCACACCTTCAGGCAAATGGGCAAGTCGAGAATGCGAATGGTCAGATAGTAAAAGCAATAAAGAGAAAACTCGATGAAAGAAAGGGAAAGTGGGCAGAGCTGTTACCTCAGGTCCTCTAGTCGTACAGAACAACAGAAAGGGGGCCAACAGGAGAAACACCCTACAGACTAACATATGGTTTAGAGGCTGTCATTCCGGCGGAGATGGTGGTACCATCGGTAAGATGGGAATCATATGATGAAGATGTCAACAATCAGGGAATACAAGACAATCTAGATCTCCTCGAGGAAACAAGGGTGGCCGCAGCAATAAGGATGGCGAAGGACAAGTCCAAAGTGGAGCGATATTTCAATCAAAGGATAAGAGAGCGGAGTTTCGCTCCAGGAGAGTTTGTCCTCCGGGAAGTTAAACAACCTAAAAAACTAGAGCCTCAACGAGAAGGACCGTATATCATACACCAAAAGACGGGGCGGGCTTCATATCGCATAAAAAATAGTGAGGGGTACGAATTGCCACAATCATGGCTTGGAGAATGTTTGAAAAAATTCTATGTATAAAATTCATGATTCTTCAATAAAGAGGTATTGTTTTTCCAAAGAAAAGAGTAAAAGTAAGCACCGGCCAGCGAGTCGCAGGCTATCATGCCTTGAAAGTAAAAGAAAGAACCGGCCAACGAGCCGCAGCTATCATGCCTTGAAAGTAAAAGAAAGTACCGGCCAACGAGTCGCAGGCTATCATGCCTTGAAAGTAAAAGAAAGCACCGGCCAACGAGCCACAGGCTATCATGCCTTGAAAGTAAAAGAAAGCACCGGCCAACGAGCCGCAGGCTATCATGCCTTGAAAGTAAAAGAAAGCACCGGCCAACGAGCCGCAGGCTATCGTGCCTTGAAAGTAAAAGAAAGCACCGGCCAACGAGTCGTAGGCTATAATGCCTTGAAAGTAAGCACCGGCCAACGAGCCGCAGGCTATCATGCCTTGAAAGTAAGCACCAGCCAACGAGCCGCAGGCTATCATGCCTTGAAAGTAAAAGAACGCACCGGCCAACGAGCCGTAGGCTATCATGCCTTGAAAGTAAAAGAAAGCACTGGCCAACGAGCCGCATGCTATCATGCCTTGAAAGTAAAAGAAAGCACCGGCCAACGAGCCGCAGGCTATCATGCCTTGAAAGTAAAAGAAAGCACCGGCCAACGAGCCGTAGGCTATCATGCCTTGAAAGTAAAAGAAAGCACTGGCCAACGAGCCGCAGGCTATCATGCCTTGAAAGTAAGCACCGGCCAACGAGCTGCAGGCTGTCATGCCTTGAAAGTAAGCACCGGCCAACGAGCCGCAGGCTATTATGCCTTGAAAGAAAAATCCGGCCAGACGGCCATACTTTGAAAGAAAAAGATTCGGCTACTAAAAACAAAAGTTCAGTCAATAAGCCGCAAGCTTCTTGTGTTGTAAGGGCAAACACTTAACTGACATGACTTGCATAAGGTGACCATATGTGCACCATTCAAAAAAAGGGGGAGAATACCACAGTAATAAACAAATTGGCTAAAAAAGAGAGGCAAAAACACAATAAGAAACCAGCGACTCCGGCAGACAAATTAATAAACATGGTGAAAAGTATAACTTATACTCCTCCCAAGAGTGGGGTAAAAACAATTACAAAAGTGTAATCATTACAAAAGATTCGGCAAACACAAAAGATACATTCCGAAAGAAAAACCCCTCTAAAAATAAAAGAAACTCCTATTCTATTTTTTCTGCAGCTAATCTATCACCACTACCAGCCACGCTTTCAAAAGACTTAGATCTCCTAGAAATACGCTGCACCCCTCCGGCGGACGGCTGGATGTTGCTTCCAGCCGGAAGAAAGGAGGCTTGGCCAGCGCCAAAGCATGTCTCTCCAGGACTGCGGCAGAATCTCTCGAGCTCCGAGAAGAAGTTAGACTTCTGGGCGACAGCTTTGAACTCCAGCCTGTTGTACAGATCATCGTCCAGTAACTGTAACGACCCCAAAACCGGCCTAGGAGTTAGGGCCGTTACACGCCGTGAGTCTACTACCTAACGTCGCAAGGCTCTAAAGCAAATCAAACCCCAAAACCAAATATCGAACTAGTAAAAATACCAAAAGAGTTTACAAGATCTAAATACTTATAAATCAAATACAATGAAAGGCCCGAAGGCTACACAGAAGCCCTAAAGCGTCCAACGCGCAAAGCAAACAAAGTCTAAAGAAACATAATGTAAACAAGCTCCAGAAGGGGACAAGAAGAGAAGATCCCACGAGCTCAATCTGCAAGAAAGTAAAGGGGTGAGCTAAACAGCCCAGCAAGCAGAAGACTTCCTCAAGGAAGCCCACTCAAAACAGAAGCAGAAGATAATTTATAAACAAAGACGATCACAAGCCATTTACAAATAGATAGAGTAAGACAAAAACTGAACTGAAACCAAACCAGAAGGCCACATCAAAACAAGCTCAGACTTTCAGAAACAGAGGCAGAAGAGTGGGACACTAGATATAAGCTAACACAACAGAAGGACTCACATAATGTCCTATGGATCCGAAGATCCCACAACAGAAGCCGTAGAGACAGCTAACAGACCTGTTGGTCAATGATTTCCTAAGGGAGACCCCAAGGAAACAAAGCAAAAAAGATCTGTTGGTTGCTAGGTCACCCCCCTCCAGAATCTCCACTCGGCTACGGGACAGCCCGACCCGACTATCCAAGGCTCAGAAGCAACATAACTAGGTCCCAAAATCATATGTTCATAAAACAAATCTCAAGTGCATAAAAATGCATAAAAACAGCATAGGAAGCTTGTACACATAAAGGGGGATCCAACCCCGCAAACGGAGCTCAAAACGGAGTCAGAATGGAGAAGTTATGCCAAAACAGAGGCCATGTCCGAACTTCCGTCCGAACCTGGAAGTTCGGACATAGGCCGGAAGTCAGTAAAAACAAATACGCGTCGTGTCCGAACTTTGACGTCCGGACCGACGTTCGGTTGCTGCGAAGATTTGTTTTTACTGACTTCCGGCCTATGTCCGAACTTCCAGGTTCGGACGGAAGTTTGGACATGGCCTCTGTTTTGGCATAACTTCTCCGTTCTGACTCCGTTTTGAGCTCCGTTTGCGGGGTTGGATCCCCCTTTCTGTGTACAAGCTTCCTATGCTGTTTATATGCATTTTTATGCACTTGAGATTTGTTTTATGAACATATGATTTTGGGACCTAGTTATGTTGCTTCTGAGCCTTGGATAGTCGGGTCGGGCTGTCCCGTAGCATGCTGCGCAGGAATTCCTTCTGATTATGTTCCTTGGGGTCTCCCTTAGGAAATCATTGACCGACAGGTCTGTTAGCTGTCTCTACGGCTTCTGTTGTGGGATCTTCGGATCCATAGGATGTTATGTGAGTCCTTCTGCTGTTAGCTTATATCTAGTGTCCCACTCTTCTGCCTCTGTTTCTGAAAGTCTGAGCTCGTTTTGATGTGGCCTTCTGGTATGATTTCAGTTCAGTTTTGGTCTTACTCTATCTATTTGTAAATGGCTTGTGATCCTCTCTGTTTATAAATTATCTTCTGCTTTTGTTTTGAGTGGGCTTCCTTAAGGAAGTCTTCTGCTTGCTGGGCTGCTTAGCTCACCCCTTTACTTTCTTGCAGATTGATCTCGTGGGATCTTCTCTTCTCGTCCCCTTCTGGAGCTTGTTTACATTATGTTTCTTTAGACTTTGTTTGCTTTGCGCGTTGGATGCTTTAGAGCTTCTGTGTAGCCTTCGGGCCTTTCAATGTATTTGATTTATAAGTATTTGGATCTTGTAAACTCTTTTGGTATTTTTACTAGTTCGATATTTGGTTTTGGGGTTTGATTTGCTTTAGAGCCTTGCGACGTTAGGTAGTAGACTCGCGGCGTGTAACGGCCCTAACTCCTAGGCCGGTTTTGGGGTCGTTACATTTAGTGGTATCAGAGCCAAGTTTGGCTTTCTTTGGGTTTTGTGGGTGTCTGCATATCTACGCTTCCGTGTCATTGTGTGATTTGTTCTAAGTGTTTTATGCTGCATGATTTGTCTGCTATCTGCTATTTGATTTAATTATCCTCTGGAGTCTGTTGTGTGTATTTGCTCTGTAGTTGTCCACTATCAGAGTAGCGCAACGGAAGCGTAGTGTCTGTTTATCTGTATGCTTTTGTGCTTTAAGTCTGAGTCCGAGGGAGTCGGGTCCTTTGGAAAAGGGTGACCGAATGTGAGTTCTGGTTTGTTTGAGAGGTGTGCCATGGTTGTGTGTATGTGAAGTGAGTTGTGTTTTGTTCTAGGATGTGAGTTAGAGAGGTGTTCAGTCTGTGAGGTGTGAGTGGGTTTAGATGGGTTTGGCTCAGGTGGTTGTATGATGCTGTTTGGAAGTGTTTTGGTTATGAGATCCGGTTAGGTATGTGCTTTGGATCAGTATTGGAAGTGTTGGAGTGTGGGCTACGAGACTGAGTGATATGATACGTTGGGGTGTGAGATCGGGTGTGAGCTGAGTCGTGAGTTCTACGTTTAGGTGAGAGTGTTGGTTTGAGAGTTTCAAGCTGTGTGATGTGAGCCTAGGGGTGCATCAGTGTGTGTGTTCCAGAGTGTGTTGTGCTTTGGTTCTGAGTGGCTTGTGGGTGAGTTCGAGAGGTGTGTTTGTTTAGTCCTTTGGATAGGGACATCTTCTGAGAGAGTTGAGTGTTTCTTTGTGTCTCTAGGCTGAGCTTAAGTAATCTTTTGTTATGTCCCTTCAGTTTGTCAGTCAGCAGCTGGTGCGAGTACTGCCCTAATCCTTCAAGCTTTGCCTTCTGCGATCTTGTGTTTCGCTCATTCTGTTAGTGAATCTGCTTGTGAGGTTAGGTGTTGGCTCGAGCAAGGTAGAGCTTTTGAGACGAGTGGTCACCTTTTTTGTGCTTCCGGAGCCTTCGTGCTTAGCCTTCAGTAATCATCTGTTTCGCTTCTTTGTTAGTGAGCCAGCCAGTAAACTTTGAGTGCTAGCTCTTTGAGGTTAGAGTCTCTGAATTGGGTGAGTGTTCTTCTTGCGCCTTGGAGCCAACCTTCTATTGAGTTCCTCTGTTCGCCTGTCAGTAATGAGTCTCAGTGTTGTGCATATGCTTCGAGTTTAACCTCTGTAACTATCTGATTTGCTCCTTCCGTTAGGGAATCAATCTGAGAGGTCCGTGTGATAGCTGGTGCAAAGTTAGAGTTTCTGGAAGTGTGAGGGTTCTTTCCATGCCTTGGTGTTGAGCTTTTTAGTAATTCCCGTTTTGGTTCCTTCTATCTGTGAGACAGTCAGTGATTCGGTGAGCTGGCCCGTGTAAGATAGAGCTCTGAGACTGTGAGTGTTCCTTCGGTACCCTAAAGTTAAGTGGTTAGGTAATCTTTTGCTTTGTCCCTTCTATTAGTGAGTCTACTAGTATGTTCTGAAGGCTGGATCTTTGTTATGCGAGTCTCTAAAGTGTGTGGGTGCTTCTCTTGTTCTTTGAGACTAAGTGTTGGTGACCTTCTAGTGTGCTCTTCTGTCAGTCAGTTAGTAGTGAGATGAGAGTGTTCCAGCTCCTTCAGGCCTAGCCTTCAGTAACCTTCTGCTTCGTTCTTTTGTTAGCGTTTGAGCCAGTAGGTTCGGTGTGTTAGCATGGGTATGATTAGCGATGTGGAGTGTGTTTCTTGTGCCTTAGTCTGAGATTGTAGGGATCTTCTGGTATGTTCCATGTTTGTTAGTCAGTGGTGAGTTTAGGTGTGGCTCCTGTGCTTTCAGGCTTAGTTCTTAGTTACATTTGCTTCATTTCTTCGGTCAGCAAGTCAGTTGTCAAGTTGGAGTGTTAGCTCTGTGAGATGTAAGTGTTTCCTTCCGTGCTCTAATGTTTTGCGCCAGTAATATTCTGCTTGTCCTTCTGTCAGGCTAACAGTTGTGAATCTTGTTCTGAGTGTCAACTCCCTATGAGGGTTGACCTTTTGACCTGTGAGCTTCATTCTGCATGTCTTAGAGTTTGTAGTATTCCTGCACTTGTGGTGCATTCGTGTGTATTCCGCGTTTCGTCGAATTTCGAGACGAAATTCATTTTAAGGGGGGTATAATGTTATGCCCCAGTTTTTTTTTCTATTTTATTTCATCTTGTTTCAAATTCGCAAGGGAGCTTTATAACTTTCTAACCTTATTTTAGTGGGATTATGTCGTCAACAATATAATTCCTAAGTTAGAAGGAAGGAGGGTTAATCTTGTCCTTTTGGTCTTGTTACTAATTAAGGAGTTGGAGAGTTAGAAAACTAAATTCTTTTTAGATATCCTAACTCTTATTTTTATTCTCTCTCATTTTTATTTCTCGATCATCCCTCTCGACAGTTTTCTTCCTCCTCCTCTCAACTCTCGTTCTGCAGAAACTTCCCCTCCCTTGCTCTCTTCTTCACAATTCTTCCATCCTGCAAATTAATTAGTCAGGTGTCTAACTTCAGCATCGAGGATTCCAATCCGTAGAGTCCGAGTGTGCGTTGCTGTTCGTCAGTCAAGTTCCTTGCTTCTCCCTCCGGTGTTGGTCCTTTTCGATTTGTGCGAGTGTTTGAGATTTCGGGATGTAATTCGAGTGGAGCAGGTTGTAGAGTCCGCAGAGATAGCATTGCTTCGGATGTGAGGTAGGTGGTGAATGGATTCGGGTGGGTGTGTTCAACCACGGGGGATTTCCGTTCTAATTAGTTTTCTGTATATGATTGCTTGATTCTCTGGTGGTGATGGTTTTGGTTGATTTTGATGTGTGTTTGATGCGTTAAAACCCCGTGGAAATGTGTTTTCGATTGGCTAACTTGCTATAATAAATTATGTATGTCTTGTGGGAGAATTGTGGCTCGGTTCTGGCTGATTTCCGCAAGTGATTTTGCAGTTTTCACAGTGTCCGAACATGTGTCCGAACATTGAAGTTCGGACATCATACGCCGGCAGAATTTCAGACTCTCGGTTTATGTCCGAACATGCAAGGTCGGACGCATGTTCGGACCGGCCTTTGTTTTAGCATAACTTCTTCGTCTGAGCTCCGTTTTGAGTGCCGTTTGCGGCGTTGGATTCGTCTTTTTGAGTACTATCTTTTCTGATATGTTTTAGCACATGTATATTGGCACTTTATTTTGAAAGTCCTCAACAAGCCTTGGAACTTTGATTTGCTCTAAAAGAGTGTTTGAGCTTCTATGCTTCTGTTTGGTTTTTGTGTTTGATAGTCAGTGTATGAATTTTGTTTTAATAAGGGATTATGATCCTTTTGATGTGCTTTGGCCCTCCGTTCTATTATGTTAAAGGCTTCTGCGTCGTTTTGTAAAGTTTCTGTTTTGGGACCTATATGTTTAGCTTCTGAGCATTGGATAGTCGAGTCTGGCTGTCCCGTAGCATGCTGCTTAGGAATTCCTTCTGTTATTCCCTCGGGTTCCCTTATGTTCTATCTCTCAGGGTCCCATGGATGTTTAGTGACCGAAGGGTCCGTAGCTGTCTCTACGGCTTCTGTTGTGGGATCTTCGGATCCATAGGACGTTATGTGAGTCCTTCTGATGTGTCAGCTGGTGTCTAGTGTCCCTCCTCTGTTTTGATTAAGCTTCTGATATGAACGTCTGAGTTTGTGGTTTGCTTTGTTCTGATTTAAGACTTCCGTTCAATTTGCTCAGTTTCTGCTTCTCTGCTCTGATTTGACAAACTTCTACTTCGGTTCTGGCCTGTCACTCCTCTGATTTGAGAAAGCTTCATTCTCTATCTGATTTCTGTTACAACTTCCAGTCTGATATGCTAAGCTTATGTATTAGTATACGATTATGTTCAGTATATGTTTTGAGCATGCTTAGCTGATGAAGTTTATCACCTGCTGAGCTATAGTTTGGCTCACCGCTATTTCTGTCTGATTTGCAGGTTTAAGTTTCCTTTGAAGACTCCGCTCTGCTTTCTGCTTCGTCTTTCATTTTGTATTTGTTGTCGTGGCTTAAGGCCCTTTGTAAAGGGATTCTGTTATGTAACGAGGTTTGGCTTCTATATGTAATGTCGGATAGACCTTGTAATCTGTTTTCAGTTAATAAAAGTGTACTTTGCTTCGGTTTTGGGTTTCGTATTTTAGAGCCTTGCGTTATTAGGTAATAGATACACGGCGTGTAACGTCCCTAACTCCTAGGGTGGTTTTAGGGTCATTACTGTAACTCTCCTTTCTCAAGAAAGTACTCCGAAATAATCTGCTGCCAGATGTCGACTATCCTGCGGCACTGAGAAGCGAAGGATTCCTTAAGATGAGCATTAATTGTACCTTGCTTTTGTATCTCCTCCTGAGATTGCCGTGAAAACGACATGAGCTTGGCCACCTGGGACTCAAGGGTCAGGACCTGGGCTCGATATTTGTCACGCTGAGCATTGGCTAGAGACAGCTCCTCTTTAGCGCTAGTTACCTGACCATTCAGCTGCTTGACATGCTTCAAAAGATTGGCAGAGCTCAAGCCTGACAGGAACATAAGAAAAGTAAGAAATAGAGGGAGTAAAAGGAAGAAATAAAAACAAAATCGAAATCTGAAGGTTTACCTTGGTTCGATGACTCGGCATTCTCTACCCGGAGACGAGACATGGCTTCCTCCAAGCCTTTCACTCTCTCTTTCAGCCTGGTTTTCTCATCTGACAAGGCAATTCTTTCCGCAGCAAGGGTCTTCTTCTCCTCCTCTAAGATAGAACAATCCCGAAGCAGAGATTGCTTTTCTTGTTCAAAAGAAGTCCTTGACTGCTCTTCCAGCACGGCCTTTTCCTCCACTGTGCAGTTAAGCTCCTGAATGAGTTTTCCCTTCTCCTCTACAAGGGCCTCGTTTTCTCGTTTAAGCGCCTGCTTCTCCAGCTCAAGCGCCTCGACCTCCAGCTTAAAGGAATTCCTCTCTGCATAGAAAAAAGCCTTGTCGGCCTGGAGGGAATTTACCTCGTTTCGGTGAGCAGAACGCACCTGATCCAGCAAAACATTTAGGTCAGAGAAGGCCCGAGCCAGCTTATCTTTCCCAGAATCAAAATGGTTTCATACCTCTATCAAAGTATTGTCAGCTTCCAGGATCCGGCTTTTTAGAGAAAAATTTTCTTCTCGGAGTTTCTTCAGTTGTGACTCATATTCGTCACGCTGACGGACGCATTCCTGCCGAGACAGCTGCAGATCCTGGTTTATTGCCTCAGTCCTCTCCTTCACCTTGAGATCAATCTTGTAGTGAATCTGGTCAATATAGGCATCATGAGAAGAGCGGCTCTGCTTCAGCTCCTCTTGAGCATTATTGGCCCGGCTCTCCTCGTAGCGGAGCCTGGACTGGAGGTTGCCGGAATGAACCTCAGCACTTTGGGCCATGGACATCACCTAAAAACAACACAGATCACAAAATTATGGAAAAAGCAAAACAGATCAGGAAAGAAACACAAAGAAAGATATTTAAAAGGAGGGTACGCCAACCTGAAAGAGGCCCCCCACATCAAGTCAAACACATCACTTATTGGGAGGGAATGCCGCATGATAGCATCTGCCCCCCCCCCCATCTCCCATCCGCAACCTTTGTTTAGTAGCAGTAACGGTTGCTGGAGGAGCAAAGATCCCGTCTGGATGATCGGATCTCTTTATTGCCTCCTTCCAGATGGAGGAATACTTGGCAGATTCGCAAGATATCAAAGGAAGAGGGTGCCCGCGGTGATAAAACCATCCTTCCTTTTCAGAAGGGCCGGTAAAGGACTCCTGAGCAGGAGGAGGAGGCGAGGAAAAAGAAGAGGCCATAATGTCCTCTCGTTGCTTACTCCGAAGCTCGGGGTCTTCAGGCACCCGCCGATACTCCGTCGCTCTTTCCCGCGCTGCATCCTTGGCCGTAGCAACGTCAATGGAGAATAAGGTTGAGGCCTTAGGGATGTCAGAGGTTTGTCCCTCTCCCGATGTCCCTGGCTGTGAAGCCTTCGGCTTTGATGTAGTTTTCTTTTTTAGTTTTTGCTTAACAGGAACAGAGACTGCTGCAGTAAAAAAAAAAGCAGACATCATGTCAGTACCAGAAGGTTCAAGTGCATACAAAGCCAGAAACAGAAGGGTACTGTAAAAATCAAAAGAGCAAGGAAAAACGAGGGATCAATCAAAACCTTGTTTGGACAGAAGATCGGTGCGGAGTCCTGTAGCCTCCAAAGTGTTCTCTTGGGTAGGATCTGAAGAAAAGTAACCCGACAAGTCAGGAAACTGCTCGCAAATCGGAGTCGGTTGACCAGACTCCCGCCCCAGGCGAGAACCAAGGTCTAGACCCGAACCAGGGGTGAGAGGAAGAAAGACACGGCGCCCAGACTCGGGGCTCACGTGCCATGTACCTGGCAATCTGGCGTTAGCACCTTCGGATGATTCCAGCCTTTTCTTTTTCTTCAAATAACCAGCTTGGTCATCTCTAGCTTCTTGCCTGGAGCGCTTCATAAGAGGGGGAATGTCTCCCAAGAGCTGCTCAGCCGCATCGGCAGCCGCATCCATTGTGTCATAGTAATTGATTTTCTCGTCCCCATTCTTGAAGGTGACGAAATTCTAGCTGTAAAAGGGACCGATCTTATCCCCATTCTGAAAGAAATATGCATTCAACACACCAAAGTGATAAGAAAACCAACGGGGACAGCAAAACTGGTGCTAAAAAATTGAACACTTACTGTGATAGGTCTTCAGAGAAGACAAACGTGCATTCGAAAAAAATGCCTCGACAGTCGGCGGCTTTTTGTTTTGTGCCCTCAGAATCTTCAAAATGGGCAGCTCGGCCGGAGGAGTAGGGGGACAGATCAACTGACCTTTGGCGACTTCAGCACAGTAGGGGACACCCAGATGGCGGCCGGATGGAGGAACGATGACAAACCACCGCGAACTCCACTCGTGAACCTTCTTGTAGTCAAAAAGGGAGTATCCGGCTTTCGCAATTAGGTTAAGCTGTCAGGATCAACCCTCACCGTGAAGAACCGGACAAAGTCAGTACCTTACAGCCGAATCTTGCTCTCTTCACAAAGAGAAACAAAGGCATGGAGATGCGAAATGGCCTTTGGATGAAGATGAGCGAGAGAGCAGCAACGGCGAAGCAGGAAGCCCAACACAAAAGGGTGTGGGGGAATAGTCAGGCCGGAGCGGAAAAAATCGGCGTAGACCACATACCCAACGCCAAAGTCGTCGTTGGGGTGAGAATCGGGGGATGGTAGGTAAATTTGGGTTCCGAGTGGAGCTTCGACGTCCCTAAGGCAATCGTAAAGGGTGGAGAAGTCGAGAGAAGAAGAAGAGGGCTCGCGCCCGGACAAAAAGGGCTTCAAAGGCTTCAGGAGCGTGGGGCTGAAGCCATTGGGAGAGCGAGAGCCCTGAATCGCCTCGATGGCAGACGGAAATTTCGCAGCAAGCTTACTCTCTTTTGCAGTGGAGGTCGACATTCATGAGCTTGGCACGAAGTCAAAAGGTAGCGACAACAAAAGGGAAGGCAGAGTACGATAACAGAGTGGCGAGAGGCGAAGACAGTCAAAGCGAGAGGGCAAAGGAGGAATGAAGAGGAAGCTCGAAAACTCGGACTTTAAGGGACGTTTCCTCCCGCTCAAATAAATAATACATATATATGACCAAACAAAAAACACCTTTTTACAGGAAAAGGAAAGGGCCACACGCTTCCTAAAGACGGTTCCGACGGTTAGTCAGAAGAGGGACCCTACGTATTCCATACTGGAAACAGGCGACAAAGTTCAAAAAAAGCGGTACAGAACAGGTTCGGGTCACGAGCTTCGCACATGGCCGATAAGAAGTTCTTTCTCTCCAAGTATGAAGAAAAACAACTTGTGGGACTGAGATAAGGTAAAGACGAAGCACAAACAGACTAAAGAGCCTCAGAGTTGGCCGCAGTCGCAAAATTTCTCGCCGAAGCACGAGGCACAGAAGTTCTATTTTCTTCACCAAAAATTCAGAAAGATAGAACTTGTGGGACTGATGAGAAGGGAGGAAATGGTACCAAGCCAAACAAGACATAGAGCATCCGGCTGCCTCTAGCCAGATGGAAATAGAAGTGCATAAAGCATCCGGCCGTCTCGGCCGGACGAAAGTAGGATTAAGGCAGAACAAAGTGTAGTATGGCCGACCGTCTGTGGTCGGCCAAAGATGTTAGGAAGGGGCAAAACCGTACTTATACATGTAAAATACAGGCTGGCAACATGAGACTAGGCCCAAAAACTCTATAAATAGGGGTGTACCCCCATGAAATAAGACATGTAACATTTGGGCAATCAGACTCAAACTTGATCCTAACAAACGGCTCAAAAGACTCTCTCCCTCTCTTTCCCCTTGCGAGATTTTGTGATCGGGACCAGGTAACTTAGGATAGTAAATCTGATCGAATTGGATTAGGATTCTACACACAGTTTCAGGGAATAAAACAAAAGTATTAAATGAGTTAGGTTTCTAGCATTCAATGAACAAAAATAGGGTCAAGCCCTATCCTAGGATACAAATGAGACTACTCAACCGTTAATAAAGGGAAGAGAAGGGAAGAGGGAGAGTTAGCCATGGGAGGAGCTCTTGAGCTTCAATGGAGGTAGATTTCTTCAATCTCTTCTTCCTCCTCTTCTTCTCTCTTTTCTCCTCTTCTTTTCTCCCTTATTTTTGCCTCTCTCTCTCTCTCTTCTTTTTCTGGTTTGTGTCATGTATGTTCAAGAATGAGGGAGAATGACCCAAAATCTAGCTAAAACACCAATCTGGACAAATTTTCCGTCCGACAGACCCTCCCAAGGTCAGTCTCGTGGGTTGGTCGGACCCTCTGATGAAGGAAGCACGTGACATTTTTAAGCTCGATCGACCCTACCTATGGTCGGTCCCAGGGTCGGTCGATTCCAGTGAGTTACAGAAGAGTTGGACAAGGTCAGTCCGACCCTCCCAAGGTCGGTCCTAGGGTCGGTCTAGTAGAAAACTCTTCTTTGTGCCTGAATTCTCCCAATGCTTCCCGTTGGCTGGGCATCCTCCCTGAAGTGTTCGAATCATTGATGCATCCTCAAATTAAGCTTTCAAAATGTACTCACATGAGTATTTACCTATTCAAATATGTCAAAAGTATAAGTGCACTAATAATCACAAAAGTACTCCATAAAGTGGTGAAATAAGTTATGCACCAAATAAAATGAATTGGATAAAGACCTTGAAATAGCATTATTTCACCACTTATCAGTAATTGGCTAACCCAAGGAAACTTTAAACCTCTTTCACACTCTTCGGTCTTGTCCAACCCTTAACAACTTGGATCTTAGATGGATCTATAGAAATACCCTCACTGGTCATCACATGACCAAGGAACGAAACCTTTTCCAACCAGAACTCACACTTAGATAGTTTAGCATATAGCTTATTATCTCTCAAAGTCTACAACACTGTTCTCAAGTGACTCTCATGATCCTTCTTATCCTTGGAATACACCAGAATATCATCGATGAACACCACTACGAACTTATCCAAGTAGGAGCTAAAAATTCTATTCACTAAATCCATTAAAACCGCAGGGCGCATTAGTTAGTCCAAATTGTTTCACCATTAACTCATAATGTCCATATCTTGTACTAAAGGGTGTCTTAGGAATATCCTTCTTCGCGACTCTCAATTGATGATATCCAAACCTATGGTCAATCTTATAGAAAACTCCCACGCCCTACAACTGATCAAACAGATCATTAATCCTTGGCAACGGGTACTTATTCTTTACTGTACCTTGTTAAGCTCTCGGTAGTCAATTCAGAGCCTCAACCCACCATCATTCTTCTTTACAAACAAAACTAAAGCTCCCCACTGCGAAACACTCAAGCGAATATAGCCATTGTCTAATAACTACTCCAACTGACTCTTTAATTTCTTCATCTCGATCGGGGCCTTTCTGTATGGGGTCTTAGAAATTGGATCCATTGCAGGTACCAGATCAACTGTGAACTCCACCTCCCTAACTGGTGGCATGCCTGGAATTTCTTCGGGGAACATGTCTAAAAATTTCAGTACTATCAGAATTTCTTCCGAAATACTCTGGTCTGGAAACTTACTAGAAGATCCCTCATCCACATTCTGACCAAAACACGTGAATGCAGGCTTTCCCTTTCTTACTTCTTTCAAAATATCTAATGCAGATACTACCTTAATTCCCGACCTACCTCCTCCACTTCTATAAGAAATTCTCTTTCCGGAAGGAGCCTTAAGAACCACCTTTTGATCAGAATAATCTATTTGTCTTTTGAATTTACTCAACCAATGCATCCCCTAAATCAAATCAAAGTCGGCCAAACCGAATTCAATCAAATCATACACGAATTCCTCCCCTTTTATCTTAACACCCAATCCTTTAATCATCCTAGAACAATGAAACACCTCCCCTGATGGAATAGAAATAGCTATTGAAACTGAACTATTCACTACCAGACCAGATGCCTTCAAGAATGACGAAGCAACAAAGGGATACGAAGCTCCCGAATCAAACAAAACATTAGCATGGGCATCATGGACTAAGAACGTACCTGAGATGACATTCGCTTCCTGGTCCGCCTCCACCTTACTCATCACATTAATGTGTCCTTGGTTCCAGTAGTTACTGCTCCAGGTATTCTCTTCCTTCCTCCCCACTTGATTCATATTCCTCCCATCGCTTTGATTCCCTCAACTGTTAACCTGACATTAAATGCTGCTAACGAGAAAATTTGTTAGGAAAAACGAAGAAGATACAAAAGAATAAATAATAACTACAAACCTACAACCTACTAATACGGGTAGCGAATAAAAACCCGGTCGGAGTATAGTGTAAATATAAATTACCGCGAAGAATCGTTGAAATACCCCTAAATTATTTAAAAATTATTTAGGGGATTTCTTTTGTTAAATCTTAAATATAACACTATTAAATATTAAATTATTATGTGGAGTTATGGAATTTATTTAGGGGTTCCTCCTCCTCCTATTTAACCCTAAAGAATACAATAAAATATTTAATTATATATAGTATTATGAATTTATAATAAGATTTATAAGTCAATAAATCTAGGGAAAATTATAAACACTCCAACTATATTATAAGATTTTAGGAAGTGTTGGAACATTGTTTTGAAACATAAAAGTCATATAAATTCTAGAAACCTAAAGCTTTTAAGCCTTGCTAGGGTTACTTTTGAGAATGGACAAACCAGACCATGAAACCTATACCAATAAATAGGTTATGGAAAACCATGAAGATCGTAAAAGAACGTCAAAAACGGATCCTCCTAGCCAAGTTATGATCAAATGAAGTTTAGAGCCAAAATTTTGAAAAAATGCTGATGTGGCAGCTTTTGCTGACTCATCGCGTGCCTCGGTAATCGCGCCTAACACTTAGCCGTTTTATCTCCTATATAATTCCGGTAACAGAAACCAGTCTTTGCCCTAATCTTGTGACCTTCATACTTCTCATCTTATGGATTTTTGAGTGTCGTCTTCTTTGTTGCCTTCTCCTACACTTCCTCTAAACAACCATAGCTCACACTAACCCTAATTTATCCTAAATCAACCGGAAATTCGAGCCAAAGTAGCCACCCTGCAAAACCGTAACTGCAGTTTCCAGTTTTTCCTTCGAATCAGGTAACTTCGTCTAGCCATAACTTCTTCATTTCTCAGCCACATTTCATGTTCTTAGCTCTTTTGAAGAGCTCTAATCCCTCTAAAACTTTCATGTTGATGGCCTAAGCCAATTCTCAACCGTTTGGAAGAACAAGTGTCTAAAGTTTCGGTTTCGCCACAGCATAAAATCATAGTTTTTCTTTTCCAGAAAACGCAAGGTAAACTCGCAACTTCCAGCTTCGATTTCTTTCTGTGTAGTGCAAGTTAGGGTGAGTTTACTTGCTATCATTGTGTAGAGCTAAGTTTCTTCTTTAGATTAAGCCCAAAACCTAGTTCTAACTCCTTCTGTACTGTAAATTATAGCGTTGCAAAGTAGGCTACTCAATTGGTTGGGCGTTTTTTAGAAACCGAAACAATCTGCTCGATTCGAGCAATTCCGGTAAGTTTTTCTTCAAATTCCTTCAACCTTGCTAAACTATGTTACATTATCGGTCAAAACCATGATTCAATTGCATCAATTACGCTTTAGTTGAGTGAATTTGACAGATTTGGTTTCGGAAACCCGTATGAACCCTAACCTCGAAATCGAATTCGAAAACCATGAATACTGCATTATAATTGAGAAACGGTGTCATTAGAACCGTAATTTAATTTCGAAACCATAGAAACAAGAATCACTCTATTTCGTTCTGTAGATTAAGAGAAAACTCGAATTTAGTACCGGGTTGCGGGATTAGGTTGCTGATGAACTCGGCTTTCAGCAGCCGTCCGATCGTAGTTATAAGAAACGGACGGCTGAGATTAGATCGTTTCAAATTAAGAGTATAAGTTTTTATTATAATTCAAATAAACCTAACTTGTTGAATGTATTTAAATGCCTTCCCAATGTATTTTGACACGAAATTTTAACCATAGATTCCTTATTTAATCTAGTTTTTTTGATGTAAATTAATTATGGTTTGGAGTTTTTAAACGTAAGTTATGATTTTGCAAGTTACGGGTTTTCTAGAATTATTTGGCTAAATTAAAAAGATATTTTTATGAAATAAAATTTTTAATATGTCTAAAATGTTAGTTACTGTATATTAAATTGGGACTTTTTGGGCACGTAATTGGTTTTTGTGTTTTGAGTTTTCATAAGAATAACTTCTAATATATGGTTTTTAATGTAACCAAAATTAAAGTATGGTTTGTTAATAACTTTTTAAGCTGGGAGAATATGGAAACTAAATTAACATTTTATAACAGTAAGTTTATAAACGTTTTGGTATTAGCTTTTAAGAGAAGTGAAATTATACATATATGTATATATACTTATTTAAGTAGAAACTTATGTAAATCAAGGAATTTAATTATTTTTACGTTTTATTTATTATACTATATGGGAGTTAATATTTTTAATTAAACTAAGGAATATATATATATATATTTAGGCATATATAAAAAGGGAATAAGTAGTAACTTAGAGTAAAGCAAGGAACTAATAAATTAACACTTATAATAACTAAATATTATAAGAGCTAGAAACCTAAGATATAGTAGAAAAATACTTAATGAAACATACTTGGAATGCAGTTAAAGGTTGTAGTAATAAGATAGTTTAAATATGATAAGTTACATAGGGGATGTCTTAGTTAAATTCTAATACTGGTATACTTATATATATTAAATAAATAAAGGAAAACATTTTACTTATTAAACCATGTGTCGGTTATGGTATGCCTAAAAGTTATTGAACATAATTAAATACAATAAAATTTCCTAAAATGTTATAGATAAATCTTAATACATAAAGATGTATGTAAATATATATGTATACAAATACATTGAAATAGATGAGGGAAATAATATTCCTTGTGATAGTTATAATAAGTAGAATATGTATATATATGTTAAACCTTAGGTTTTAATCGGTGTGTAATTAAATAGTCGCTATTAACTTAAGGGTTTAATTACACAACATAAGCTTAACACGGTCTTGGGTAACTACTAAGCCCAAGTCTTGAACTCCAAAAGCCCACTTAAACAGTTCAAAGAAGTTTGGGCCACTCTCAGGAATAAATTTTAAACCGTTCCAAACTAACGAAATGGGCCTAACAAAGGATTTAGTTAACAAGTCAAGCCCAAATCTTTGTGAGAGAATAATGGTAAACCTGGAACTATTAATCAGTAAGGAAAGAAGGTTGTTTAGTTTATAAGTCCCTCAACTAATCGACACTTGGAACACCTTAATTATAGGTTACTATTGGGGAATCACTTATTCGAGTTATTTATTGTTCTTCACATACCAAGTACGATTTCTCGTACTCCGATACTTTTACTGATTGACTTATGGAATGTTTTTGCAAACGCTAACTGACTTTAAGAGGAATTTCTAAAAGGAAATGGTTGTGTGACTAACTCAGCTTGTGTGACTAACTGAGCCTTGAATGTGAAACTCACTTGGGTATTGGTTCCTTCTTTTTTGTTGTTCCATTAGACATTGACTGCTTAGGGTTTACGCTTCTGCACTTTGTAGGACTGAGTGTTTTGGTATTGCTCTGGGTAGTTAGTGATCTAGTGGGAATTTGGAAAAGGTCAACTTTGGTAAATTCTTCTTTTGACTCTGGATATCGTTTCATCCATGAGCTGGTTCTTGAGGTTTCGACGTGCGCGTGTCTTCAATGGTAACAGCAGGGGGCTGTATATCCCTCGCCCATAGGGGCATTTATATTTAACAGCAGGGGGCTTATATCCCTCGTCCACCAGGACATTTTAATCTGACAGCAGGGGGCTGTATATCCCTCGTCCATACGGACATTTATATCTGGCGGTGGGGGCCATCTCTCCCAATTGGTTTTATTCCACTCTGGAGTTATTGGTTCTTGGTTCTATCTTTTCATTCCTAGTCCTTTGTCACTATCTGAGTCTTTCTACTCCTAACGGGAATTGGGTTTAACTAAGGCAATGGATGTTCACTAACACATGAAGTGGTTTTGTTTCACTAACTTTGCTTTTCTGTTATTAACCTTTATTCTTATCTTGTTATCTTGATTTGGTGATTTGTGAAATGCCTGTTCCTCTGTGTGGTTTAAGTGATTGTTTTCCTGCTATTATTTATTTAAGAGTTGTATTATAAGTTTGTTTTTGGAGGATCGTACCAGTTCCATTCCAGGGAACTGACCCACCCCTCTTGGGGTGGGCTGCTTGGTTTTATCTTGCAGGTACGGTTATTTTACAGGTGGCCACGAAGAGAACGAGTGTTGGGATGGGATTAGGTTTTGAGAGTTTATGTTTTTATTCTGTTTTACTGTTGTTAAGTTTTCTCGAGGTTCAGGCCGTGATAGTTGTAATCATTAAGTTGTATTTGGTGAGGTTTGGTGCCGGGTGTTTGGAACCCGATGGTCTGTACGCCTTTAGTATTTTATTTCCGCTATAAATATGTTAAATAGGGGCGTTACAGAAATTGGTATCAGAGCGTAGTTACGCTCTGAACCCGAGAAAACAAGCCGAGTGAAATACTTAGATTATAGGTGCACTTAAAACTGGGGAACTGGGGTAGAATTGGGAAGTGAGAATTCCAGAAAGGTGCGTGACCCTACCCCATACTTACTTCATGTACATACGAACCGTCCTTAGGACGTTATAAATATTTCATATATTACTACATAGAGAGTTAGACTTTACAATACGCCTTCTGAGTAACAAAACCGTCATACCAGCTAGATGTCTCGAAGAGGAGGAAGAGGAGGAGCTGGTCCCTCAGGAGGCTATGGACCCGACGCTGTCACCCTGGAGGTCATAGCGCAGATTGTGACAGCTGCATTGGCCCAGCAGCAGGCTCAGATCCTACAGCCACCACCGCCACCACCTAATGGTCCCCGGGAGTTCAACTGGCTGAAGGCGGTTAATGACCTTCTTCCTCCCATCTATGAAGGCCAACCAGAACCGAACACTTTAGAGAAATACATAGACGAGATGCAAAAGGCCTTCACCTCTCTGCATGTTCCAGTAAATCGCCAGGTGGACATAGCGGCCTACTTTCTTCAGGGACCCGCATCGATGGTGGCAGACTGCTAGAGCCGAGCTGACGGCCCAGGCGAACTTTGACTTCCAGGCATTTCTAGTGGCCCTGAGAGCTAAATTTTATCCATCCTATCTACAGAAGAGGATGAGGAGTGAGTTCGAGCAGCTGAAGCAAGGGAATTCCTCTGTTGCTGAGTACTACAATAAATTTATGGAGTTACTTGCTGTCATTGGAGAGGGAGCTTACGCTCCAAGATATCTGGTGGACAAATTCCATACCGGCTTGAACTTCAAGATCATGACTATGATCGGTTCCACCAGAGGGATGACCCTACAGGTATGGAATATGAGTTAGAATTTCTGGTGCGCAAAGATTTCCCCACTAACACATCTTGTAACGACAGGAACTAGCTGATGATGCGAACGATTGCGAGACCACCATTGCCTATCAGGATTCTGTGCTAGGCAAGAGGAGGAATGATAATGGGGGAGGAAATGGAAGAGGACCCCCTCAGACTCAGGAAAGGAGGGGAAAATTTTTCAAGGGAGGGAACGAGAAGGCCATCGTCCCTTCTAATGCTAATGTTAAGCCTCTCCGCTAAGAACCACCCAGGGGTGAGAAAAGTTAGAATCTATAATATGGTTACATTTATGCTAACACGTCACTAACCTTGCACTGAAACAGGAAGCAGACCGGTAAGAAGATACTTCTGCAAGTGGTACAAGAAGGACCACCCGGGCAAGGATTGTAAAGGAAATCTGGTGGAATGCAACTACTGTGGTAAGAAAGGGCATAGGGGATTCGAATGCCACAAGAACCCGGATTCTTGGAACTACAAGCCCGCCACCGGGACCACTGCTAGAGCCCCAGCTACTACTACTACTGGAGGAGGTTGAGGTGGCATAGGAGGTGCTGGACCATCTACCAGCCGCCCTGCCCAGTGCCATCCACAGAGGCCGGGACAGAACTACCCCCAGAGGCCGGGCAAGGCACCGGTCCTTAACATGGTGGACCACGTCGAGGCAGCAAGTGATGACCCGAGTTCACCTGGTGAGGACTATCTCCCTCATGAAGAGGCTTAGACCCTTACTTTCTTTACATTCAGTTGTCTAGTTTTTCGTTGTCAATGTAAAGGGATGAACTATAAACCCTTCATTTTTTTCGTTTTGAACCTTTCATTTCCAGTTGTGAACCTTGACTTATTATTTAATGGCAATTGTTGTTCAGCTTTCGATATTTGCTTTCCTATTTTGCCATATTCCACACCCAGCATCCCTTTTGAAGCCAAACCACACCCACCAGAGAAGTGTGAGGTCTTGAGACCCGGGATGATCTTACTACGAGAGTACCTGACCCCAGCAGTCCAATATGAATTGATCCTCATGATCAGGGAGTTAGGTGTGAAGGAAGGAAATTTTTACACCCCTACCTTCAAGAATGGTTAAACCATGAAGGTGAAAATCATGTGCCTAGGTAAGAAGTGGAACCACACCACCAAGAGCTACGAAGAGGTGGAGGTGCCACCAATCCCGGGGGAACTGCAGACCATCATTAGATCTGCAGTTAAGGCAGCACAAGAATTGGAGGATGAGCTCGTCCCATACCTAACCTCAGACGTCTGCATCATCAATTTTTATGGAAAAGAAGGTAAGCTAGGGTTGCATCAAGATAAGGATGAATCCCTAGAATCCATCACCAAAGGAGTTCTAGTGGTTTTCATATCACTTGGAGACGACGCGGAGTTCCTATTCGGTGACCAGAAGCGGATGGACCTTGCCACCAAGATCCTCCTGAAGTCAGGTGATGTACTGATCTTTGGTGGGGCAGCTAGACTCATCTACCATGGGGTGAAGAGAATGAAGCCCAACACACCCCCCACACCCATTATTAACCAGACTCACCTGAAACCTGGCCGATTAAACCTGACCTTTAGACAGATCTAGCCATGTACTTTACAATTTCAGCTTTGTAATCATTAAACTGCTCATGAAGCTTTCAATAAGAATGGAAATTCTAAGAACTTATTTCTTCGTGTAGGAGCTGGAAATGTAGAGGTCAGGCTGAATGTGTTGGACCAGGCTCAAGCAAAGAGCAATGGAATGGTCATCACAGGTATACCAATTGACCTTGAACAACTACTTTGGAAGAGTTAACTAGAAACCTTAAAACTTCACTCAATAATTGCAGGCACATTCCAAATTAATGGAGTGGAGGCTACCATCATGTTTGATTCTGGAGCCTCCCACTCTTTCATATCCCAAGCATTTCATACTAAGATAAATGCCCCCACAGAGGATATCCATGATTGCTCCGTTTTGTTTCCATCGAAAGAGTTGATCAAATGCAGTAAACAGTGCAAGAATCTGAGCATGCACATCAAGGGAGCAGACTTTCTTCTCGATGCCATTGTCTTCCCTGGCATGGGATTTGACATAATTGTGGGCATGGACACGCTACAGCGGTACAGAGGTAGACTACACTGTGCAGAGCATCATCTCCTCTTGAAGTCAGCCACAGGGATCACAGTATCATACCGAATGCAACCCAAGCAGCCGACTGTGAAGGTTGTATCGGCATTATCCCTGATGAAGGAAGTGTCCAAGGGCGCGACTGCCTACTACTGTTATGCCCAAGATCTGAGGACGGATCCGAAGTTCAGGAGCGACGTTCCCATTGTGTCGGAGTACCCCGATGTTTTTCTAGAGGAGCTACCTGGACTACCACCGCTGAGAGAGGTTGAATTCAACATCGACCTCGTAACTGGCACGGGACCGATTGCCAAGGCTCCTTACCGGATGGGCCCTACAGAGATGGTGGAATTGAAGAAACAATTGCAAGAACTACTAGATAAGGGCTTCATCATACCCAGTGTCTCACCTTGGGGCGCTCCTATGCTGTTCGTCAAGAAGAAGGACGGAAGCATGAGACTGTGTATAGACTACAGAGAGCTGAACAATGTCACGATCAAAAACAAGTACCCACTGCCCAGGATTGATGACTTGTTCGACCAGCTGAGGGGAGCAAAGGTGTTCTCTAAGATTGATCTGCGTTCCGGATATCACCAGATAGCTGTAGCTGAGCCAGACATAAAGAAGACAGCTTTCCGGACCAGATATGGCCACTACGAGTTCACAGTGATGCCGTTTGGACTAACCAATGCACCCGTGATATTCATGGACCTGATGCAGAGAGTCTTCCAAGCCCAGTTGGATAAGTCTGTGGTCGTGTTCATAGACGACATTTTGGTATTCTCCAGGAGTCGGGAGGAACACGAGCAGCATTTGAGGACAGCCTTGGAGACTCTGAGAGAGAAGAAGTTATATGCCAAGTTCAGCAAGTGTAAATGCTGGCTGGACAAGGTGTCATTTCTCAGACACGTGATCTCAGCTGAGGGAGTTTTAGTAGACCCAGCTAAGATTGAAGCAGTGAAGAGCTGGCATAGACCTCGCACCGTGACAGAGGTGAGGAGTTTCCTTGGGTTGGCTGGCTATTATAGACGCTTTGTGAAGGACTTCTCCAGGCTAGCCAAGCCCTTGACCTCTCTGATGAAGAAGGACAGCCCATTTGTATGAACCGAGGCTTGTGAGGTCTCCTTCCAGGCGCTGAAGGACGTCTTGACCACAGCTCTAGTATTGATTATCCTAGAGGGGAACGAGGGGTACGAGGTATATTGCGATGCTTCAGGCAGAGGGATTGGTGGGGTACTGATGCAGCATGATGCCGAGTAGTAGCGTATGCTTCTAGACAGCTGAAGAAGCACGAAGAAATTACCCCACACACGACCTTGAGCTCCTTGCCATAGTCTTCCCCTTGAAGATCTGGCGACATTACTTGTATGGAGCCACAGTTCGGATTATGACAGACCATAAGAGTCTGAAGTACATCTGGACTCAGAAGGAGCTGAACCTAAGACAGTGACGATGGGTTGAGCTACTGGCTGATTATGCCATCAACCTTCAGTACACTGAAGGTAAAGAAATGTCGTGGCAGACGCTTGAGCAGGAGAGTGTACTCACTCCTAGCTTTGACAGAGACGACCACGATAGCGGAGGAGATATACGCAACCCAGGATAGTGATGTATACCTGCAGGGCGTCAAGTAGAAGTTATCAGACGGTATGACTGATGGTCTGAAGTATGAGTACGAGTTAGACAGCGAGTGACACCTTCGAGTCAGAGGCAGACTCTGTATTCCTCAGGATGCGACATAACTTCAGACCAGGATTCTCTCTAAGGCTCATTCCTCTACATTATCGGTACACGCTGGAGCCACCAAGATGTACAAGGATTTGAAGCAGTTATTCTGGTGGAGCGGGATGAAGAGGGATGTAGCAGATTTGGTCACCCGATGCCTCACTTGTCAGAAGGTAAAGTTTAAGCATCGTCGACCAGGAGGCCAGATTCAGTCACTACCAGTACCGTGATGGAAGTTTGACGACATCGGCATGGATATTGTGGTCGGTCTCCCTCCAGCTAGAGGTGGACTGAACGCCATATGGGTTATAGTCGATAGGTTGACCAAGACAGCTAGGTTCATACCTATCAAGGACACATGGAAGGTGCCCAAACTAGCTGAGGTGTTCACCACAGAGCATATCCGGTACCATGGGGTACCGAAGACGATCGTCTCTGATCGTGACACTCGTTTCCTCAGTAGATTTTGGCGTCAGGTGCAGGAGGCATTTGGACTCAGCTACGACTTAGCACAGCTTTTCACCCGCAGACTGATGGGCAGACTGAGAGGACTATTCAGACATTGGAGGATATGTTGCGAGCAGTCGCTCTAGACTATCAGGGGAGTTGGGTAGAGCGTCTACACCTGGTGGAGTTCTCCTATAATAGCTCCTACCACTCATCTATCGGCATGGCACCATTCCAGGCTCTGTATGGCAGGCCGTGCCGGACTCCCTTATCGTGGAGTGACCCTACCGAGGCAGTTCTGATTGGGCCCGAGTATGTTCAGACACTACAGGATGATCAGAGTTATCTAGCAGCACATGAGGGCAGCGCAATCTAGACATAAATCTTATGGGGATCAGCGCACCAGAGAGCTCAAGTTTCAGTTGGGAGACATGGTCTTCTTACGAGTGTCTCCGATGAGAGGCATCTTCAGATTTGGGATGAGGGGGAAGCTAAGCCCTAAGTATGTCGGCCCGTACAGGATTACGGAGCAAGTGGGCCCAGCTGCTTACAGACTAGAGCTACCAGCGGAGTTGGGAAGGTACACGATGTGTTTCATGTATCTCAGTTGAAGAAGTATATGCTTGACCCTTCTCACGTACTACAGCCAGAGAGACTGGAGATTGAGCCTACACTGAGGTATGAGGAGACTCCTATTCGGATCTTGGACACGAAGGTCCGAGAAATGAGAGGCAGATCAGTCAAATTGGTGAAAGTTCTTTGGGAGCATCATGGGGTTGAGGAAGCTACTTGGGAGACTGAGGACTCCATGAGAGTAAAGTACCCAGATCTGTTTACATGATATTCTGCTATCCTGTTGTACTTGTGATTCACGTTAATGGTTGTACGAGGGCGTACTTTGTCTCTTTTAAGGGGGATATACTGGCATACTCCTCCTTCGTTATCTCATCCGGATTATGCCTTGTTGCATTGTTAGTAGAGGGAGAACAGTATTAGTGGTGTGAAAGGTGTGTGTATGTACGTAGTTTTACATTATGGCACGGTAGTTTGTCACGTTTGTGTTTTGTTTCAGTTTATATTTTGATTCAGTTTGATTTGATTTCGGTACTCTCGAGTGGAATGTAGAAATGGAAATAAAGGATTGGATTGGTATGGAATTTCATTGGAATTATTATTGTCTCAGCACACCCAAAGCGGTGTGAGTGCCTATTAGTTGATTTTTAAACTTCGAGGCAAAGTTTCTTTTAAGGGGGATATACTGAAATACCCCTAAATTAATTTAAATTAATTTAGGGGATTTCTTTTGTTAAATCTTAAATAACACTATTAAATATTAAATTATTATGTGGAGTTATGTAATTTATTTAGGGGATTCCTCCTATTTAACCCTAAAGAATACAATAAAATATTTAATTATTATATTATTATATAGTATTAAGTATTATGAATTTAATAATAAGATTTATAAGTCAATAAATCTTGGGAAAATTTATAAACACTCCAACTATATTATAAAGATTTTAGGAAGTGTTGGAACATTGTTTTGAAACATAAAAGTCAATATAAAATTCTAGAAACCCTAAAGCCTTTTAAGCCTTGCCAGGGTTGACTTTTTGAGAATGGTCAAACCAGGCCATGAAACCTATACCAATAAATAGGTTATGGAAAACCATGAAGATCGATAAAAAGAACGTCAAAAACGGATCATCCTAGCCAAAGTTATGATCAAATGAAGTTTAGAGCCAAAATTTTGAAAAAATGCTGATGTGGCAGCTTTGCTGACTCATCACGCGCCTCGGTAATCGCGCCCCAACACTTAGCCGTTTTATCTCCTATAATTCCGGTAACAGAAACCAGTCTTTGCCCTATCTTGTGACCTTCATAACTTTCTCATCTTATGGAATTTTTGAGTGTCGTCTTCTTTGTTGCCTTCTCCTACACTTCCTCTAAACAACCATAGCTCACACTAACCCTAATTTATCCTAAATCAACCGGAAATTCGAGCCAAAGTAGCCACCCTGCAAAACCGTAACTGCAGTTTCCAGTTTTTCCTTCGAATCAGGTAACTTTGTCTAGCCATAACTTCTTCATTTCTCAGCCAAATTTCATGTTCTTTAGCTCGTTTTGAAGAGCTCTAATCCCTCTAAAACTTTCATGTTGATGGCCTAAGCCAATTCTCAACCGTTTGGAAGAACAAGGTGTCTAAAGTTTCGGTTTTGCCACAGCATAAAATCATAGTTTTCTTTCCAGAAAACGCAAGGTAAACTCGCAACTTCCAGCTTCGATTTCTTTCTGTGTAGTGCAAGTTAGAGTGAGTTATTGCTATCATTGTGTAGAGCTAAGTTTCTTCTTTATTAAGCCCAAAAACTAGTTCTAACTCCTTCTGTACTGTAAATTATAGCGTTGCAAAGTAGGCTACTCAATTGGGTTGGGCGTTTTTCTAGAAACCGAAAACAAATCTGCTCGATTCGAGCAATTCCGGTAAGTTTTCTTCAAATTCCTTCAACCTTGCTAAACTATGTTACATTATCGGTCAAAACCATGATTCAATTGCATCAATTACGCTTTAGATTGAGTGAATTTGACAGATTTGGTTTCGGAAACCCGTATGAACCCTAACCTCGAAATCGAATTCGAAAACCATTGAATACTGCATTATAATTGGGGAAACGGTGTCATTAGAACCGTAATTTAATTTCGAAACCATAGAAACAAGAATCACTCTATTTCGTTCTGTAGATTAAGAGAAAACTCGAATTTAGTACACGGGTTGCGGGATTAGGTTGCTGATGAACTCGGCTTTCAGCAGCCGTCCGATCGTAGTTATAAGAAACGGACGGCTGAGATTAGATCGTTTCAAATTAAGAGTATAAGTTTTTATTATGATTTCAGAAATAAACCCTAACTTGTTGAATGTATTTAAATGCCTTCCCAAATGTATTTTGACACGAAATTTTAACCATAGATTCCTTATTTAATCTAGTTTATTTTGATGTAAATTATTATGGATTTGGAGTTTTTAAACGTAAGTTATGATTTTTGCAAGTTACGGGTTTTCTAGAATTATTTGGCTAAATTAAAAAGATATTTTTATGAAATAAAAATTTTTTAATATGTCTAAAATGTTATAGTTACTGTATATTAAATTTGGGAATTTTTGGGCAATCGTAATTGGTTTTAAAAATTGTGTTTATGAGTTTTTCATAAGAATAACTTATAATATATGGTTTTTAATGTAACCAAAAATTAAAGTATGGTTTGTTAATAAACTTTTTAAGCTGGGAGAATATGGGAAACTAAATTAACATTTTATAACAGTAAGTTTATAAACGTTTTGGTATTAGCTTTTAAGAGAAGTGAAATTATCTACATATATGTATATATACTTATTTAAGTAGAAACTTATGTAAATCAAGGAATTTAATTATTTTTACGTTTTATTTATTATACTATATGGGAGTTAATATTTTTAATTAAACTAAGGAATAAATATATATATATATATTTAGGCATATATAAAAAAGAGAATTAAGTAGTAACTTAGAGTAAAGCAAGGAACTAATAAATTAACACTTATAATAACTAAATATTATAAGAGCTAGAAACCTAAGATATAGTAGAAGAAATACTTAATGAAACATACTTGGAATGCAGTTAAAGGTTGTAGTAATAAGATAGTTTAAATATGATAAGTTACATAGGGGATGTCTTAGTTAAATTCTAATACAGGTATACTTATATATTAAATAAATAAAGGAAAACATTTTACTTATTAAACCATGTGTCGGTTATGGTATGCTTAAAAGTTATTGAACATAATTAAATACAATAAAATTTCCTAACAATGTTATAGATAAATCTTAATACATAAAGATGTATGTAAATATATATGTATACAAATACATTGAAATAGATGAGGGAAATAATATTCCTTGTGATAGTTATAATAAGTAGAATATGTATATATATATATGTTAAACCTTAGGTTTTAATCGGTGTGTAATTAAATAGTCGCTATTAACTTAAGGGTTTAATTACACAACATAAGCTTAACACGGTCTTGGGTTAACTTACTAAGCCCAAGTCTTTGAACTCCAAAAGCCCACTTAAACAGTTCAAAGAGAGTTTGGGCCACTCTCAGGAATAAATTTTAAACCGTTCCAAACTAACGAAATGGGCCTAACAAAGGATTTAGTTAACAAGTCAAGCCCAAATCTTTGTGAGAGAATAATGGTAAACCTGGAACTATTAATCAGTAAGGAAAGAAGGTTGTTTAGTTTATAAGTCCCTCAACTAATCGACACTTGGAACACCTTAATTATAGGTTACTGTTGGGGAATCTCTTATTCGAGTTATTTATTGTTCTTCACATACCAGGTACGATTTCTCGTACTCCGATACTTTTGCTGATTGACTTATGGAATGTTTTTAGCAAACGCTAACTGAGTTTAAGAGGAATTTCTAAAAGGAAATGGTTGTGTGACTAACTCAGCTTGTGTGACTAACTGAGCCTTGAATGTGAAACTCACTTGGGTATTTGTTCCTTCTTTTTTGTTGTTCCATTAGACATTGACTGCTTAGGGTTTACGCTTCTGCACTCTGTAGGACTGAGTGTTTTGGTATTGCTCTGGGTAGTTAGTGATCTAGTGGGAATTTGGAAAAGGTCAACTTTGGTCAATTCTTCTTTTGACTCTGGATATCGTTTCATCCATGAGCTGGTTCTTGAGGTTTCGACGTGCGCCGTCTTCAATGGTAACAGCAGGGGGCTGTATATCCCTCGCCCATAGGGGCATTTATATTTAACAGCAGGGGGCTGTATATCCCTCGTCCACTAGGACATCTTTAATCTGACAGCAGGGGGCTGTATATCCCTCGTCCATACGGACATTTATATCTGGCGGTGGGGGCCATCTCTCCCAATTGGTTTTATTCTACTCTGGAGTTATTGGTTCTTGGTTCTATATTTTCATTCCTAGTCCTTTGTGACTATCTGAGTCTTTCTACTCCTAACGGGAATTGGGTTTAACTAAGGCAATGGATGTTCACTAACACATGAAGTGGTTTTGTTTCACTAACTTTGCTTTTCTGTTATTAACCTTTATTCTTATATTGTTATCTTGATTTGGTGGTTTGTGAAATGCCCTGTTCCTCTGTGTGGTTTAAGTGATTGTTTTCCTGCTATTATTTATTTAAGAGATGTATTATAAGTTTGTTTTTGGAGGATCGTACCAGTTCCATTCCAGGGAACTGACCCACCCCTCTTGGGGTGGGCTGCTTGGTTTTATCTTGCAGGTACGGGTTATTTTACAGGTGGCCACGAAGAGAACGAGTGTTGGGATGGGATTAGGTTTTGAGAGTTTATATGTTTTATTACTGTTTTACTTTTGTTAAGTTTTCTCGAGGTTCAGGTCGTGATAGTTGTAATCATTAAGTTGTATTTTGGTGAGGTTTGGTGCCGGGTGTTTGGAACCCGATGGTCTGTACGCCTTTAGTATTTTATTTCCGCTATAAATATGTTAAATAGGGGCGTTACAGAAATTGGTATCAGAGCGTAATTACGCTCTGAACCTGAGAAAACAAGCCGAGTGAAATACTTAGATTATAGGTGCACTTAAAACTGGGGTAGAATTGGGAAGTGAGAATTCCATAAAGGTGTGTGACCCTACCCCATACTTACTTCATGTACATACGAACCGTCCTTAGGACGTTATAAATATTTCATATATTACTACATAGAGAGTTAGACTTTACAATACGCCTTCTGAGTAACAAAACCGTCATACCAGCTAGATGTCTCGAAGAGGAGGAAGAGGAGGAGCTGGTCCCTCAGGAGGCTATGGACCCGACGCTGTCACCCCGGAGGTCATAGCGCAGGTTGTGACAGCTGCATTGGCCCAGCAGCAGGCTCAGATCCTACAGCCACCACCTAATGGTCCCCGGGAGTTCAACTGGCTGAAGGCGGTTAACGACCTTCGTCCTCCCATCTATGAAGGCCAACCAGAACCGAACACTTTAGAGAAATACATAGACGAGATGCAAAAGGCCTTCACCTCTCTGCATGTTCCAGTAAATCGCCAGGTGGACATAGCGGCCTACTTTCTTCAGGGACCCGCACATCGATGGTGGCAGACTGCTAGAGCCGAGCTGACGGCCCAGGCGAACTTTGACTTCCAGGCATTTCTAGTGGCCCTGAGAGCTAAATTTTATCCATCCTATCTACAGAAGAGGATGAGGAGTGAGTTCGAGCAGCTGAAGCAAGGGAATTCCTCTGTTGCTGAGTACTACAATAAATTTATGGAGTTACTTGTTGTCATTGGAGAGGGATCTTACGCTCCAAGATATCTGGTGGACAAATTCCATACCGGCTTGAACTTCAAGATCATGACTATGATCGGTTCCACCAGAGGGATGACCCTACAGGTATGGAATATGAGTTAGAATTTCTGGTGCGCAAAGATTTCCCCACTAACACATCTTGTAACGACAGGAACTAGCTGATGATGCGAACGATTGCGAGACCACCATTGCCTATCAGGATTCTGTGCTAGGCAAGAGGAGGAATGATAATAGGGGAGGAAATGGAAGAGGACCCCCTCAAACTCAGGAAAGGAGGGGAAAATTTTTCAAGGGAGGGAACGAGAAGGCCATCGTCCCTTCTAATGCTAATGTTAAGCCTCTCCGCTACGAACCACCCAGGGGTGAGAAAAGTTAGAATCTATAATATGGTTACATTTATGCTAACACGTCACTAACCTTGCACTGAAACAGGAAGCAGACCGGTAAGAAGATACTTCTGCAAGTGGTGCAAGAAGGACCACCCGGGCAAGGATTGTAAAGGAAATCTGGTGGAATGCAACTACTGTGGTAAGAAAGGGCATAGGGGATTCGAATGCCACAAGAACCCGGATTCTTGGAACTACAAGCCCACCACCGGGACCACTGCTAGAGCCCCAGCTACTACTACTACTGGAGGAGGTTGAGGTGGCACAGGAGGTGCTGGACCATCTACCAGCCGCCCTGCCCAGTGCCAACCACAGAGGCCGGGACAGAACTACCCCCAGAGGCCGGGCAAGGCACCGGTCCTTAACATGGTGGACCACGTCGAGGCAGCAAGTGATGACCCGAGTTCACCTGGTGAGGACTATCTCCCTCATGAAGAGGCTTAGACCCTTACTTTCTTTACATTCAGTTGTCTAGTTTTTTGTTGTCAATGTAAAGGGATGAACTATAAACCTTTCATTTTATTTCATTTCGAACCTTTCATTTCCAGTTGTGAACCTTGACTTATGTATTTAATGGCAATTGTTGTTCAGCTTTCGATATTTGCTTTCCTATTTTGCCATATTCCACACCCAACATCCCTTTTGAAGCCAAACCACACCCACCAGAGAAGTGTGAGGTCTTGAGACCCGGGATGATCTTACTACGAGAGTACCTGACCCCAGCAGTCCAGTATGCATTGATCCTCAAGATCAGGGAGTTAGGTGTGAAGGAAGGAAATTTTTACACCCCTACCTTCAAGAATGGTTAAACCATGAAGGTGAAAATCATGTGCCTAGGTAAGAAGTGGAACCACACCACCAAGAGCTACGAAGAGGTGGAGGTGCCACCAATTGCAGAAGGTTTATTTTCTGAGTGGTTAAACTGGTGTAAAATTAAAAGAAAAGAAATTAAAAACTCAAATTAAACGTCGGGCTGCAAACGAATCCCGGTCGTAGTTAGTAAAACAAGTGTCGTATCCACAGGGAGATTGTTCAATTTATCCTAGTCTTGGTAGTTACTTAAAAACTGTAAAAAGGGGTTTAGCCGGAGGCAAGCTTGATTTGTTGTTGGATTAATACAGAAATAATAAAAACAGTAAAAAGGTGAATTAAGTGATGTAGATGGAAAAATGTATCCTAGGATAGCGGGGGAATTTCCTAAATTACTTAAACATATTTATAACCATGTCTCAATTATTTATTGTCTATTAGAGTTAATAATTGTCAGTCACGAACTCTTAATAATAGCCTTAATATTTTCCTGCTCAGTCCGGAGTGTAAATACTAAGATTAATTCCTTTGTGGTACTTAGACTATCTCAAAATCATATGTTGATAGTTACCAAATAAATGCAGTCGTTTGTCGCGCAAAGCATTTAACAATATTTACTGAAAGGAATTAAAACAAGTTAAAATAAGAGAGACAGGTGATAAATATTAATTTACGTAATATTAGAAATAAACCCCATCCTAGGTGCAGACGTTATATTGTGAGTGGTTAGAACAGGTGTAATTAACATAAAAGAAAGAAATTAAAACCCAAAAATAACGTCGGGCTGCAAATAAATCCCGGTCGCAGTAGTATAGTGAAAATGTAAGCAACCGGATGTCGAACCGTGGGACTAATGTACATATAATAGTACCTAAGCGTGTCACAAGAGGGGGGATTAATTGACTTGTAAAATAAACAGAAAGAAAGATAAATAAACTAAGTTAAATAGATAAATAAAATGGAACTCTGGGTCAGGTTAATATAATCTGCATAATTAAGCTATCTCTACTGGTCTAATAATTTGGCAAGGTTCCTGTAATTATCTTAAGGACTAAGTCATAGCCTCATAAGAACTCGTTCACCTGTAATGCAAGGTTCTAATCAAGGTTCAAGCAAAAGCCTGCGAACGGCAGAGGAGTATTTGAGGAATTACATTTGCAACTGAATACTAACTTATTAAATCATAACAAGTTTCCTCCAGTTTTACGTCTTAATTAACCTGTCTATTTATCACCTGGTCTGATCAAAATAGACTTAGTAGAGCAATTTAATAAATTCGCGAGATCTATTAAAAAGGTGCGTGATAACCTTTAAGCGTAACAAACTGTATATAAATAAACCAGTAGAAATATTGAATAATTAGTACAGATATATAATAACTATTCCCAGAGTAAACGTAAACTAGCCTAACATATTAAATAGAAAGATAGAGACGAGAGTAATAGAAATCATCCGTAATCACTCCGTCTCACTCTGCTATTTTGTGTACGTAGGGCTAGAGGTGAATTTGTGGAATGTAAAATAAATAAAATGGAGAATACGGGGGAAGAGAAATGGGATGAATGTGTGAAGTGGTGAAGTTGGGTCGTGGACGGATTGGTGAATACGTGAATGATTTATTGGGTGAAGCTCGTGGGTTTATATAGAAAAGGAAGAGGAAGCAGAGAAGATAGACAGACGCGTGAGCAAATGATTGAGGCGGTGGAAGAATCGTTTGATTGCAGCTCACTGATTGCAGGGGACAGAGCGTGTGCAGAGGCGCGAAATAAGGTAGGCGACGGCGGGGTAGATAGATAAGGCGAGTTGCAGAGTCGCGCGAGGAAGAAAACTATGTTCGGGCGCGCATTTTATCTTGTCCGCCTGTGGAAGACCGCCTGATAAGTGGCGGTAGAGGTGGTGGTGTCCGCCTGGCGGACCGCCTGATAAGTGGCGGTAGTGGTGGTGGTGTCCGCCTCGCGGTGAGCATGGTGGTGTCCGCCTGATAAGTGGCGGTAGTGGGTGGTGTCCGCCTGGCGGTTGCATGTGAGGAGACCGCCTGATAAGTGGCGGTTGTCTCTCTGTTGTCCGCGAGGCGGTTGCCCCTGTGGTGTCCGCCAGTTATCTCGACGTCGCTGCAACCTGTCGTGACTTATTCCTTCCAACTTCGACCGGCTCTAGATTCTTCGTTTGGGCTCCGTTTTCTGAGCCGTTTGCGTCTATGCGTTCGTCTCTTAATCTACTTCACTCCCAGCTTGGTTTTCCTCATGTTAAACCAATAAATTTGTGAGATAAACAATAAAACATAAACTAGAGGAAAACTAACCGAAGTGGAGAAATGAGCAAGAAAAGTGCTAATATTATATATGAAATACACCTATAAATCATGCTCATTTGGACACTTATCACACCCCCACACTTATCTTTTTGCTTGTCCTCAAGCAAAACTACGTACCCAAGTAGGGAATGCTCAATACTAACAAATATTATTATGAAGGGTAGGATAAACATGATCTTTAAACTTATTGAGGAGTGTGAAAAATTAACTGCTGGTGGCATAGGTGTGCTTAGGGTAAAAATAAAATATAGAGTTTCGGGGTATGATCTAAGGTACTTCAATGTTTTTTTTTTTTTAGGTGACTCTGAGAATTTTTACCATGGCCAACTTCTCTCAAGAATGGGCATTGAGGAGAAAACAAAAGGAAAAATAGATTTATGCATTTGTTTCACTTTTGCATAAGAGATGAGAAAATGTAGGCATCACGCCTTTGTATTTAAGAACACTCAACTCTCTTTGTTGGTTACCAATGGTGTCTCGCTAGTCCCTTATCATTATTTTTTTTTTTCTTCTCTTTTTTTTAACAGAAAAGCACCCCTTAGCAATCCCTAAGAGAGAAGACAGAAAGAAACCCTGAGCAATAAAATCCAACCATTTGCAGATTATTTGGTCACACCGCATATAAAATGCTCCTCAAAAGTAATCAAAATTTTAAAATTTGTACCATTTATCCTACAATTCATAACAGTATTTATTCTTAAAGAGAACAACCCACATATAAAGGGTCCATAATATTTGAATTGGACAAACGCATGATAAGGAGAGAGATTAAACATTTAAGCACAAAATTCTACCGAAAAGGGCACACTCCCCCACACTTAATTTGAACAATGTCCTCATTGTTCACCAGAAAAACAAGGGAAGGTTTCAGAAGTCCTTTTCGGTAAGTAGATAAAATAGGAGAGATAACACAAAGGTCACAAATAAACATTTAAGCACATAAACGCTCCTCTGCAGTTTTTATTGAAATAAAAGCATATTAAAGAAACTGGTACTCCCCTGATTTTATTTTTGCTTGCGTTAATCGGAGTTCCCCCACACTTGAGCTTCAGCCTCAAGTAGCGTAGCTTGGTTGCGGTGTCCACATGGAGGTGCACCTGCATAAAACACTAGAAGCAACCATACTGAAAACGGGGTTAAAAGTTAGCAAAAATAAAATTTAAAGAGAACCTGAAAATTAAAAGAGCATAAAAGCAAATAAAAAAAGTACACCCGGGTTGCCTCCCAGGAAGCTGCCCTTCTTTAACGTCTTTGGCTAGACGCCTGCTCGTTATCCTGGATCAAAACAAAACGTTACCTCGGCATATAAAATAAGAAAATTAATACTCCACAAAATCTGGTGTTTGAGGAGGTATTGCCGGGAACGTAGTTCTAACAGAAGACCCGGCGGTGCAGATTTTTCTTCCTCAAATTGGAGGATGTAAAAATCCTCCTCTTGTTGTTGAGGCTTACAGAAAGAACGCTGTTCGATATCATCTTCAGAGAAAAATGATTCCTCGAAGGTGATACCGGCGTTTTGTTTGGATATGGTGGCGGGAGGTGATGGCAATTCCTTCTCTTCATTTTCGAGGATAAAAGTATCCTCATTGTCTGGGTATATTATAGAGAAGGAGGGAAAATAGCGGTAATTGAATTTAGAGGGAGGGGTTTCTATGAGTGGCTCGTTTGTAGTGGGGTGTTCTACCTCTTGAACTGTTTCGCTCATTGATTGCTCTAGTAGTTGAGCGATTCTCTCCAGGTAGTCTGGTTGATCTTCTAACCAGAGTTGCTCTTGCACTATGAGACAATCCTCAAAATCATGAGCTCCCCCACATTCGGAGCAGTATAAATCCTGCCAAAATTCAAACGCTTCTTCCATTTGCCACGTACAGAGATTTTTTTTTTGTGTTTTTCTGTATAAAACAAAACTACTGAAAAAGATAGAAAATAAAATGATTAGAAACAAACATAATAATAATATAAACAAAATATAAAAGATAATAAATATAAACAACAAACATAAATATAAACAAAATATTCTAATAATACAAGTGAATAATCCGGGGCTTAGGGACTAGAATAAACTAGTCCCCGGCAACGGCGCCATTTTGCAGACGTTATATTGTGAGTGGTTAGAACAGGTGTAATTAACATAAAAGAAAGAAATTAAAACCCAAAAATAACGTCGGGCTGCAAATAAATCCCGGTCGCAGTAGTATAGTGAAAATGTAAGCAACCGGATGTCGAACCGTGGGACTAATGTACATATAATAGTACCTAAGCGTGTCACAAGAGGGGGGATTAATTGACTTGTAAAATAAACAGAAAGAAAAGATAAAATAAACTAAGTTAAATAGATAAATAAAATGGAACTCTGGGTCAGGTTAATATAATCTGCATAATTAAGCTATCTCTACTGGTCTAATAATTTGGCAAGGTTCCTGTAATTATCTTAAGGACTAAGTCATAGCCTCATAAGAACTCGTTCACCTGTAATGCAAGGTTCTAATCAAGGTTCAAGCAAAAGCCTGCGAACGGCAGAGGAGTATTTGAGGAATTACATTTGCAACTGAATACTAACTTATTAAATCATAACAAGTTTCCTCTAGTTTTACGTCTTAATTAACCTGTCTATTTATCACCTGGTCTGATCAAAATAGACTTAGTAGAGCAATTTAATAAATTCGCGAGATCTATTAAAAAGGTGCGTGATAACCTTTAAGCGTAACAAACTGTATATAAATAAACCAGTAGAAATATTGCATAATTAGTACAGATATATAATAACTATTCCCAGAGTAAACGTAAACTAGCCTAACATATTAAATAGAAAGATAGAGACGAGAGTAATAGAAATCATCCGTAATCACTCCGTCTCACTCTGTATTTTGTGTACGTAGGGCTAGAGGTGAATTTGTGGAATGTAAAATAAATAAAATGGAGAATACGGGGGGAAGAGAAATGGGATGAATGTGTGAAGTGGTGAAGTTGGGTCGTGGACGGATTGGTGAATACGTGAATGATTTATTGGGTGAAGCTCGTGGGTTTATATAGAAAAGGAAGAGGAAGCAGAGAAGATAGACAGACGCGTGAGCAAATGATTGAGGCGGTGGAAGAATCGTTTGATTGCAGCTCACTGATTGCAGGGGACAGAGCGTGTGCAGAGGCGCGAAATAAGGTAGGCGACGGCGGGGTAGATAGATAAGGCGAGTTGCAGAGTCGCGCGAGGAAGAAAACTATGTTCGGGCGCGATTTTATCTTGTCCGCCTGTGGAAGACCGCCTGATAAGTGGCGGTAGAGGTGGTGGTGTCCGCCTGGCGGACCGCCTGATAAGTGGCGGTAGTGGTGGTGGTGTCCGCCTCGCGGTGAGCATGGTGGTGTCCGCCTGATAAGTGGCGGTAGTGGGTGGTGTCCGCCTGGCGGTTGCATGTGAGGAGACCGCCTGATAAGTGGCGGTTGTCTCTCTGTTGTCCGCGAGGCGGTTGCCCCTGTGGTGTCCGCCAGTTATCTCGACGTCGCTGCAACCTGTCGTGACTTATTCCTTCCAACTTCGACCGGCTCTAGATTCTTCGTTTGGGCTCCGTTTTCTGAGCCGTTTGCGTCTATGCGTTCGTCTCTTAATCTACTTCACTCCCAGCTTGGTTTTCCTCATGTTAAACCAATAAATTTGTGAGATAAACAATAAAAAATAAACTAGAGGAAAACTAACCGAAATGGAGAAATGAGCAAGAAAAGTGCTAATATTATATATGAAATACACCTATAAATCATGCTCATTTGGACACTTATCACTAGGATACAAATGAAAATTACTCAGACATTAACGGAGATAAGAAGATTGCACAGATAGATTTTGACATTATTTCAGAGGAAGAACCGGTCTGCTCTCGCTCGTACTGCTGCTCTTCTATTTCTTTTGTTACTGCGTGAGTGTGGAATGTTGTGGTGTTACGGGAGGAAAATAAGTGGAAGTGAATGGGTGAGTGTGGTGAATGGTTTCTTCAGACTCCCGTCGTGCGTGGTGTGTTTTTGGTGTTGAAGGGGCGAGTTTATATAGAGGCAGAGGAGAAGAAGGTCCGTACGATTTTGATTGCCGGTTGATTGCTCTCATTGATTGCAGGGGACAGAAATGAAACGCGTGAGAGAATTATGGTAGGCGGTGCGGCGGAGTAGATGGATATGGCAGAAGCGAAGTTGCAGACACTCGGGGGAAGGCAAGTTGCAGACGAAGACGAGCGAAGAAAACTGTCGCGTTTGTGTAAATATACACGCGTCCGCGTGTGCGTCCGCCTAAAACTCATGCGGACGTGACTGAGCCGACCGCCCGGCCACTTGTGCCGTCCGCTTCCGTGTCCGCCTGAAATCCACGCGGTCGTCTCTGTCTCTTCTCCATCCCTCTGTCCGCCAAGCGTCCGCCTGGTTTTCATGCGGTCGTCTCTTGCGTCCGCACTTGCGTCCGCCCAATATCCATGCGGTCACAAGTGTGGTCGTGACCCATTTTCTTCCAACTTTGACCGGCTCTAGATTCTTCGTTTGGACTCCGTTTTCCGAGCCGTTTGCGTCTATGCGTTCGTCTCTTCATGTACTTTGCTCCTAGCTTGGCTTTTCCTCATGTTTAAACCAATAAATTTGTGAGATAATCAATAAAACATAAACTAGAGGAAAACTAACTGAAGTGGAGAAATGAGCAAGAAAAGTGTTAATATAATATATGAAATACACCTATAAAACATGCTCATTTAGACACTTATCACACCCCCACACTTACCTTTTGCTTGTCCTCAAGCAAAACCATGTACCCAAAAAGTAGGGAATGCTCAATATTAACAAATACTATTATGAAGGGTAGGATAAAGAAGTCAATAGTACATGATCTTTAACTTTTTAGAGGAGTGTGATCCATCACCTACTGGTGGCATAGGTGTACTCAGAGCAAAAATAAAAATTAGAGTTTCGGGGTATGATCCAGTACTTCAATGCTTCTTGATTTAAGGTGACTTTGAGAACTTTTACCATGGCCAACTTCTCTCAAGAATGGGCATTGAGGAGAAAACAAAAGGAAAAATAGAATCATGCATTTGTTTCACTTTTGCATAAGAGATGAGAAGATAATATGTAGGCATTAAGCCTTCGTATTTTAAAGAACACTCAACTCTCTTTGTTGGTTACCAATGGTGTCTCGTAAGTCCCTTATTTATTATTTTTTTTTTCTTTTTTGACAGAGAAGCACCCCTTAGCAATCCCTAAGAAAGAAAACAGAAAGAACCCCTGAGTAATAAAAATTCATCCATTTCAGATCATTTGGTCACACCGCATAAAAATGCTCCTCAAAAGTAATCAAAATTTTTAAAATTTTTGTACATTTTATACCATTTATCCCACAATTCATAACAGTATTTATTCTTAAAGAGAACAACCCACATAAAAAGGGTCCACGATATTGAATTTGAACAAACGCAAGATAAGCAGAGAGATTAGGCATTTTAGCATAAAATGTCACCGAAAAGGGCACACTCCCCCACACTTAAATTGAACAATGTCCTCATTGTTCAGCAGAAAAACAAGGGAAGGTTTCAGAAGACCTTTTCGGTAAGTAGATAAAATAGAGAGAACACGAAGCTCACGAATAATCATTTAAGCACATAAACTCTCCTCTGCATATTTATTTAAATAAAAGCACAATTAAAAAAACTGGTACTCCCCTGAGATTATTTTTGCTTGCGTGTATTGAACTTCCCCCACACTTGAGCTTCAGCCTCAAGTAGCGTAGCTTGGTTGCGGTGTAGACATGAAATTGCACCTGCATAAGACACTAGAAGCAACCATACTACAAACGGGGTTAAGAGTTAGCAAAAACAAAATTTAAAGGGAACCTGAAAATTAAAACAGCATAAAAAGCATATAAAAGATAAGTTCGTCCGGGTTGCCTCCCGGAAAGCTGCCCTTCTTTAACGTCTTTGGCTAGACGCTTTGTCGTTAGATCGATCATGGGGGGTGGTTATGAGGAGGAGATCCAAAGCATGACTCGATAGTATTTTTGAGTGTCCACCGGGATGCATGTTTTCTTTTCTTATCCCGCTCTTCATCCGGGATTGGTGGTGGTGTCTCTGTAATAGACATGCCGTCTGGAAGGGTGATAAACAGAAGTGGGGATGATGGTGATTGAGTGTCCCGTACAAACTTGAGATCCTTAGATTTGTTATCTGGAGATCTTCCTGATGCAAACTCCAGCTTTTCGTTATAAGCCTGAAGGGTGATTTTCCCCTGGGCTACCCAAATGTGCACATCGGCTGTGGCAAGGAATGGTCGTCCAAGGATGAGAGGTGTAGTGGAGTTCTCTTCGATGTCTAGAATGACAAAATCGCATGGGAAGTATAAGTGTTCCACTTTGATGATAATATCCTCCACCACTCCGCTTGGGTAAGCTACTGAACCATCTGCCAGTTGCAGGGTCATCTTAGTCTTTTTCATCTCTCCAATTCCCAGCTTTTTGAAAGTGGAGAGGGGCATCAAATTTATGGAGGCACCCAGATAGCATAGGGAGTATGGAAATGAGGTGCTACCAATTGTGACTGGAATGGTGAAGCTGCCTGGATCATTGCATTTGGAAGGTAGTGGTTGTTGCAGAATAGCTGAGCAAGCTACATTGAGAGGTACCGTACCGGCTTCGGCCAATTTAGTTTTGTTGGATATGAGGTGTTTGAGGAATTTGGCATAGTTTGGCATTTTGGCAATGAGGTCGACAAACTGTATATTGACGTTTAGCTGTTTCAGCATTGCCAGAAACTTACCATATTCATTATCCAATTTCTGCTTTTGGAGTCGGTGGGGAAATGGTATAGGCGGTTCTTGTGAAGAAGGTTTTGAAGCTGATGGAATAGTGAGGATGGTGGGAGATGTTTTTTCTACAGGGGCCTCAGCTTTTTCTTCACTATCCTCTTTGGATTCTTCTGATCTTTGCGGGATGTGAATCTCGTCGGTTTTCTTACCGCTTCTCAAGGTTATCGCCTTAACCTCTTCTTCTTCTTCAAAGTCGAGCTTTTCATTTTCATAACCAGCCACCAAGTGCTCAAGGTAGGTATTCTCAGATTGAATGCGATTTTTATAGACTTTGGCGGTGCTTTCAAGTTCAGCTACATTCCTTTTGGAAGTTTTGATTGCTACAACCCACTCTTGGAGGGAAGGGTGTAGTTCTGGGATCGTAACTGTTTTAGCCACCTCCATCTTTTCTTCATCGTGCTCCTTCACATAGATGCACTTGGCTTGCTCTCTTGGATTTGGTTCATTTTGGCTGGGGAGAGCCCCTGGCGGTCTTCGAGCAAGTTGTTCCGCAAGTTGATTGAATTTACCTTCGATTTTCTGGTTGAAGGCTTCTTGTGCAGAGAGCTGGTTCTGAGTCATAGTCATGTAACCCTTCATCATCTCTTTGAGTTCTGCGTTTGGATCAGAAGAGGATGAAGATGGTTGTTGTTGTTGTTGTTGGAAACCTGGAGGGGCACCTAGTGCTCTATAACCCATATTAGAGTTTGGTTGGGGTCGGTTTCCCTGATAGGTATTGGAATTGTTGTTCTGCCCTCCTTGGTTCTGATCATTATTTTTCCATGAGAAATTCGGGTGATTTCTCCATGGATAGTTGTTGTTGATGTAATTGTTGTAGGAATTACCGGGGCGGTTTCCTATGAATTGTACTTCCTCGTACTGGCCTTTGCCTTTGCATTGATGAGTTTCATGAGGACCGGCGCATATGACACATCCTTCTGTAGGTGGAGCTGGTGGTGAACTTGTAGGTGGGGAAGCTATTGTTTTTACAATTTCGTTTTGAGATGTTGTTAGCTTTTCCACCATCTTTGCAAGGGACGAGATCTGGGCTGATAAATGATCCGTAGGCTCAACGTGGAGTAGGCCTGCTGCTCGTGGCGTTCTTCCCTTGGATCTCGTCCACTGTCTTGTATTGCTCGTCATGGTTTCGAGAAGGTCCATTCCTTCTTTAGGAGATTCCATCATGAAACTTCCTCCTGTAGAGGAATTGACGAGTAGTCGGTTCCCATCATCCAGACCGTTGAAGAATGACAGGCAGAGGGATTGATCGTCAAGACCATGGTGGGAACATTTCATTAGCATATCCTTGAATCTGTCCCATGCGTCGTACAACGTTTCTCCTGGCTCCTGACAGAAAGTGTTGATTTCACCGATCAATTGCCTTGTTCTACTGGTTGGGTAGTATTTGGCAAGAAATTTTTGGGCCATTTGCAGCCATGTGGTGATTGATCGGGAGGGAAGGCTTCGGTACCACCTGTTTGCTGAATCCGACAACGAGTGAGGAAATAGTTGTAGACGGATTCTTTCTTTGACGTTGCCGGTCTGACCAAAGGAATTGCAGAAGTCTAGGAAGAGACTCAGATGATTTGGGGCTTCATCTGGGTTCGCTCCACTAAACTTGCCTAATCCCGGACGGCGGTGATGTAGTGGGTTTTGAAAACCCATCGTCCGGCTTCTTCTGGTGTTAGTTCGGGGAGAACTATGGCTGATGCTCTTCCTTCGGTATTAGGTTGGTGGTAATCGGATAGTGCACGGTGTTCTGGTTGATTTGCATGGTCTATTTCATTTATAACTTCGTTATTGGCCATGGCTTGATTTCTCAGGTTTCTTTGTGCTTGTAATAAAGTGCGCTCGGTTCGGGTTCTCGGACTGATTGTTAGAGCCTTGGGTTCGAGTATTTGGCATGCACAAAGATAACTTGTGGTTTGTGAGAAACTGCAAATTAATTAGTAAATAGATAAAGAAAGCAAATATATTGGTTAGGCTTGATAAACGTTAGTTAAACAACACTGATATATTTTTTTTTGTTTTTTTTTAACAGATAAAATGACAGAATATTAAATGACAAGGGAAAGAAATGACAGAAAATTAAAGTTAGGAGTTAGTATACTGGAATTATAAGTTAGTAGTTAGTATACAGAAATTTGAAGGACAATGGAAATGAAATGTTAAGGACATGGAAATGAATGTTAGGACATGAAATTAAATGTAGACAATGGAATTAAATGTTAAGGACAATGGAAAGAGATGACAGGAAATTTAAGTTAGTAGTTAGGGACAATGGAAAGAAATGACAATGGAAAGAAATGACAAAATAATAACAATAATATTAAGATGTCCGAAGTTATATGTCCAAGTCAGATGTCCAAGTCAGATGTCCAATCAGATGTCCGAGATTAACAATTTAATAGTATTAACAGATTATTATAATATAGCGAGTGAACTACCGGAAACTAGGGAAATTGATGGAATCAATCTCCCCGGCAACGGCGCCAATTTGCAGAAGGTTTATTTTCTGAGTGGTTAAACTGGTGTAAAATTAAAAGAAAAGAAATTAAAAACTCAAATTAAACGTCGGGCTGCAAACGAATCCCGGTCGTAGTTAGTAACAAGTGTCGTATCCACAGGGAGATTGTTCAATTTATCCTAGTCTTGGTAGTTACTTAAAAACTGTAAAAAGGGGTTTAGCCGGAGGCAAGCTTGATTTGTTGTTGGATTAATACAGAATAATAAAACAGTAAAAAGGTGAATTAAGTGATGTAGATGGAAAAATGTATCCTAGGATAGCGGGGGAATTTCCTAAATTACTTAAACATATTTATAACCATGTCTCAATTATTTATTGTCTATTAGAGTTAATAATTGTCAGTCACGAACTCTTAATAATAGCCTTAATATTTTCCTGCTCAGTCCGGAGTGTAAATACTAATTAATTCCTTTGTGGTACTTAGACTATCTCAAATCATATGTTGATAGTTACCAAATAAATGCAGTCGTTTGTTCGCGCAAAGCATTTAACAATATTTACTTAAAGGAATTAAAACAAGTTAAAATAAGACATGTGATAAATATTAATTTACGTAATATTAGAAATAAACCCCATCCTAGGATACAAATGAAAATTACTCAGACATTAACGGAGATAAGAAGATGCACAGATAGATTTTGACATTATTTCAGAGGAAGAACTGGTCTGCTCTCGCTCATACTGCTGCTCTTCTATTTCTTTTGTTACTGCGTGAGTGTGGAATGTTGTGGTGTTACGGGAGGAAATAAGTGGAAGCGAATGGGTGAGTTGGTGAATGGTTTCTTCAGACTCCCGTCGTGCGTGGTGTGTTTTTGGTGTTTGAAGGGGCGAGTTTATAGAGGCAGAGGAGAAGAAGGTTCGTACGATTTTGATTGCCGGTTGATTGCTCTCATTGATTGCAGGGGACAAATGAAACGCGTGAGAGAATTATGGTAGGCGTGCGCGAGTAATGGATATGGCAGAAGCGAAGTTGCAGACACTCGGGGAAGGCAAGTTGCAGACGAAGACGAGCGAAGAAACTGTCGCGTTTGTGTAATATACACGCGTCCGCGTGTGCGTCCGCCTAAAATCATGCGGACGTGACTGAGCCGACCGCCCGGCCACTTGTGCCGTCCGCTTCCGTTCCGCCTGAAATCCACGCGGTCGTCTCTTCTCTGTCTCTCTCTCCGTCCCTCTGTCCGCCAAGCGTCCCCTGGTTTTCATGCGGTCGTCTCTTGCGTCCGCACTTGCGTCCGCCCAATATCCATGCGGTCACACAGTGTGGTCGTGACCCATTTTCTCCAAATTTCCGGCTCTAGATTCTTCGTTTGGACTCCGTTTTCCGAGCCGTTTGCGTCTATGCGTTCGTCTCTTCATGTACTTTGCTCCTAGCTTGGCTTTTCCTCATGTTTAAACCAATAAATTTGTGAGATAATCAATAAAATAAACTAGAGGAAAACTAAACCGAAGTGGAGAAATGAGCAAGAAAAGTGTTAATATAATATATGAAATACACCTATAAAACATGCTCATTTAGACACTTATCACCAATCCTGGAGGAACTGCAGACCATCATTAGATCTGCAGTTAAGGCAGCACAAGAATTGGAGGATGAGCTCGTCCCATACCTAACCTCAGACGTCTGCATCATCAATTTTTATGGAAAAGAAGGTAACTAGGGTTGCATCAAGATAAGGATGAATCCCTAGAATCCATCACCAAGGAGTTCTATTGGTTTTCATATCACTTGGAGATGACGCGGAGTTCCTATTCGGTGACCAGAAGCGGATGGACCTTGCCACCAAGATCCTCCTGAAGTCAGGTGATGTACTGATCTTTGGTGGGGCAGCTAGACTCATCTACCATGGGGTGAAGAGAATGAAGCCCAACACAGCCCCCACACCCATTATTAACCAGACTCACCTGAAACCTGGCCGATTAAACCTGACCTTTAGACAGATCTAGCCATGTACTTTACAATTTCAGCTTTGTAATCATTAAATTGCTCATGAAGCTTTCAATAAGAATGGAAATTCTAAGAACTTATTTCTTCGTGTAGGAGCTGGAAATGTAGAGGTCAGGCTGAATGTGTTGGACCAGGCTCAAGCAAAGAGCAATGGAACGGTCATCACAGGTATACCAATTGACCTTGAACAACTACTTTGGAAGAGTTAACTAGAAACCTTAAAACTTCACTCAATAATTGCAGGCACATTCCAAATTAATGGAGTGGAGGCTACCATCATTCTTTGATTCTGGAGCCTCTCACTCTTTCATATCCCAAGCATTTCATACTAAGATAAATGCCCCCACAGAGGATATCCATGATTGCTCCGTTTTGTTTCCATCGAAAGAGTTGATCAAATGCAGTAACAGTGCAGAATCTGAGCATGCACATCAAGGAGCAGACTTTTTCTCGATGCCATTGTCTTCCCTGGCATGGGATTTGACATAATTGTGGGCATGGACACGCTACAGCGGTACAGAGGTAGACTACACTGTGCAGAGCATCGTCCTCCTCTTGAAGTCTCCACAGGGATCACAGTATCATACCGAATGCAACCCAAGCAGCCGACTGTGAAGGTTGTATCGGCATTATCCCTGATGAAGGAAGTGTCCAAGGGCGCGACTGCCTACTACTGTTTATGCCCAAGATCTGAGGACGGATCCGAAGTTCAGGAGCGACGTTTCCCATTGTGGTCGGAGTACCCCGATGTTTTTCTAGAGGAGCTACCTGGACTACCACCGCTGAGAGAGGTTGAATTCAACATCGACCTCGTACTGGCACGGACCGATTGCCAAGGCTCCTTACCGGATGGGCCCTACAGATGGTGGAATTGAAGAACAATTGCAAGAACTACTAGATAAGGGCTTCATCATACCCAGTGTCTCACCTTGGGGCGCTCCTATGCTGTTCGTCAAGAAGAAGGATGGAAGCATGAGACTGTGTATAGACTACAGAGAGCTGAACAATGTCACGATCAAAAACAAGTACCCACTGCCCAGGATTGATGACTTGTTCGACCAGCTGAGGGGAGCAAAGGTGTTCTCTAAGATTGATCTGCGTTCGGATATCACCAGATAGCTGTAGCTGAGCCAGACATAAAGAAGACAGCTTTCCGGACCAGATACGGCCACTACGAGTTCACAGTGATGCCGTTTGGACTAACCAATGCACCCGCGATATTCATGGACCTGATGCAGAGAGTCTTCCAAGCCCAGTTGGATAAGTCTGTGGTCGTGTTCATAGACGACATTTTGGTATTCTCCAGGAGTCGGGAGGAACACGAGCAGCATTTGAGGACAGCCTTGGAGACTCTGAGAGAGAAGAAGTTATATGCCAAGTTCAGCAAGTGTAAATGCTGGCTGGACAAGGTGTCATTTCTCGGACACGTGATCTCAGCTGAGGGAGTTTCAGTAGACCCAGCTAAGATTGAAGCAGTGAAGAGCTGGCATAGACCTCGCACCGTGACAGAGGTGAGGAGTTTCCTTGGGTTGGCTGGCTATTATAGACGCTTTGTGAAGGACTTCTCCAGGCTAGCCAAGCCCTTGACCTCTCTGATGAAGAAGGACAGCCCATTTGTATGAACCGAGGCTTGTGAGGTCTCCTTCCAGGCGCTGAAGGACGCCTTGACCACAGCTCTAGTATTGATTATCCTAGAGGGGAACGAGGGGTACGAGGTATATTGCGATGCTTCAGGCAGAGGGATTGGTGGGGTACTGATGCAGCATGGCCGAGTAGTAGCGTATGCTTCTAGACAGCTGAAGAAGCACGAAGAGAATTACCCCACACACGACCTTGAGCTCCTTGCCATAGTCTTCCCCTTGAAGATCTGGCGACATTACTTGTATGGAGCCACAGTTCGGATTATGACAGACCATAAGAGTCTGAAGTACATCTGGACTCAGAAGGAGCTGAACCTAAGACAGCGACGATGGGTTGAGCTACTGGCTGATTATGACATCAACCTTCAGTACACTGAAGGTAAAGAGAATGTCGTGGCAGACGCGTTGAGCAGGAGAGTGTACTCACTCCTAGCTTTGACAGAGACGACCACGATAGCGGAGGAGATATACGCAACCTAGGATAGTGATGTATACCTGCAGGGCGTCAAGTAGAAGTTAGCAGACGGTATGACTGATGGTCTGAAGTATGAGTACGAGTTAGACAGCGAGGGACACCTTCGAGTCAGAGGCAGACTCTGCATTCCTCAGGATGCGACATAACTTCAGACCAGGATTCTCTCTGAGGCTCATTCCTCTACATTATCGGTACACGCTGGAGCCACCAAGATGTACAAGGATTTGAAGCAGTTATTCTGGTGGAGCGGGATGAAGAGGGATGTAGCAGATTTGGTCACCCGATGCCTCACTTGTCAGAAGGTGAAGTTTAAGCATCGTCGACCAGGAGGCCAGATATAGTCACTACCAGTACCGTGATGGAAGTTTGACGACATCGGCATGGATATTGTGGTCGGTCTCCCTCCAGCTAGAGGTGGACTGAACGCCATATGGGTTATAGTCGATAGGTTGACCAAGACAGCTAGGTTCATACCTATCAAGGACACATGGAAGGTGCCCAAACTAGCTTAGGTGTTCACCACAGAGCATATCCGGTACCATGAGGTACCGAAGACGATCGTCTCTGATCGTGACACTCGTTTCCTCAGTAGATTTTGGCGTCAGGTGCAGGAGGCATTTGGACTCAGCTACGACTTAGCACAGCTTTTCACCCGCAGACTGATGGGCAGACTGAGAGGACTATTCAGACATTGGAGGATATGTTGCGAGCAGTCGCTCTAGACTATCAGGGGAGTTGGGTAGAGCGTCTACACCTGGTGGAGTTCTCCTATAATAGCTCCTACCACTCATCTATCGGCATGGCACCATTCCAGGCTCTGTATGGCAGGCCGTGCCGGACTCCCTTATCGTGGAGTGACCCTACCGAGGCAGTTCTGATTGGGCCCGAGTATGTTCAGACACTACAGGATGACGTCAGAGTTATCCAGCAGCACATGAGGGCAGCGCAATCTAGACATAAATCTTATGGGGATCAGCGCACCAGAGAGCTCGAGTTTCAGTTGGGAGACATGGTCTTCTTACGAGTGTCTCCGATGAGAGGCATCTTCAGATTTGGGATGAGGGGGAAGCTAAGCCCTAAGTATGTCGGCCCGTACAGGATTACGGAGCAAGTGGGCCCAGTTGCTTACAGACTAGAGCTACCAGCGGAGTTGGGGAAGGTACACGATGTGTTTCATGTATCTTAGTTGAAGAAGTATATGCCTGACCCTTCTCACGTACTACAGCCAGAGAGACTGGAGATTGAGCCTACACTGAGGTATGAGGAGACTCATATTCGGATCTTGGACACGAAGGTCCGAGAAACGAGAGGTAGATCAGTCAAATTGGTGAAAGTTCTTTGGGAGCATCATGGGGTTGAGGAAGCTACTTGGGAGACTGAGGACTCCATGAGAGTAAAGTACCCAGATCTGTTTACATGATATTCTGCTATCCTGCTGTACTTGTGATTCACGTTAATGGCTGTACGAGGGCGTACTTTGTCTCTTTTAAGAGGGATATACTGGCATACTCCTCCTTCGTTATCTCATCCGGATTATGCCTTGTTGCATTGTTAGTAGAGGGAGAACAGTATTAGTGGTGTGAAAGGTGTGTGTATGTACGTAGTTTTACATTATGGCACGGTAGTTTGTCACGTTTGTGTTTTGTTTCAGTTTATATTTTGATTCAGTTTGATTTGATTTTGGTACTCTCGAGTGGAATGTAGAAATGGAAATAAAGGACTAGATTGGTATGGAATTTCATTGGAATTATTATTGTCTCAGCACACCCGAAGCGGTGTGAGTGCCTATTAGTTGATTTTTAAACTTCGAGGTGAAGTTTCTTTTAAGGGGGATATACTGAAATACCCCTAAATTAATTTAAATTAATTTAGGGGATTTCTTTTGTTAAATCTTAAATAACACTATTAAATATTAAATTATTATGTGGAGTTATGGAATTTATTTAGGGGATTCCTCCTATTTAACCCTAAAGAATACAATAAAATATTTAATTATTATATATTATTATATAGTATTATATAGTATTATGAATTTAATAATAAGATTTATAAGTCAATAAATCTTGGGAAATTTTATAAACACTCCAACTATATTATAAAGATTTTAGGAAGTGTTGGAACATTATTTTGAAACATAAAAGTCAATATAAAATTCTAGAAACCCTAAAGCCTTTTAAGCCTTGCCAGGGTTGACTTTTTGAGAATGGTCAAACCAGGCCATGAAACCTATACCAATAAATAGGTTATGGAAAACCATGAAGATCGATAAAAGAACGTCAAAAACGGATCATCCTAGCCAAAGTTATGATCAAATGAGTTTAGAGCAAAATTTTGAAAAAATGCTGATGTGGCAGCTTTGCTGACTCATCGGCGCCTCGGAATCGCGCCCCAACACTTAGCCGTTTTATCTCCTATAATTCCGGTAACAGAAACCACTTTACCCTATCTTGTGACCTTCATAACTTTCTCATCTTATGGAATTTTTGAGTGTCGTCTTCTTTGTTGCCTTCTCCTACACTCCTCTAAACAACCATAGCTCACACTAACCCTAATTTATCCTAAATCAACCGGAAATTCGAGCCAAAGTAGCCACCCTGCAAAACCGTAACTGCAGTTTCCAGTTTTTCCTTCGAATCAGGTAACTTTGTCTAGCCATAACTTCTTCATTTCTCAGCCAAATTTCATGTTCTTTAGCTCGTTTTGAAGAGCTCTAATCCCTATAAAACTTTCATGTTGATGGCCTAAGCCAATTCTCAACCGTTTGGAAGAACAAGGTGTCTAAAGTTTCGGTTTCGCCACAGCATAAAATCATAGTTTTCTTTCCAGAAAATGCAAGGTAAACTCGCAACTTCCAGCTTCGATTTCTTTCTGTGTAGTGCAAGTTAGGGTGAGTTATTGCTATCATTGTGTAGAGCTAAGTTTCTTCTTTAGATTAAGCCCAAAAACTAGTTCTAACTCCTTCTGTACTGTAAATTATAGCGTTGCAAAGTAGGCTACTCAATTGGGTTGGGCGTTTTTCTAGAAACCGAAAAAAATCTGCTCGATTCGAGCAATTCTTCGGTAGTTTTCTTCAAATTCCTTCAACCTTGCTAAACTATGTTACATTATCGGTCAAAACCATGATTCAATTGCATCAATTACGCTTTAGATTGAGTGAATTTGACAGATTTGGTTTCGGAAACCCGTATGAACCCTAACCTCGAAATCGAATTCGAAAACCATTGAATACTACATTATAATTGGGGAAACGGTGTCATTAGAACCGTAATTTAATTTCGAAACCATAGAAACAAGAATCACTCTATTTCGTTCTGTAGATTAAGAGAAAACTCGAATTTAGTACACGGGTTGCGGGATTAGGTTGCTGATGAACTCGGCTTTCAGCAGCCGTCCGATCGTAGTTATAAGAAACGGACGGCTGAGATTAGATCGTTTCAAATTAAGAGTATAAGTTTTTATTATGATTTCAGAAATAAACCCTAACTTGTTGAATGTATTTAAATGCCTTCCCAAATGTATTTTGACACGAAAGTTTAACCATAGATTCCTTATTTAATCTAGTTTATTTTGATGTAAATTATTATGGATTTGGAGTTTTTAAATGTAAGTTATGATTTTTGCAAGTTACGGGTTTTCTGGAATTATTTGGCTAAATTAAAAAGATATTTTTATGAAATAAAAATTTTATAATATGTCTAAAATGTTATAGTTACTATATATTAAATTTGGGAATTTTTGGGCAATCGTAATTGGTTTTAAAAATTGTGTTTATGAGTTTTTCATAAGAATGACTTATAATATATGGTTTTTAATGTAACCAAAAATTAAAGTATGGTTTGTTAATAAACTTTTTAAGCTGGGAGAATATGGGAAACTAAATTAACATTTTATAACAGTAAGTTTATAAATGTTTTGGTATTAGCTTTTAAGAGAAGTGAAATTATTTACATATATGTATATATACTTATTTAAGTAGAAACTTATGTAAATCAAGGAATTTAATTATTTTTACGTTTTATTTATTATACTATATGGGAGTTAATATTTTTAATTAAACTAAGGAATAAATATATATATATATATATATAGGCATATATAAAAAAGGGAATTAAGTAGTAACTTAGAGTAAAGCAAGGAACTAATAAATTAACACTTATAATAACTAAATATTATAAGAGCTAGAAACCTAAGATATAGTAGAAGAAATACTTAATGAAACATACTTGGAATGCAGTTAAAGGTTGTAGTAATAAGATAGTTTAAATATGATAAGTTACATAGGGGATGTCTTAGTTAAATTCTAATACAGGTATACTTATATATATTAAATAAATAAAGGAAAACATTTTACTTATTAAACCATGTGTCGGTTATGGTATGCCTAAAAGTTATTGAACATAATTAAATACAATAAAATTTCCTAACAATGTTATAGATAAATCTTAATACATAAAGATGTATGTAAATATATATGTATACAAATACATTGAAATAGATGAGGGAAATAATATTCCTTGTGATAGTTATAATAAGTAGATATATATATATATATATATATATATATATATGTTAAACCTTAGGTTTTAATCGGTGTGTAATTAAATAGTCGCTATTAACTTAAGGGTTTAATTACACAACATAAGCTTAACACGGTCTTGGGTTAACTTACTAAGCCCAAGTCTTTGAACTCCAAAAGCCCACTTAAACAGTTCAAAGAGAGTTTGGGCCACTCTCAGGAATAAATTTTAAACTGTTCCAAACTAACGAAATGGGCCTAACAAATGATTTAGTTAACAAGTCAAGCCCAAATCTTTGTGAGAGAATAATGGTAAACCTGGAACTATTAATCAGTAAGGAAAGAAGGTTGTTTAGTTTATAAGTCCCTCAACTAATCGACACTTGGAACACCTTAATTATAGGTTACTGTTGGGGAATCACTTATTCGAGTTATTTATTGTTCTTCACATACCAGGTACGATTTCTCGTACTCCGATACTTTTGTTGATTGACTTATGGAATGTTTTTAGCAAACGCTAACTGAGTTTAAGAGGAATTTCTAAAAGGAAATGGTTGTGTGACTAACTCAGCTTGTGTGACTAACTGAGCCTTGAATGTGAAACTCACTTGGGTATTGGTTCCTTCTTTTTTGTTGTTCCATTAGACATTGACTGCTTAGGGTTTACGCTTCTGCACTCTGTAGGACTGAGTGTTTTGGTATTGCTCTGGGTAGTTAGTGATCTAGTGGGAATTTGGAAAAGGTCAACTTTGGTAAATTCTTCTTTTGACTCTGGATATCGTTTCATCCATGAGCTGGTTCTTGAGGTTTCGACGTGCGCGCGTCTTCAATGGTAACAGCAGGGGGCTGTATATCCCTCGCCCATAGGGGCATTTATATTTAACAGCAGGGGGCTGTATATCCCTCGTCCACTAGGACATCTTTAATCTGACAGCAGGGGGCTGTATATCCCTCGTCCATACGGACATTTATATCTGGCGGTGGGGGCCATCTCTCCCAATTGGTTTTATTCTACTCTGGAGTTATTGGTTCTTGGTTCTATCTTTTCATTCCTAGTCCTTTGTGACTATCTGAGTCTTTCTACTCCTAACGGGAATTGGGTTTAACTAAGGCAATGGATGTTCACTAACACATGAAGTGGTTTTGTTTCACTAACTTTGCTTTTCTGTTATTAACCTTTATTCTTATATTGTTATCTTGATTTGGTGGTTTGTGAAATGCCCTGTTCCTCTGTGTGGTTTAAGTGATTGTTTTCCTGCTATTATTTATTTAAGAGTTGTATTATAAGTTTGTTTTTGGAGGATCGTACCAGTTCCATTCCAGGGAACTGACCCACCCCTCTTGGGGTGGGCTGCTTGGTTTTATCTTGTAGGTACGGGTTATTTTACAGGTGGCCACGAAGAGAACGAGTGTTAGGATGGGATTAGGTTTTGAGAGTTTATATGTTTTATTACTGTTTTACTTTTGTTAAGTTTTCTCGAGGTTCAGGCCGTGACAGTTGTAATCATTAAGTTGTATTTTGGTGAGGTTTGGTGCCGGGTGTTTGGAACCCGATGGTCTGTACGCCTTTAGTATTTTATTTCCGCTATAAATATGTTAAATAGGGGCGTTACAATCGTACCCAAGGGACTTATAGAAAACTAGTCCTAGTCCGGGCAAAAGCCTGTTCTAAACATGGGGGAAAGTAAACATTGATTCTAAACTAAATAACATAAGCTAACTTTGTCTCGAAATGATAACTGAAGTAAGAACACGTATGGTCATAAGCCAAACTGCAAAGTCTCGAATTTAATCTTGCCGAAAATGAATGTGCCGGCTGTCATGCCGGATCTTGGATTCCCGGTATAGTCAAGAACCTTGAATGTGCCGGACATCTCCCATCCGGCAGTACACCCGACGTAGTCAATTTGTGAAGGACACTTCCATGTTTCGGGTCTGACAACAGGAACTCATTATCTAACATCGAATCACAAATATTTCATGTGTGAAACGAACAGGATAATGGAAGAAAGATAGACCAATTCAAATCTTAAGTCTTGCTCCCGCTGTGGCGCAGAAGACAACGTTAAAGACTAACTAGATTCCTCAACCAATCCTATTTTTGTCTTTTGAACCTCAAATAGGATTTAGAAGAAAGAAGAATAAGTAGCGAACTTATTCTACTTCACTAAGACCAGAATCGTAGTTTTGAAACTTGCAATTTTATTAATAACCATAAGAGATTCTTACAAGGAAAACCAATCCTAACCAAAGACCTAACAAGGATTCCTACTTATTCATCCACTCAAATAAAGAAGAAGTACATAAGAGAGAAGGAGATTGATCATAACCTTAACCCGAAAAGGAAATCTTCTCTTCTTCTTTGTGGATGGATCCGTAGAAACGCCTTGGACACCAACAATGGAATGGGGCGGAAATAGAGTGTGAATGGAGTGTATTTGGTATGTTGAAGTGTGTCAAATGATGTAGACTCTCGGCCTATTTATAGGGCTTCAATATGTCTCTTGCCGGGCGTCGTGCCGGATCATCAATAGTCGGCACACATGGAAAATGTGCCCAACTGTTAATGGTCAAAACTGTTAATTCCGCGCAAAACAGTGTACATGCCGGGTAGGAGATACCCGGCATCATACCCGGCAGCGGTTGGAAATCATGTGGAACACATGTGTTGTCGTATGGTAAACCGAAGCGACTTTACACTTATGCTGGATAGGATTTACCCGGAATCTCATCCGGCAAAGCCCTTTTTCTGTTCTGTGTGTATGCCGTGCAGGATACATCCGGCATGGAGTCCAGCATCACTTGAACTTTTGCCTAGAAAATCATTCCTTGCATGGAAAACATATAAAAACATCAATCTGAACAAATAATAGACTTTATGCATAATATAGCATAAATAGCATATTTATAACCTTATTTACACAAATATAATCCTAAATCTAGTACACAAAATATGATAAGTCTGTGGCTTATCAAGGCCCTACACTTACCTTTTGCTAGTCCTCGAGCAAAATTTGATTAGAAAGGAATAAATACTTAGGCACAAAACAGATAGACTTTAGAATGACAATTAGATAAATATTCTCAACTCTCCGACTCTAATTCACAAGTATCACTTAAACCTCCTTATTCCATCAGAAACATACGAATGGGTATAAAAGCAAAGAATTTTCAAAACCGATCAAAACTTTCGGGTTAGTTTGTATAAAGGATTTTTGTAATCTCTCCTTTTTCCGGTTTCCATCATTCAGCTCTATTTTTCAAGAGTTTCTGAATGTGGCCAAGACACTCATTGATGGTTTTTATATTCAGCCCTATTTTACAAGGGTTTATGAATCAACCATGATTTTTTTTCTGCATTGAAGAACGGGGAATTTAGGAGAAAAATAAAAGGAAAAACTCTCGTTTCTTGCTTTTATTCTGAGGCACTTTTTGTAACCTCAAGGAATATAATGCTTTTCCTTTCGAAGAAGATTTATTTTTCTTTCTTTTTTTTTCTTTTTCTTCTTCTTCTTTCTTTTTTCACAAAAACCTTATTTAAGATTTTCACCTAAAAGATTTTTCACAATTTGAAAAGAAAAGAAACAAATACCCAGAAGTACATAAAAGAAGGAATTAGGAGAAAGATCATGTACTCATGTTAAATAAAAAGAATCAAAAAGTTAAAAACAGGAATCTACAAGTCATTAGAAAGCTTACCTCTTGAGAGAACAAGCATTTATTCATTCCTAATCTCATCTCAATCAAAAAACATGCAAAAAGTTTTAGTAAAACTTTGCTAAAACTCACAACTTATGCATATTATAAAAGAATTATTTTTTTAAGGGGGGTCCCTGCCCTACACTTGGCAAGAACACTGTCCCCAGTGTTCAAAAGAGAAAAGAAAAGTTGGATTTTTTTTTCCAGAAAGCAGAAGAATAACTATAATGAAATTACTTACCATAAATTAAATAACAAATAGAACAACATAAAAATAAAAGAGAAAGATTAAAGGGAAAGAACGGCTCCCCTGTTTGATAGTGAAGGCGTGAGGAGGACCCACCCTACACTTAGCCTTTTTGGCTACTTGGCATTATCCGAGATCCTTGGCATGATAGTGACCGAATTCGCATGCTCCCTTGGATTGGTTTGTGTTTGGGAAGGGAGCTGACCTTGTTGTCGTGGTTGCGTCAGAAGTTGTTGTAATTGCAACTGCAACGATTTGTGATCTTTGCGAATGGCCGAGATCTTGTTGTGAGCGTCCTGGGTTTTATTCATTAGGGCAGACATCATATCACGAAGTTCAGCCATTTCAGCCTCTGATGATGATACAGGGTGAGATGGTCGGTATTGCCTCTGACCGCCCTGGTAGCCGGCTTGATTCTGGAAGTTGTGAGGGGGTTGATTCCCCTGATGCCATGGCTGCCTATACCCCTGGTTGCTCACATAACTGACTTCCTCAGCGTTCTGAAAGTCTGGAAATTCAGTGTCGTGAGCGTGTGGTCGTGCATTAACCATATTCACTTGCCGAGGAAGGTTATTCATTGCTATTTGCTCCACCACCTTCTGTAGAGCGCTAACCTTCGTGGATGTTTGAGCATTGCTCTTCAACAACTGCTCATGACTTTGCATCAATTTTTCAAATTTGGCATCTCCCTCACCCACTTGATATACACCAGCGGTACCGCCCTTGGTTCCTCCTGTGGCCCAATCTCTAATATCTTCGCAAAGAGATTCAATTCCACTAAGGAATTGATCTCCAGGCTTCTTCAGTATGTCTGCACCAAGGGAGGATAGGATCATCGTTTTGCATTAATTGACCAATCCTTTGTAGAACAACTGAGATAGTTGTTCCTTGGTGAGGCAGTGGTGTGGACACGTGCGCAGCAACCCCTTGAATCTGTCCCAAGTTTCACAGATGTTCTCCAAGCCAGGTTGTCTGAAGTTGTATATCTCGGCGATCATCTCCAGGGTGCGACTTGGAGGCAGGAATTTGTCATAAAACTTGGTTGCCATGTCCTCCCATGTGGAAATAGTACTGGGGGTCAAACTATGGTACCACTTGCTGGCGTTTCCCGTAAGGCTATGGGGAAAGAGGGAAAGTCTAGCGTATCGGAGGACATTATTTGTGGAGGTTGGGCTGTTTGTGTGTTGTAAGAATTTAGTAATGTGGAGCAAGGCATCATCCGGGTTCGACCCATCAAACATACCCAACTCTTAGATGCATCGGACCTGATGATATGGCTTAAGCTTTTGCCATTCATCATACTCATTTTGTGCAAGGAGAGGGAGGCCGATTGCTGGCTTTTGGCCTTGGTTGGAAGGCCTGTTTATGTTGTGGATGGTTGGTGCTGCCATTGGTGTAGGATTTACGTTTTGTTGGTTTCTTTGTTGCCTTAAAGTACAAAGTAAGGTCCTCTCGATCTCAGGATCAAAGTTGAATAAATTCTCTAGAAGATTGTTTGATCGGAGATGCATTCTCCAAGATTACTTCAGGAGGAGCAAGAGAAAACGTTATAATACTTTGTAATAATAAATAATAATACAATTACATAATTTCAAATTACAAAAATAAAATAAGAACAAAATAGGGCATGCCGGACTCACTGCCGGGTGTGCGGCATCCGGCATTGGACTTCCTCCAATATTGTCGGGTTGATTTCACCCGGCGTTGGGCCCGGCTTGTTCGAACTTGAAAAAGAAGATTAACAAAACGGAAAAAAGAGAAGGGAGAGATGAAAAAAAAAGCAAAGGGAAGGAATATTTAACAACAAATCTGAAATTCGAAGAAAGAAAAATGTAAAATAAAAGTTGAGATTGAATGCCGGATTGTGCGCCGGGTTAGTCTTGTCCGGCTTAGGACTTCCTCCAATATGCCGGAAGTATTCAACCCGGCATAGTGCACGGCATGCTCAACCTAGATAAACAAATTAAAACAACGAATAAAAGTGTTAGAAAATAAAATTTGTTGAATGTGTCGGGCACCGGATTTCCGGCATCTGACCCGGCATATTCAACCGAATAACAAAATGGACTATTTAAATTAAAAAGTCAAAGAATCAAAAAAATAAAGAAAAAAGAATAGGGCGTTTTACCGAATTTAGGACTTAGACTAATTCCAAGTCCCCGGCAACGGCGCCAATTTGCTAACGAGAAAATTTGTAGGAATAAAAGGAATATACAAAAGAATAAAATAAATAATAACTAAACCTACAACTCTACTACGGGTAGCAAATAAAAACCCGGTCGGAGTATAGTGTAAATATATTACGACCGAGAGAATCGTACCCAAGGGACTTATAGAAAACTAGTCCTAATCCGGGCAAAAGCCTATTCTAAACATGGGGGAAAGTAAACATTGATTCTAAACTAAATAACATAAACTAACTTTGACTCGAAATGATAACCGAAGTAAGAACACGTATGGTCATAAGCCAAACTGCAAAGTCTCGAATTTAATCTTGCCAAAAATGAATATGCCGGTTGTCATGCCAGATCTCAGATTCCCAGCATAGTCAATAACCTTGAATGTGCCTAACATCTCCCATCCGACAGTACACCCGGCGTAGTCAATTTGTGAAGGACACTTCCACGTTTCGGGTCTGACAACAGGAACTCATTATCTATCATCGAATCACAAATATTTCATGTGTGAAACGAACAGGATAATGGAAGAAAGATAGACCAATTCAAATCTTAAGTCTTGCTCCCGCTGTGGCGCAGAAGACAATGTTAAAGACCAACTAGATTCCTCAACCAATCCTATTTTTGTCTTTTAAACCTCAAACAGGATTTAGAAGAAAGAATAATAAGTAGCAAACTTATTCTACTTCACAAAGACCAGAATCATAGTTTTGAAACTTGCAATTTTATTAATAACCATAAGAGATTCTTACAAGGAAAACCAATCCTAACCAAAGACCTAACAAGGATTCCTACTTCTCCATCCACTCAAATAAAGAAGAAATACATAAGGGAGAAGGAGATTGATCATAGCCTTAACCCGAAAAGGAAATCTTCTCTTCTTCGTGGATGGATCCGTAGAAACGCCTTGGACACCAACAATGAAATGGGGCAGAAATAGAGTGTGAATGGAGTGTATTTGGTATGTTGAAGTGTGTCAAAGGATGTAGACTCTCGGCCTATTTATAGGGCTTCAATATGTCTCTTGCCGGGCGTCGTGCCGGATCATTAATAGCCGGCACACATGGAAAATGTGCCCAACTGTTAACGGTCAAAACCGTTAATTCCGCACGAAACAGTGTACATGCCGGGTAGGAGATACCCGGCATCATACCCGGCAGCGGTTGGAAATCACGTGGAACACATGTGCTGTCGTATGGTAAACCGAAGCGACTTTACACTTATGCCGGATAGGACTTACCCGGCATCTCATCCGGCAAAGCCCCTTTTCTGTTCTGTGCGTATGCCGTGCAGGATACATCCGGCATGGAGTCCGGTATCACTTGAACTTTTGCCTAGAAAATCATTCCTTGCATGGAAAACATATAAAAACATCAATCTGAACAAATAATAGACTTTATGCATAATATAGCATAAATAGAATATATATAACCTTATTTACACAAATATAATCCTAAATCTAGTACATAAAATATGATAAGTTTGCGGCTTATCAAGTGCCTTGGGACCTCTGGTTACCACTCTCATACTGACTCCCTTGCTGGAAGTTCTGCTTACCACCAGCTTCTCTACCTCTAGTCTTTTGAAAGTTACCTCCGGCGTTACCTGTGCCCCAACCTTCCACAGACATAACACTTCACAACATTCCCCTCACAATCTAACCCTGGATGATCCTTGCCGTGCCACTTATAGTAGAAGTGCCTTTCTCCTCCACTATGATTTCCTCCAAAAGATACCTTCCGGAAAAAATATGTCTAGAGGAGAAACTGACTACCTCCCTTCTGACCCCTAGAGAACTTCCGGTTCCCCTCCTGGTTGGACTTAAATTTCTTGTCTTAATTCTGCCCCTGGGAACACTTACCACCCCCATAGTGATCCTCGTTCTACTCAAACTTCCTTTTCTGTCCAGACTAGACCTCATTTCTCTTCTACTGCACTCTGTATAAATTCCCAACCTTTCCATAAGCATCCTGCGGTGTGGGAAGGGAGAACACACTCAGGGCCTCCTGAAGACTTCAAATTAGAACTTCAACGAAGCGCTGAACCTTCAACACCTCGTCTGGAACCATACGTGGCGCAAATATGGCCAACTCCAAGAACTTGGTGTGATACTCTTTCACACTCAAAGACAGTTGCTTCAACTCCGAAAACTCGAGATATTTATACATCCTGACATGCTCTGGGTAGAAGCGCCTTCAAATGGACACTTTAAAGGCTTCCCGGTCAAAAGCCTGATATACCAAGAGCTCATCCTTATGGGTAGACCACCAGATATCCACCTCACTCTTGAAAGAGTACACTGCCCCATTCACCCTCCTGTTAGCTGGGCAATTTACCATGTCAAAAATCTTATCGAAGTCTCTGACCCAATCCTCCAGAATCACCTGATCTTTCTCCCCGACATACGAGTTGGGCTTCATACGGGCAATTCTCTTTGAGAAATCTTCTGCCACATTATCCCTCTGGGCCTACCTCTGGATTATCTGCCCCAAACTGAGGGTTAACTCTTGGAGTTTGTTTGTTGGAGTATGAAGGTGTTGCTGAGATAGTCAACCAGATCAAATGAAATACCCCAAACCTTGATACGTTGTTAAACATTTAAACTATGGTATGTAAAGGCTAAAAAGTGCCTTAGAAACATCAGTGAACAATTTAAACCATAGTAAAATGCAATAAAGCACTAAAATACAGTTTGAGCAAAAACATGCTCTAAGCTTGGAGTGAACTTGGTTAGGACCCAAAGAGCCTACCAAGACTTAATAATATTCAATTATGATTTAACAAGGCTAATTAAGTCCTTAGGAAACCTTGATAGACAGTTAAACCAAACAAAACACAAATAAATGCCTTAAAGTCAATAAGAGCAAAAATGTGCTCTAAGCTAGGGATAAATTTGTATAAGACCTAATGGTCATACCTATACCTTAAGTATATGTTAATGAACATATAAAACAAATTACCAAAGAAAACCAAGCTTGAAAACAAGTTAAAACACAAAATGTGCTTTAAGGAGTCTTAAAGCACATTTTTGAAAAATTGTCTTGTAAATGAGTTTTGAATGGCTAAATGTCCATCATTACTCTTTAATTAACATGTGTACTATATAGTATCACATTTGGAAGTCTATATCAATGGGAAATCAAAAATTTCACAACTATGTGCCTTGTTTTAGTGAATAGTAACTTTAATAAGCTAGTTTGTAACATATGTTGTTATAAGTAATTTAATTGGTCAACTAAGACTATCATACCCCTAGACTACTAATGGGGGGCCGGTTTTTGTTATGGTGAGTCACCAACATGTAAAAGAAATCAATTAAGGAAAGGAAGGAAAAGTAAGTAAAGGAAGAAAGTTACTTTATAACATAAATATCTTCCAAAAGCAAACTTACCTTCTCATTCTCTTCTTCCTTCTCATTTCACACGGTTCTTCCTCCCTTCATGCTCTCTTCTACGGTTTGCAGTAGTACCACACCAAACTCCATCTTTGATCTCTTGTAACTCCTAGCTCCATGGTCCAAATTCAATTTCAAGACCATCATTCTTCTAGTTGGAGCAAGCTCTACACTTCTATCTTTTCAAATCTTCAAAAGCCTCATTTCGGTGCCAAAGATATTCACCATTGATGGAGCTTGAGTTCATCTTTTCACATATTGTTGTTCTCTTTTGCTTCAAGGTAAGGAAACTCAAAGAAAAATGATGTTTCCTTCATGTTTTGTGTTGTCCGAAAATTCACCTCACAATGGTGTTTTCACCTTGCTTGTTTTAGCTCCATTTGAATCTTCCAAGGGCTAGGAGGAGTCCTCTCTTGATACTTATTCAAGCTCTCTTTCCATTCCAAGGTAAAACAATCATTTTAATACCTTAAAACAATATATGTAACTAGGGTTTACAATGAGATGAAGCATAATGCTTGAATGCTCATTCTATTATTTGTACATTGTTTAGAAGTTGACAAACAACCAAACACCCTACCGGTTTTACAAGGAAACAAGAAAGAAGTTTGTGAGGAAAAAGAGGTAAACAAGCTATCTCAATGTAGTTTAAATGCCTTAGGAAACTGACTTGATTTTGCTTAATAAAATACCTAAGGAGCCAAAGGTGAATGACCTAGAAAATGCTCTCAAGGAAACTATTAAGGGGCATATGTGATTTGAGTGTTTGCAGGTTAAAGGCAATATACTATGTGGAAATTCAGTGTTTAAGGTTTATGCAATTTAAGGGCCTAAGAGCCATGTTATTTAAGGGCCTAAGTGCCAAGCAATTTAAGTTTATGCACTATATTGTGATGTAGTGTAGTTTAAGGATTTAGATGTTGTAAGAACATCTTTTTGAAGATGAGTGTCTTGGATGGTTAAAGGAGGAAAAACAATATGTTTGTGTGTAAGTAAAGTGTATTAAGTGATTAAGTGTTTTTGGTTGTAAAGGGTGAAAACCTAAGTGTTTGTGTGTGAGAATACTCTTGATGGATTTTAGGTGTTCTTGAATGTCTAATGGTGAAAGCTATGTGCTTTGGTATAGCCAATGTGCTAGAAGAACCCATGTCAAAATTTAGATAATGTATAAGAAGTTCTAAGTGTTTAAAAGAGTTTGGTGAGTTTGGAAGTATTGAGAATGGTTAAGTGTTCAACTAGTAGAAGAAGCATGCATTATGGTGTTTAAAGATGTAAAAGGGTTTTGGCAATGTTCTAGAGGATTAGAATGCAAAAGAGCTTGGGAGATGATGATGTAGTGATGAGGAAACTAATTGGCATAGTGGTATCATAGGTATGGAACACCACTTAAACCTAAGGAGAATATCATAAGTGTTAGGAATTTCGGTATGAAATGTAGTGATTAAGGAGATAGAAAATGAGTTTTATGGATGTTGTATGAGGGTGTGAGTGTACCAAATGATGTTAGGAAACATTATGAGGCTTTAGGAGAAGTTTGGTGAAATTGGTTAAATGCTTAAAGGCTTAGAAAAATGAGTGTTTTGCCTTGTCCGAACATCTGTCCGGACATGGACGTTCGGACAGGCCTGTTGCGTAAAAATTTTCAGAGTCTCGACTTGTGTCCGACCTTGGGAAGTCCGGACACAAGTTCAGACGTACCTACTTCTTCATTTAATTTTCCTCGACCCATGTCCGAACTTCCGAAGTCCGGACACAAGTTCGGACAGGCGTCTGTATTCAGTTTTGAGTCTCGACTTGTGTCCGAACTTTGGAAGTCCGGACACAAGTTCGGACAGGCCACTGTATGGACCAAAAACTTTGTTTTAAGGTGGGAGAAGTTGCCTAAAAATGGTGATTACTAAGTAATGATGTTATAAGAATGTTAAGGACATGTTAAGTGAGTTATAATGACAATTTAGTGGGGGAAAGGTCGTATTAAAATGTAAAAGTAAAACAAGTTAAAAAGTGAAGTTATGTAACTAAGTTAACGGGGAAAAGTTATCAGCATTAGACTTTAAACAATCATGTTACCCCGATGTTAATAAAAATACATGTAATGTTGTTAGTTGTTCGAGAATTGCTCGAGGAACATAAGTGGACATGGTAAAGTAGACTCCGGTGACAGGTATGGTTTTCTTGCAACCTGTGTCCTACCGGATTACACCGGCTTGTATGCCAACGTGTTTTTCTGTATGTTTGCCACGTTGTAAGATAAAACATGTAATGAGTTTACAGTAATTCATTTATGTGGCGTGTTCAACTCCGATACCATTTAACCTCGGAAGTGTTAACCTTAGTTAACTGAGTCTAGGATCACATGAGAGTTCGGTATTCGGAGTAAACGACCCAAACCATGGGACGTTCTAACCACGGCTATGCGTGTGTTAATTGTGTGATATGTGTGTGTGAATGTAGGGATCTCCCTTGTGTGTTTAACCCAGTTGTAATACTGTATGGTGTGTAGATGTGATAGACTCCATGGTGGGGTTCTAACTAATATCTAAAAGTAAGTATGTACTAGCAGTGGTGAGGAATCCGGTTTGGCCGGTCGCGCGTTGTTTGGGAGTGGGTATCCTTCTTAGCCTTACCCTTCTCTCTGTTATGGTTGTTTCCCTCACGGGTTATGATCTCCCATTAGCTTATTCCAAAGCTTAGCTATTCTGACTTATGATCGGTTTAGGGGGAACATGTGTTTGTGTGGTGTGTTCGGGCCTCCAACCCGAACCATCTTAACTTAAGTTACTCGTCCGACTATTAGGACGGTAATGAGTGTTGTTGTTGTTGTTTAACGAGCTTACCATGAGGGTGACACCATTCTCTAAGCTCACCAGTGAATTAACTATGTTTGGGTCGGTTCCTAAGAGGACCGTTCCCGTTATGTTATGTGATGTTGTTGTAATGCAATTCCTATTGCGATGTTATCATGTGCACGTCGAAACGTGAAAAGTGTTGTTATGTTTTGTTATGTGAGGAATGTTATATGTTGTAAGATATGGAGTGTGTGGATCATGGAAATGAATCCTAGTTTGTGATAAGAGGCGTTTAAGGATAGCCTGATTTAAGGGTAAGTGTCGTCTATTAAGGAAGTAGCTCCATTAGAGGAGGAACACTCTAGGGATAATGAATACCATGAGTGACTTATCAAGTAAGGATTTATTGTCCGTTTGTCGAGCCCATTGAGGCGAAATGTTATGTGTTGTGTGTTACAGTTGCATGCATGATTTAAATATAATCAATCGCATGCTAGGACGACAATTAGTTGTGCGTGGCCCGGTAGCATGTGGGCTGCGGGATTACCATACCAGCAAAGGTGTTGAGCCCCTTGGGGGCCACCCTTTCTCTTCTTTTCCTATTTCAGGTTCAAGGAGCTGGAAGCCGTTCGAGAGTAGGACGGGTAGTCGTGGTACATGGGTAACCATGTAAGTTATATATATACAGTAGGAGTAGTAAGACCGAAGTTGTTATCGGCATCAGTTTGTAATAGTCGGTACATTAGTAAGGTTAGTGTAAGCTGGTTGTTAATGAAAAAGTATAGTGATGTACAATTGCTCGGGAATCTAGTCCATCAGACTGGTACAATGTGTATGTAATAGCCTTGTTAGCCACGTGGGTGGTTAACGGCGTGTAACACCAATGAGTTAAGTTATTTGATGAGGTGTGTATTCCGCTGTAGATTGTTGTTATGTGTTTGTTGTTGGATGGGGTGTTACATCAAACGAGTCAATCACACTTCTCAAAACAAGACAGAGTCTGTCAACCTTGAAAGATCGAATGAGTCTCTGTCCTTACCGAAAGAGCGAGAGAGTCCATCCATGTGAATTCATCAATCAGTAACAAAATTCAAGGAGCAACGTCCACTAAACCATAACAGTCATCAACTATCATCCTTGGGCCGAAATTCATGCAAAATGTGAGCAAAATCCAAAGCCTTGACTTTCTGGTAATTCGAGGAGTCTGTCGGTCAGTTGCGAAAATTAAGGAGCAAGTACAGCAACTACATTGACTTACAACGGTCATCAACGTTCAGACTTGGACCAAAATTCTCTCAACATGGCACTAATCAGAAGACTTGGCTTCAGCCTCCGAAATATGGCTCCAGCTTCCGAAATTCAAGGAAAGAGTCATTGGTTCCTGAAATTTCAGAACTGACAGAGTCAGTCTACTACATCAGACGTGAAAGTCATAATTGAACGTTGCCAAGTCGTCCAATGGATTGGTAATTGTCCGAAAATTAAGGGCCAAGGCTTAGCAACGTTCATAAAGAAGTTAGGACCGAATTTTAAGCAACTACAACGTTCAGATGGCAGAAATTTCGGAAGCAGACTCCCTCACTGGCTCCACTATATAAGAGAGTTGTCATTTCGTTTCTCATTGCAGCTTTCCAAAGAGAATCATTCAGAGCATTTGTTTAGAGAAAGCTTTGCCTATTTTAGAGAGAAAAAGAGAGAGAGAAGTACTAGATTCGTTTGTGCATATCGATAGAGTCTTTCTAGGTAGGACCTAGTTTTCACTACACTTATCATTGAGCTGATCAGAGATTGTATTGGGTGAGTGAGTGAAAACCACGAAGTAGATCTCATCTACTGAGTGGGCATTATAAGTTGTTTTGTTTTGACCAGGAAATAAAATAACTTATATTGTGTATCCTGCTGAGTTCGACAGAGTCCTCCACCTTTCGAGTGTTAATCCATTTAGCTCCGCTAAGTCTATCTTACTTCACTACCTTGAGCAACTGCTTCCGCGCACTTAGTTCGGCTAAGTGTTTCTACGTCTCAAGTGTTGTCACATACGAAGTTCGATTGAGTGCCTCTACATCACAGAGTGTTTCTTACTTTCAAAGACCGATTGAGTCAAACCAACTCTTAGACTCACACCTTGAGTTGGTTTGAGTCAGCCACCCGATCCTACAGAGTTGAAGAAGCTGAGTGTTGTCTGCCATTTCTGCTTGATTACGCTGTCCTGAAACCTTAGTCTCTAACCATTAACTGTTGTATTGACAACCGTAAGATCACCCTATCCAATTACAAACTGATACACCCAACTTACCATAATTTGTAATCAAACTCACAGTACAAACAAGTATATTCACATCATATCCAGTATACACATATCAAACAAATCCCACCCACCAGTCGGCTTATCCAAATTTTATTGTACTAGGTTAATTTAAATTTCTCTCATCTAGTTACTTAAACCTATGGCTCTCATACCACTTTGTAACACCCTGATTTCCTACCGTACCTAAATCTAACATAATCACAGCGGAAGTAATCAAAACCTAACGGGGTATTACCGCCACACCCATAAGAGTGAGTGGTAAGGCTAAACTTTCCAACATAACTCAACATTAGCTAAATAGAAATATTATTAGATGCCGAACTGGTTACATATGTAATTGTTAAATCTTGTCTCAGTCTACAACCTCTAAAATTCATCCTACTGGAACAAGCTTCCGAAGCTAATGCTCATAATAGGCTTCCGGAAATAAATGCCCTCATGAACAATTTAAAACACTACTAGCTACTTCTAAGTTGTTTCACAATCCCCACCAGCCCAAAGACAAGATTTCAGCCATCAACCTGCAACCAGAAATCACAAACAATAAAGAAAGGGGTTGCACAAATCAGTGAAATTAAGTACATTATTGTGACACCATGTAAAATTCATTTTATTTGGAAACACTTTTATGCAGAATATAACACCCAGGGTAAACTTTTCATACAGTCCAGAACCAAAATCCAAATATCCAAGCTTGCAAGCTCTTTAATTCCAACACACAACATTGACGATTAATAAGGGAGAAAATCCACCACCCCAAAAGTTCGCGTCCGTCTTAAGACAAAGGACACTAAGTCCACGGTTCTTTGGATATATTTATCCAAAAACCTCAAGGGTTCACGCCGGTCATAAGAAAAAGGACACGAAGTCCACGGTCCCTTGAGTAACCATTTCACCTCGCCCTATGTCCTTAAGTGTGCACACCCCCCTAAAGGTACTTTTGACTAGTAGAAGTAGATCATAGTGGCTTAAACCGTAATTCATTGTAGTGGTGTGTAATCAGTGTATCTAGTTTGTATATTAATATACCAAGAAAAGCTCCCCTTATCAATACCAACAATCACTTAATAATCCACAACATCACCTCCGTAATCACCCAATCATTCACCTATGTCCAAATCAGGTATAACTTTCACCAAGGTAAAACAATGGTAGTACACAACAAATTACCTGAGCGTTGCTCTATTCACAACTAGAATCACCTTCGAAAATATTAAACCTATTCATAACCATTATACATCAATCAGTCACTTTAACCATATTTCCCAGTTTCCTGAAATTCAAAGGGAACAATAGATGAATATTCTACCAGAAGAACGGGCACAACAAAGAACCTATACTGATTGATGACCCCAGGACTTGGAAAGGATGTGGGAACATTAATAGAAAGTCCTTTCATGCCAAAAGAAGAATCTTGACCACGTGCCATAAGACGAAACTAGAAATAAAGCTGTTACACCCAAAATTTTAACCCTTAGGATGGGCTCAAGCACATAAATGTGAAGACAAGGGCAAAATGGTCAAAATGCACCAAGACGGGATTTTCCATAGACATTCTCGGGACTTTCTATTTTCATATGACTTGTTCACCATCTATAAATGTTTTCTAAATACCATAGTCATTATGAAAGGCATTTCTTAATTTCCTATATGATATTTATTTAGGAAATTTAGCTTTTAATTCATGTTATAAGCTTTAACACATGAAATAGCCTCGAAATAAAAATAAAAAAAGGTTTCCAAAAATTAAAATAAAATTGTCACATGGTTAGCATGAATACATACAGTCATGAACCTGAAATTATTTTATTTGGAAACTTAGCCCAAATTTTAAAAGAGAAATTCAAACATTCTTGTAATTTTCTCTCTCCCTTGGAAGATACCGAAATAAAGTTCAAATGTCATGAAATTTTAACACAAGATAGAGAATGATTTTTAGAGACTAACCCCATTAGAATTTTGTAATTTCGAATTTTCATTTGTAAGTTATGAATTATGGGAGGTTCCAGATTGTAAGATTTTTATCTAATCGGTTATTTTGATTCTGATTCCAACTCTCAAAATTCCTAAAAATGTCCTTTATCTTTGGTTAAAATCTCAAAAAAATTATCAACCTGTAGCATATTTTAAAAAATCAGATTCTCTTAGAGCACAAATTAGGGTTTTAGATTAAAATTTTGTTTTATCAATTTGGCATTGCTCTTTCTATAAAAGAACCTTCTCAAAAATGACCTAGGGCAGAAAAGAACATTCACAAAGTCATAAAACTCAGCCGTCAACCTTTTCCCCATGATTTTGCACTCCCAAGCCTCAAATCAATACCAAAACTCTACTGAAATCACCCCGAAACCACTGAAAACACAATCTTTCTTTCCCCATCAGACTTCCAAACACCAAAAAACCGCAAATACAGAAGCAAAATGTCCTTAGTAACACAAGGAAGTTGGTCCAGAAGCTCGGGTCGAACTTGAACCGGATCGGCCACCAACAAAGCTTTCGGAGATTCCTGATGTGAAGGAACAACAAATTTTTGAAACCAAAACAGGTTAGAAACCAAATTTTCTAACTCCCCTGATCTCAGTACACTTCTGGTTGAAATTTCAAATCGAATTGACTTTTCCTTGCTTCTGAATTAAGGTTTGTTTGTGTTTCTGCCTTCCACTTGTTAGCTAAGTTTCGTATTAATTTTGACTTCAAATTGAATTCCTTCCATTACTAACATGTTTAGAATCTTTCAGGCTACGTACCCGTAAAATTTAAGCCAAAAAAACTCGGGAATATCCTCAATGCCGCCGTCCGAGGGCGGTCCGCACCCACGAACATCATGTCCGGGGTCCCGGACGCCCTGTCCGTAAGCACGGACGCTCTCGGATGGTGGCGGGATTTCAAAATTCTAAAATTTTGGGTTTTCAAAACTATGTCCGGGCCCACGGACGTCCTGTCCGTGGCCCCGGACCTTTCAAATTTTTTTTTTCTTTTTAATTTGACCTTTCTGTATAACTAGATTAACTAGGGTCTGTGGGTTCGGACATTAGGTCCGCGGCCACGGATGGAATCAAAATTTGACCTAATTCTGCCTCCAAAACCCTAGTTTAGGTAATTTCACTTTCCACTTTTAATTTCAATAAAAAAATGTTAAAAACACAAAAAAAAATAGAAACTTGCGCACTTAGGTTAAACGACCTTGTAATTAGCCGTAAATGACATAAGTAGAGGAAAAACAACCTAGGATGGGTAATGAAAGTAATTTGAACCCTGAATAAGTCGAATACCAAACCCCCGAACCCGAACTCTCCTTTCCAATTTAATCTAGGTAAAAATTAGGTGGTTACTCTAATTAGGTTCCAGTGAGCTAACTTAGGACTTAGTAATTAATGTTTATGACATAGTTATTAATCTTAGGTTATAAGTGGACCTAGAACCCGATTAGATCCTACTCAACCCGAATCAACATAGGATAAAGGTTCAAAAACCAAGGCTCACAAAAGCATTTTTGTGGAGTTTACATAACTGACGACTTGTTCACACAAAACAGGGTATATCATCGGTTGGCAATTGTGGTGATAAGTGAATCAATATATATATATGGGTTGAACTTGAGAGTAATTTGAGGAGTTTTATACAGTAGTCTAAGAGTTATGATAGGGAAGATAACGACCCGACAAAGCTGCAAAACAGGATGATTAAAGCATCAACCTTTCCAACAAAGGGTAAATTAAGAGACTTAGATTCACGCACTTACCTTGGTAGAACAGATGATGAGAACTTAGAGTTTCCGTGATCGAATTCACCTTAATGATAGAAGAATGTCACACTAAAGGTTTGGAGAGAAAGAAGGAATAATTCGAGCAAGAAGAGTAACTCTCATAAAGCGTATATTTAAGTTTGGACGGAAAGAAAGTTATGACTCACAACTATTAGGAGTAGTTAGGGTAACTAGAAGACCAAAGGAGTATTTATATGAGTAGAAGTTACAGGAGATAAAACCGGCTAGTAACTCTTTGAGTAACTTAAGATATGGCGCAAATATAGGAAACGTTTACCGACCCACTCATCCTTCTAGCAGAATATTTCTTTCGAAACCAACCCTGGACATCTTATGGAATAGTCTTCCGAAAGAAACCTAAAAGAACCAACCTTCTACCTGAGCAACATTAAAGGATAGGATGGAGGCAACTCATAGAACTAAGATTTCCTGGGGTATTTCATCATCAAGTCTGATACTTTCCTTATAGAATTTGTGGCGGTAGACGCGATGCAAGCAATTTTTGTCCGAGGTCTATGGCACATTAATGGTTTCCTCTTCAGGATTCAATGGCTGGAACCTAGGGTCGCCATCCCGCACCAAGAATTCAGATGGGTTCCCTTCTGGGTAAGAATCTTTGATGTCCCACCCACTCTATGTAATCTTTATTTTGTCAAGCACGCAGCTGCAAAAATGGGTCGATTCTGTGGTTTCATGGATGACCCTGCCTCGGTGGAGTTTAAGTAATTGCATTTCAAAGTCATGGTCGATATCACCTGACCCATCCTTCGCTGCATGCCGCGCCAGGAAGAGGGTAAATTTTATGTTTTCAATGTATCCTATGATTTGTGCTGTGAATCTGTGTCAAGTGCGGACTATTTACGCACGCCTCTGAGTTGTGCCCTAGTGTTATGAAAGAAGAGAAGTTGAAGTAGTTTGGACCATGGTTGTGTACAGAAATACAGCTTGCTAGGCTTATTTTGTAGGACCTCGTGCATCAATCAGAAGTGTGGATGTATCCTGACTACCTAGGGCTTTGACTCTTTTGTCTTCACTGCGTTAGGGCTACCTCCTTCAACTTCAGTACCTCAGTCCTTGTGGAAGAATCTGTCCACGGTGGAAGTTCCACCACCTCCAGGACTTAAGTTAGGTTTGCATGGGAAGAGGTCGTTTCATCGGCTGGCGGCGGAGGCAAGTCGTGAGAAGCACTGGGACTTGCTCCTGCATGAGGCACAACACAAGTAAAAAAGGCAAGAGGTGGGTGTCTTTGAGCACAGGGTCAACAGCGGTGAGGCAATCCAGGGTGGGGAGGGAGTGAAGATGATGGGGGGAAGTGCGGCGTTGAAGAAGCCCATGACTTAGTAGTGGGGGTGGTCGGAGGTTTTGGTTTTGCTGACTTTTGGGTTTCCTAATGGTGGTTTTTGTAATATCGACTTTGCTCTATAAATATTGGTTGACTCGATCTGGTTTTGTTGTTAGGCAATTTAGTGATGAATTGGCAATGTCGTAGTACCACTTTGTAACGGCCCCCACTGGACTATTTACATATAGTGGTGCTAGGATCTTAGCTAATATTTTGTTGGCACCTAGTAGGTCTGGTGGTAGTGCTTGTTTGGTTGGTTAGTCATGTATATTGGTGGATTTGATCGGTTGTTTTGATCGGATCAACTATGAAATCGAATTGATGGTTGACTTTAAAAAAATGCAAAAAAGGAGGTACACAAGGGGAGGTGTTGTCTATGTCTCTTTGTTCACCTATTTATGGTCTAGGCCACAAATCATAAAACAATCCCCTTGTACACAATCATAGAAGAATATTTTACAAAACAATTAACATTACACTTTATTAGATTTTAACTTTATTCTTTCTTGCCTATGATTCTATATTGTGCATCAACATCAATTATCATTGTTAGTTGTGTGAATTTTCAAGGAAAATACTCCAAGTTTGAGCATCAACTATAGAAGCAAATTATTTTTCATTATTTAGTTACCATTTACAACATTAATTGCAAGATCTTTTCAAAGCAGCAAGTCTAAAAGTTATCAGTTTTAGATCAAGTATACTATTTTCCAGTTGTCTATAGTTAGCTTACAATACATCTATACTTTATTGTTGAAATGTTATACGTTCTTCTATTGGATTCATTTTTTCACTATCTGGGTATGCAATTTGTTAATAGGATAGAAAATCTATGCAATTTTAACACCTTTTGGACTATAAGTTTCATGGGAGGAGGTTGGTTTTTGCAAGTAGCACATCATCATCAAGTCTATTCAGTCTGCGCACAATCGAGACTGCCGGACTATCTACAAGAAGAGTGAGGGTTTTCTTCCCCCCCCCCCCCCCCCTCCCCCCAAATGAGGCATGAGGTTCAGGCATATGGGAATTTCAACAAAGCCAAGTTGTGCAAAACTGTTTGGCGCCTAATGCATGAAATTTTAATTGACTACGCTTCATATATGAGAAGGGCAATTAGGCACTTCCCCAAGGCCCATTTTGTGTGCTTTCCAGTCCTGCCTCCAAATCTAGCAATGTAGTTTTGTTGGCAGGCCATTGAATCATGATCAAACGTACAACTAGGAAATCATTGTTGGATACCAGAACCTCACTCTTAAGCCAACCACTCCTTTGAGTGATTCTATAAGGCTACACTGGTGAATGATTTCCTAAAATAATTGTCACACTCTTGGAGCATACCCCTACTAAATAGGACATTAATACCAGGGGCGGATCCAAAGGGGGGGTCGGGCACCGCCCTGCCCCCCCCCCCCCCCCCCGAAACTTTTGAAAAGACAAAGCATCTGGATCCGCTACTTAATACCCATTGATGTGCAAGATAACATTCCCCTTCTTAGGGTACCTAGACATAACCACCTTGTATGGCACTACTTGAAAACAAAACATTTCAAATAGAAAATATGTCATATTTAATGACTAAACTCAACATTTTGTTAGTAACTTAATATTTGTGTAATTTAGCTAATATTTAAATGTTACATTAAAAATTTATAGCTCATAGATGTTTAAAGAAAGATACATCTTCGCCCGTATACTCTCTAATCTTATTTCCTAAGGCGGGAGAACAGACCGCTCAATGGGAAATTCCGGCCCGGTTTCTCCTCCCCTCTCCCCTGTAGCATGCAAAATATCGCATTATAGGGCTAGATCCGCTCACGTCTCCGCCCCTACAACTCCCCTTCTTCTTCTTTACCCCCCGATAATCTCGGTTGTCGCTCTCGTCTTCCTCTTTTCACCGCCCATTCTCTGGTTTTCTTCTTGCTCACCTCCTTGCCCACTCCTTCACGGTTCGTTTCCCTCCTCTATTGCGCCTCGCTACCCAAACATGGCTACTGATCCTTTCTTTTCTTCTTGTCTTGCACTAGATAGTTGCCTTATAGGAAAGTTATTCGCCCAACCAGGAACTTCCCCGATCACCCTTTGACCCATTCTCTCGGACTTATGGAGTGCTTTTAGACAAGAACATGTACAATAAAGAGAGGTGAACTGGAGGGTAAAGGGAGACGAAAGGGAGAAAAGCTAAAGACAAAACGAGCTTGTTGGGGATAGCGGCGTAGATAGATAGAGAAATGGATGGACAACTGAAGATGGAAAGGCGAGACAATGGGCACTGGTCAAAGGCTAGGAAAAGTGTGACAGAATCGAGTCAACACTTTTTAACCACTAAAATGAAAAACAATATCTCCCAAAAAGTACACACACCTTATATATAGTTGTTAGAACTATGTTAATAGTTGGGTGTGGCTTAAACCCTCACAGATTCATCTTTTCTCCTGCTTACAATCACAAGGCATGGGTTCCCAACGTCTGTTTGAATTGGTGTCATTCCTGATTGCTTAACTCTCATACGTGGCTAATGTTGCCTTGATGAACCTAAACCTTCAAACTCTAATATAGTGAAAACACTTTCCCTATTCTTTCCTTGAATCATGCTACTTTTTAAAATATCTTATATACATAACAGAATAAAATAATACATAAAATAAAGGGCGGATGCGAAATAACCATCTTGGCACCATTGTGACCGATTTTCTTTCCTCCATTTAAAAGAGATGTATGTCTTTGCATGGCAATAGATTATTTAGATCTTGACAACATGACCCTCCGATGGAGGGGTAAGACTAAGAGAGGACGAAACACTGTAAAAGTGTTATGGGAGGGTCATGTTACAGAGATCCGAAGAATTTTTCTTTCCTTTTCCTTTGTTTCCTTTCCTTTCCTTCTAGGGCAACTGGAACTCGAAAACGGGTAAAATAAGCGTGCAAGCAACTGTCCTCCCCTTCCACGCCTTCGTTCGCTTCTAGTAAGTACTCCATACTGCTCGCTCCAATAGCAAACACATAGTTCTTTCTATTCCTGATATATGTATATGTTAACATCTGAATCAGCAATGCGACGCAGTATACTGTTCTTTTATTCACTACAAAAATATAAGTCTAACCCATGGAGCAATATACTGCAGATTTATGAACTTCACATCAAACAACCATCCATTAAATGAGCATGCTTTACAGAGACACCAGATACAAATTTGATTCAATCATTACACTTGTTGATGTTATCATCGTCTCCCCTCTATTTGATTTAGATTAGCATTGTCATCCCCTTTGAAAGTATATACATATACACCAAACACCACAAGTATATGCTCTAATCAGTCTTCACATTACTCCAGAGCTTTCAACGTACCGAAAGACATCGTTACTGATTTCATAAACCCAGTTCACTGCAGTGCCAAAGAACAGCTCCCAGAACCACAGATCCACAGCAAGTACAGAAGAAAATATAAGAAGCGCTAATGTCTGATATCGGTTCAGAGGCCATCCGGATATCTCAGCAATTGTCTTCAGGAACGGAAATGTGTCACTCCTCACATCACGTTTCTTGATAGACCAGGCTGTCACCCATTGAACTCGAGAAGGAACCAGGTCAAAATCCTCCCTAAGTCTCCTTCCTAAATCAGGCATGTGACCCCCACCGTAGAGGATAGCGATTCTGTTGTGACCTTCATCCATAGCTCTTTCAAGTGCATCTATAGCTGCTCTGTTCCTCTCGCCTATGATCACTGATTTTGCCTCCACATCCGCTGTTAGTTGTGTGAACCTACAAGAGAAATAGTCCACTGTTTTTAGTCAACCAGTAAACAATGAAAGCAGTTTCACAATATTAGAAAAAAATAGTATACAGCCCCTGATATGCTTATTGTATTGGCATGATTGGTTTTGATGAACATTTAGGCCTGCCTCGATAAGAGCAACCCACCCAATGATACATTCAACCATTAGGCCTGCCTTTGGCTGTTTAAAGACCAGACAAACCCATGTCTCAATCAATGTCTAGGTGGGCAAACAGTCAGTCGATGCATCACTGCTGACAGCCTCATACAGGACGACATGTAACTAACAGCTTCTACTGCGCTTATTTTTAGTTAAGAATTTTCTCTCTGTAAACTTCAATGCTTACTCTGAAGTGAGACGTTTTGCGAGGAAGACCTTCATAGCAGCCCCAAAGTCAAGCCTTGACAGAGCCTCGAATTCAGGATATTCAGATACCTGACTTGTGTTATCAGCACAAACAGATCCTATTATAAGCAATCCTACAAGAGGCATAGGTAGCACTCTTGAAGCCCATAAAAGCTTTGATCTCCAAGGCCCAAGATCTTCAGAATTGACAGGGGGCTGCACCATGGCTTTTGTTGATTTTAGAGTCATGTCTCTAGCGAATGTGAAGAAACTCTCTCCCTTCTCTAGCTGAAAAGATATGGCAGCTAAAGATCAGAGCTCAATGAACTGGTTGATAAAAGAGGCGCTTCTATAGACCTGATACTACTCCAAAATTTTGGATACAGGCAACAATGTGAAACTCCTATTAGAAAGGGCTTTTTCTGTAAGATCACATCAGAGCATCCTAGAAATACTTGATAGTCAGGTACCTGAAGCAATTTGAATGTCTCAAAATCCAAGTCTGCATGGTACCATTTCTCGCCCTGATAGTCAAGACAATCTAGCTGGAAATCAAGTGTCAAAATCCTAGCCATCTGCCTCTGTATGCATCCAATAATGTTGAACCGTGACCGAGAACTTTTAACTTTCTTTGCAGCTGAGGGATTCCGGCGGTTTTCTAAACTCTCTCTGCTTGCAACCATCTCATAAAGAACAGAGTCATAAGTCTCAAGCTCCTTCTGGAGAGTTGCAAAGTATCTGTCAGCACAATGAAAAACATAAATTTGCTCAGCCTCAGTCTAAATCAGAATTAATCAGAATAACAAAAGATCGCTTAGAAAGAAATATTCAAATATCAACTTTACGTAATGGGTATATACGCCGTTGAATATCAGGACAAAACAGTCGATAGATAATAAGAATCTGGCTACAGATCGTCTTAATGAAGATTGGGAAGAAAAAGCAGGGGAACAAACTCGTATTATTAAAGTAGAATATGCTGTTGCACTTACATTTCGCTAGCACCCAACTAAAACATTTAAGACCACGTTCTGTATCCCATAACTACCAGATGTACAAACTCAATAAGAGAGGAAAAGCTACTACTAAAGTACTGCAGTAGTAACAGATAGTCATGGGCATAACTGAGTATCCCCTCATTCAGTTGCCACAAACTATGCTCCTACAAATCTCTTGTCCATTTGATTGAAGGGGTTTGAGAAGAGCAATGAAACAATTTATGCACTTAGCAGGAAAGAAGCGCTAGAATTTTTGGGAGAACGCAGTGGGAGAAGTGCAGAAGTAATTAGGAAAAGTTGGTTAAAGAAATGATACATGATTAAGTCTAACCTCAATAGGTGTGTGATTGGATAGCAAGAAAAGTTTATTATCTTCAAACTTGGGCACTTCTCCCTGTTGTGGTATACAATATCACAGTTGAGTAGAAAAAGGTGTTTGGAATACAGTTACAGAGAAAGTTTGTAGTGATTGGGGGAGAAAAGTAATGCTTATATTTGCAGTATAATGCACAATACAGACTTGTGTTTAGCTTCTCCTAACATGTTCTACTCTTTGGTGGGAAGTAAAATCTACAGGATATTAGGGAACCTACTTAACCTAAAAACTTAGATAGCATACTACGACAAGATCCATAGTGTCACAGCCATATTAAATGCGCTAGATCAAAGGGAATAACACCAGCACGGCCACCTTTGTTATGAAAAGCGGTCTAAGGAGGAATGGTTAGCCAGATGAGACTAAAGGCTGTAATAGTGTAGCACGAATGAGTATTAAAGTACGGGTAGGCTTTTATTTGTATCCTTACAAGAACTAGCCTTGTCCTGTTTGCCGTCTAAGCCCGCAATATCATTGCAAATCTAACGCAAGAATTATTAGGTACAACTGCTACAACCCCGTCTTGAATAGAGGACCTCACTGATGCTGAGAAAATACTACTAGTATTTTAATACGTTCAGATTTTCAGACGGAGAACCATTAGACCCATGATAATTACATACGGCTGCTCCAACTGAGCAGAGCATGTACAAGGGATATGGAAACTTCAGTACCAGTACAGTCTACAACGTCTTAAATAATGTTGATCTCAATCTATCCACCAGTTAACTCAAAACAAATCCCTTTATACCCACATAACTTTCATGTCTCGCCAAAAAGCATCTATAGCGGTCAAAAACCACTGAGTTCCTTATAAATTGTTATACTGGGTCCATTTGACGTCAGCTGCCAGAAGAATACGGAGGAGAAATAGTGGAACCGCCACTGATATTGATGGCAACTGCAGTTAAACGTTTGAGTTTACAAATGGACCCATTATATTTGTTCCCTAAGAGCATCCACAATAAGAAGAGTTGATTCCACTCTCAAGATATTATTATTGTATTTCTCCCCTCACATTTTTCTCTCTTCTTTTACTAGAGACATCCACTAGTTGAGGTTCTTAGTTAGGCTCCGTTCACAAAGTAGCGGTCAGTGGGTAGATTGTCACCGGAAGCTGGGTGAGGCAGCATTTTGCTGTTTTTTATGTGAGAAGACTTCAAATAAATGAGAGCTTAAATAATCTACATTTGCATGAGAAGCTTCATCGAGAACGGGACCCTAAGGGCATCCACAATGAAGTGGATTCCACTCATAGTAGTAAGAATGAAAAAGGAAAATGATGAGGTGGAGGAGAGAAGATAAGGGAGGGTTGCTTAACTGGCCATCCACTAAGGTGGTGAGTTTTTTTAACACATTTCTAGATGTCATGTCATCTTATAATTATACTTTATTACTTAAGCAATACCTAAAAATTATTCATTACAATAATAAAGTTTTTTAACATTCTTTCTCCTACCCATCATCTTTCACTTTACTATTCTATTAAGATTTTTGATTTTTTTATTATTATTGTTGCAGTGATAGAGCCAATAGAATTTGTTTTCAACGGGGTTCTTAATTAAGAAACGAGGAGAGAGAAAGTGGGGGGGGGGGGGATTTCACATCGTTGCAGATGTTTTTAATTCCTTACTGACACAAGGGGGTGGAACCCACACCATTTTACCCTAAGAACCTCAAAAAAATAGGTGTCTTAACAAAAGAAGAGAGAATGTGACAGGAGAAATAAAACATCTTGGGAGAGGAATCAACTCTTCATATTGTGGATGCGGGTGGTGTGGATTCCACTCATAGTAGTATAAATAAAAAAGGAAAATATGAGATGAATGAGAGAAGATTAGAGGGTTTCTTAGTTAGGGCATTCACAATGGTGGGTTTGTTCCCCACAATCACAGAGTTTTTTAACATTCTCTCTCCTCCCACCATCTTTTTACTTTATTGATGAAGCTGAATATAAAAGAGAGCAAAAACAGTAAACACTTTTTAATAAATTAATGATGTGCAATAATACAACCAATAGAATTCACTTTCCATACGTTCCTTAAGTAAGAACGAGGAAAGAGAAAATTGGTGGATGTCACACCATCGTAGAACCTTTTTTATTTTCTTACTAAAATTATTGGGTGGAATCCACACCATTGTGGATGCCCTTAAAAAATTATCTTTTAGTAGGGTGAATTCAATTTTTGTATAGGGTCATCCACAATAAGAAAAGTGGATTCACCCCACCAACAAATAAATTTTTATAATACTCTCACACATTCTCTCTTATTTGTCTAGGTTCTCTAGAAAAAGAGTTTCTTAACTAAGGGCTTCCAAATGATGGGGAATCCACCCAATGGTGTCGGTAAGAAAATAAAGAAGGTTTTGCAAGGGTATGGAATCCCCTCACTTTCTCTTCTCATTCTCAATTACGGAAATTAAATTCTACCAGTTGTATCACTGCACATCATCAATTCATTAAAAGAGTACTTACTGGTTTTGCTCCATTTATTTTTAGCTTCAACGATATTACCATCATACAACTAATAGCAACAAGAATAAATAATAAATATTTAATGGGATAATAAAGTAAAAAGATAGTGGAAGAAGGGAGAATGTTAATGAACTTTGCTATTGTAGTAGGGATGACTAAAATGTTGAAGTTGCTTACACAATAAAATATTATATTTTGATGACATAGCATCTAGAGATGTAATAAGGAACCTAAAAAGTTTTAACCCACCATTTTGAATAACATAAGATTATCTCTCATCTTTTCTCCTCCACCTCATCATTTTCTTTTATAATACCATTAGTAGTATTCACACCATTTTGGATGCCCTAAACAACCCTCTCATCTTCTCCCTCCTCTACTTCATCATTATTTGTTTTCTTTTATACTATTATGAGTGAAATCCACTCCATTGTTAGTCTCTTTGACTACTTGTATTTGTTCCACAATAGATTAAGTGGATTCCACCCATTTAACAATTGTATAAATATTACTCTTATATATTCTCTCTCCACAATAAGGAAAGAAATTCACACCACTAACAATTGTACTCTCTCACACTCTCTTGTTTGTCTAGGTTCACTCAAAAGAAACTCTCTCACCATTCTCTTTCCCGATCTCATATTTTTCATTTTCTTGGTGAATTCACCCTTATTGTGGATGCCTTTAGAGTATAATTATCGGTGATTCTTACGGGTTCTTAGCTAAATGATAAATCAAAAGCATGAGTTGTATATGACATGAGGACAGAGATTAAGAACTCGATTATAGGTTATGTAATATGGATGAAAAGTAGACATAAGTTGAAAGAAAAAAAAAATATGAGAGAAAATGCAAAGTGGGTTATCTTCTCTAACCATGACAAGAACCTTAGAATCGGTCATTGTTCAGAGTTTTATAAATTGTAGCCAAAACTTCGACCAGACAGTGGCGGACCGACATGTGAATCTGTGGGGGCATGTGCCCCACAGGTTTTTGACAAAATATAAAAATATATGTCTACATATGAAAAAATAGACAAAAAATAAGATAATTTTAGGGCATATGCCCCACAGGTTTTGATAAAAGCCCATACAAAACAATTGTAATTCAAATATATATATTGTTTTAGAATTTAATTTCAATAGTTCGTTTATTAGATCAATTCTGGGTCCGCCATTGCGACCAGATAAATTAACGCATGAGAGAGAAGAGACTCACTCTTTATCGGCGATATGAATGGTTGAAACCAGATCAACCTGCCAAACGCAATTTCAGGAAACAGCAATCTTAGTCATACTCTTCATGTGAAAAAGGAAAACACACACTTTAGAATGAAATGAAACAAAATTGGGCAAGCAGATACAGATTAGTTCTAGAAGCATTACAACACCTGAAGGAAAGGCTGCAGAAGAGACCAAGGGAATTTCTTGCGGTAACTAACCACAGCAGTCTGAAGCTCTTCATTACCCTCGCCACCATCGACACCTCTCTTAAACCTCATGAAATCTGCAATTGAATTATTTTGTAAGAATTGCTCGGGCGATCCATCTTTTTCAATTGCCTCCGCGGAGAAGGACGCTTCAAAGAAGCTTTTGGGTCTGATAAAAAAGGAAGCGCGCCGCTTGCGACTTCTGGATGGGAATTTGATGAGACGAGGGAAAAGAGAAGCGGCTCCGCTGAAGGTGGTTGAATCAGAGGAAGAAGAAGAGGAGGTGGCGGGAGAGTTGCTGGAGACCGGAGAGAACAGGGATAGCGAATGGGTGACCATAGTGAGGTCGCGAGCGGTGGAATTGGAACCAGAACGAAGCTTCACCAGAAACTTGGAGGATGGCAACCCGCTGGCTCTAAATTTTCCCTTTTTATCATTTTCTGTTTGTATTTCGTTAGTATTAGATACTCCCTCCGTCCTGAATTGACCGTCTTGTTTACTATTTGGACATGTCGTTTGACTTTAATATTTAATATATAAGATAAAATAATTTTCAAAATTTAAATTTTGCATATGATTACTTACATGATAAACTATATATTATAAAATTTAGTTTTATAAAATTATTTTATCTTATATGCTTAATATTGAAGTGGAAAAACGTGTCATAGATCAATTCAGGACGGAGGGAGTATTTGTTTCCTTATTACTGTATTATTTGCCCAAAAAATGAAAAAGAGGAAGAAGTTTCCGAAAGATAGCACCTTGGACGCAGAACTTGCCAAACCTATTGACTAAGGGTAAATTGAAATTCTGGGATACCATCAACTGAAATCTCCTCCCACCCAAATAAGAAGTCTCCATCCACACTTTCTCAAACAAACGAGTGACCTTTGGCGCTTAGAATACGTTTATCATCTGCGTACACTCGCTTGCGCAACTACGAAAAAGGATGGCAATTTTAAGTTGATACGGCTAACAGATCCAGTAGGTTTAAATGGATTAAAATCCGAAATAGGTGTATGAACGGATGGAAGATAACCGGACGATGGATAACCGAAAGACGGATCTGAGTGAAAATTTTTCATCTACTAACGGATCCATCATCTGATAATCATCGGATCCGTGATTTATTCAGTGGCACACGTTATTTTAAGAGGGTCACTACGCTCAGTCGGGTTTTCACTTCGCTCAGTCGGAAAAAGACTATTTTGCCCCTACGATAATAATTTTCAATTATTTTTATATTTACCCACAATTTTTGATATATTACAAGGTGACCCCAAATTTCATTATATAAAGGGATTGAATATGATATGAAATCATATTCAAATTCAGAAATCCTAAAGTTAGAGAGATAAAGTTAGAGAGATAAAGAGAGGAAATGGTTTCTTTCGGAAGTTTGAAGAAAAAACTGTTCGGTAAGAGTAAAAAAGATGGAGGAAATGCTGAAGGTGGTGTTCCAGAAATACAAGACGAGAATGCAGATGATGTTAGGAGCGAGGAGTATTCACGAGGAGCTCAATCTGAGGTACTTTCTGTTGTTATTTTAGCAATTTATGTACAAATGTAGCTAGAATATATACAAAACTGAACGAAAAAAGCAAAAAAAGACGCCGGGAAACTGGGCGCCCGCGCCCACGTCATTAAGCGCGCGCCAGCGCCGTTCCAGTCAACCGGGCGCCCGCGCCCACGCCTCCAACCGCGCGCCCGCGCCCCCGTATCAACCGCGCGCCCGCCCCTGTTTCCAACCGCGCGCCAGCGCCCGGCCTTTCAAACGCGCGCCTGCGCGCCTCCCTTGCTGCGGACGCCGGCGCCGGCGTCTTTAGGTCGGCGCCTGCGCCGGTGCCCGTTTTTCAAATCGCTGTATCTTCTTCGTTATTGCTCCGTTTTTCGATCCGTTTGCGCCGTTGCGTTTGTCTTTTCGTGTACTTTACGATGATATACTTTGTTGATTATTTTGATGGCTTATGTGTGATTTATTCTAAAGTACGTAGTATTAGGGTTTACGAGTAGCACTTGATGAATAACGACGTTTTTCTGCTTAGGGTGATAACGATGATGAATTCGATGATGCGAACGTAGACACAAGTCATGTATTTAATAGTAGCCTAGTCTTTGGCGATGCAGAGGAGGCGGTTGGTTATGCGTTGCGCACCGGAGAGGCTAATAATATTTATCTAATCAGACAGACTAAGAGAGACGACGGTGAAGTAATACTAACGTGTGAGAGGTACGGCAAGCATAGGCCACGGGTTAGCACAGGAGAATCGTCATCGTCGAGTCAAAGGCCACGGCGTGCCACGAAGAAATGCAACTGCCCTTTCCGCCTAAGCATCAGGGGTGGGGTTAAGACGGGCTGGTCTGTCTTGGTAATGGTCTCGACGCACAACCACGCGTTAGCGAGGAACCCGCAATCTCACTTCGTCCGGCCTCGCTTTAGCGTCGACGAAAGGGCAAGCATGAAAAGTTTGTACAGGAGTGGTGTTGCGCCTAGGCAGATGTGGGCCCATTTACATGACAAGAACCCTGAAAGTACTGCAGACAAGACATCGATTCATAACCTAGTTTCGAAATTCAGAAAAGAAGATCGTGGCGGACGTACAGATGTAGCGTCCTTCATGCACTCGCTAGATGAACGTAATTATAGTTGGTGGTCCGAGAAAGATGCAAGTAAGTGTCGGCACATCTGTTCAGTGTTGGTTTATTTGTCTGTTAATCACTTTAAATGTTAGTTCTAATTAAATGTCCATTTTGCAGGGAATCCATCTAGGCTGGGTCTTGTCTTGTTTGCGCACCCTTTTTCGCTGACGCTCGTTAAGATGTTTCCTTATGTAGTGCTCATTGATAGCACTTACAAGACGAACATGTACAAGGTGCCTCTAGTGGAGTTCGTCGGAGTCACGTCGTGCGGCAAGAACTTCTGCATAGCGTTCTGTTTTGCGGTCAGAGAGGATGAGTCTGCATACACGTGGATGCTTAATCAGCTGACGAAGGTGTTGATCTATCCTCCAAATGTGTTTGTCACTGACAATGAAAAGGCGCTAGTGAAAGCACTTTCAGTGGTATATCCTTCTGTACCACATCTTCTATGTCGTTGGCATATATGCAAGAATGTGGCTGCCAATGCGCTTAAGATAATGCATATTGACCGTGACAGAGTCAATTTAGTAGTGCATCGGTGGAAGCGACTAGTTTACGCCTCAACTATTGCGAAGTACGATGAACAGTACGGGAAATTAGTACACTCCTACGGCGCCAACAATCCTTTCGTTGTGTACTTGAACAACACATGGCTATGTCAGCGTGAGAAATTTTGTGAGGTATGGGTTAAGAGATTCAGGCATTTCGGCAACACATCTACCAACAGGTTAGCTTAACTTTAATTGTCAACATGTTCTGTTGTTTGTATTGGTATGTTTCCCATTTATCTGCTACTAATTGACTTCCAATGTGTAGGGCGGAGAGCGCCCACTCAGCTCTAAAGTGTTGGCTTCATACATCCACCGGATCTCTAGACACATGCTTCGACAGCATACATAGATTCGTCGAAGGGCAACATTTTCACATTAAACAAGACTTCGAGTTCTCCATTGACAGAAGGGTTTCGGAAGACCAGCAAGTCCCATTTTTATTTCTGGTCAATCAAGTGAGCCTCAAATGTTTGGAAATACTCCAGGATCAGCTGAGAAGCGGGAGGTGCGATATTGACCACACAACATCGTACGAAGATGTTTGTGCGTTTACTTCGACCATGGGATTACCGTGCGCGTTTCGTATGTTTCAGTACATTCAAGCCGGTCTGAATATACCAGTTGAAGAAGTGCATATCTTCTGGCGAACACTCAGATACGACGCACAACAAGAATTTGAAGCACAACGCCAAACATACGATGAGTCGTATAGCACAGAGGAACAACTCTCATGTGTAGGTTTATGGTATGATGATCTGTCTCAGCGGTATGATCCTACGACGATTGAACAAGCGTTCAACGCGTGGAAGCCAATATGGGAGCCCGAGGATGATCACACTGGTTTACAGCCACCAGAGGTGAAGGTGCCTAAGGGAAGGCCCACTACCAAAAAAAAGAAGAGGCCAAACACTAGGGACAAGTCCGAGCACGAGCATTTAGGTCTTGGAAACCGTGGTCCGCCCCTACGACGTTCGCAGTCTCAGCGACGCTCGACAGCACCCCAAAGTACAAGTGATCATGGGCCGTCAATGCAACACAGTCAATCACAGCGTTGGTCATCTGAGCGAATGAGTCAAACTGGAGAAGGACCGACAATGCAACACAATCCACCTCAACAACATGCACCATATCCGACATACTGGAGCCCCTGGAAATACTCGTCGTATTGGACTGACCTCGATCCGCAATTAGGTAATTATATTATAGGTTACAGGGAGATAGTGGGTGATGGAAACTGTGGGTTTCGAGCCATTGCTGATGCCGTGTACAACGATGAAAGCCTATGGAAACAGGTTAGACGTGCATGCTTGGATGAGCTGGAGGATAGAAGAGATTGGTGGTTAAATAAAGTTGAACGAGTTTGGTACGATAGACAGTATCGACTGAATTGGTTTGAAGACACATTTGCACCATCACAATACTGGATTGAAATTCTAGATATTGGTGTCATCTTGTGCACTGTATACCACATTGCGCTTATCAGTTTTTCAAAAGGATACGATGGTAAGGCTACTGGGTTGGTCGCACTGCCGCTACGTGATGATCGGGGGTTAGGTCGTCCAACAGCAGAGGTCACTCTTGCATGTGTCGCTGAGCAGTCTCATTTCATTAGACTCCAAACAGTCGAAAATTGTCCAGTCCCAATCTTGAATCCGATGTGGCGACGTTGGCATGAGCCCTCAGTTACAGCTTATATTGATCCGTACTTACCGCGCAATGCAGAGTGGTACAGATTGTTTCCCCCAATTGGTGAACCAGGACGCTTGATTATAGAAGATTAGAATTTGTAAAATTTTGTTGAATTCTTTGTATGCCATTAGTATATTCAAGAAGCATTGTGATGTTTTGCAAGATTAATGTATTGAAGAAGGACATTGAAAATTTTGAGTGTTTTAGTGTCTCATGTTGATACAGTGGATTATACTTTATCTAATAAAAGCAAATTCATCGTAGATACAATGCGTTCTAACACTACTGCTGTTAGCGACTCAACGTCCTACAAAGAATTTAGACCACCCAGATTGGCATTGATCTTAAGAAGCACATATGACACCTAATTTACCAAAAAAAAAGTTGTACAATATTTCATCTGTTGCTAATGATCGAATTTTGGCCCATCTGTGTTTCTAACCGCTGGACAAGATGCTGATCCTTACTTGGTCAACCAAGGGTAACTTTTCAAGTATACCTTCGATCACAACATCAGCAAGGTTACTGGTAATGAATGCTTTTTGGCCATCAGTAATCGTAGGTTGAATACCATACTAATAGTGAATACGTATAGTGACTTCATGTTGAGTGGATGCTTTTATCCCGTTAGTGAACAACTTTGTGATGTTTTGCAAGATTAATGTATTGAAGAAGGACATTGAAAATTTTGAGTGTTTTAGTGTCTCATGTTGATACAGTGGATTATACTTTATCTAATAAAAGCAAATTCATCGTAGATACAATGCGTTCTAACACTACTGCTGTTAGCGACTCAACGTCCTACAAAGAATTTAGACCACCCAGATTGGCATTGATCTTAAGAAGCACATATGACACCTAATTTACCAAAAAAAAAAGTTGTACAATATTTCATCTGTTGCTAATGATCGAATTTTGGCCCATCTGTGTTTCTAACCGCTGGACAAGATGCTGAAAAAAATGTTTTTTTTACTAATTAATTGTACACATATTTGAAACATATTTTTAAGACTTCAAAAGCGATTATATTTTAGAGTTTCATTTTCAATCAACATTGTTCACACATCATTTCTCATAATGTTACAACTTATTCCACACACACATCATTTTAAACCTTTAAACAAAAAACGGTTGTGATGACTACTAGTACATGAAAGCCAAATATGGATGCACTGATCAAGCGGGAGGAGGTCGTCTCCTCGTACTAGCCCTGTACCGTGAATTGTGTTCCCTACGGTCCGCCTCAGCCCTGCTTCGTATTACATCTGGGTCTTCGAAGTCTGAATCATCTTCATACTTCACAAGAATCCTAACTCTTTCCATTATTTCTCCAAGGTCTAAGAAGTTCTGCAACATCATGCATACGTCCGCATCGGTTAGTAAATCGACGATAGAGTCGTTGTACAGATCTTGGTCCATCCTAAGGTAGACAATGGAAAAGACGTTGAGTTGCTGATTATCAAAATGTGATCTGACAATTTGATTTAATGAAGCTGTTAGGTGGTTAACACTTCTCGGAGTTCTAATTTCTGTATTGATCACTGCCCATCCCGGAGCACGTTGGAACCGTGCCCCGTATTCATTGAGTGCGGTGTAATGGTTCACGTGAATTGCAAAGGGAATTGACATCCTAATGACATAAACAAGAATGAATTATTTAAAAATGAAATAAACATAAATTAAAATTACAATAACCACATCAGTTTAAGCATCAATACAGAATGTTCAAAAACAACATAAACTAATAAGTCTACTAATATCCAAACCCACCACCACTATACCCACCCCTACCATACTCACCACCACCATACCCACCCGCCCCAGAACCACTACCAGCATGTCGTCCCCTGCCATCACCACGCCCACCCCTCCCATCACCATGTCCTCCCCTCCCATCACCGGTCCCCTCGCATCATCACCGCGCCCACCATCACCCCCACCACGACGCGCCTGCTCCATGTGCCTACGGTACATACCCTCCCCTCTAGGCCTAAGGCCTCTGGTGCGATGCCCCGCGATGTACCACTCCATGCCAGCACGAGGCTGGTTAGGGTTCCTGTGACGTGTGGGCGAATCAGGGGTGGTCGGGACATTAAGCCGGCAGTACTCAAAGGCCATCTCCAGCGTATCAGCCGCCCAGGCGGGGAAGCCGGTGGGCCAGCCCGGGTTGTTCTCCGGGCGAGTCTCATGATAAGCGGCGCTGTCTCATCCCAATACTGCAGTAAGGTATAAATGTGAAGTTAGTATTTAAAAACAATTACAAACAAAAAAAAATTAACAAGACTAAGTATTTACCTGGAGCTGATCCTCTCGTCGTGTACTGGGGCCACCGTCCGCTCCCAGGGGACGCACCTGAACATGAGAAACGCGCTGGAACCACCGGATGTAATCCGGGGCCACGGCCCATGGCATATCCGCACGTGCCAGAGGAAACCTCCACCTGCTGGGCCCTGTCGTGTTGTCCCACACGGCTGTCCCGTAGTCGTACGTAGCAAGGTACGTCTTCCCATGTCTGGGACGATAATGGCTGTCGGGTCTGATAGGCTGAGGGGGGATAGTCTGCATGTATCCAAACTGGCGCAGACACCGCTCGGGCATATACGGCTCAGCAATATCCAAGAACTGTATGGTGCCATAATACCGGGAGCGCGCCTGTGATACGAGGGCACCCTCTGCCTCAAATGGCAGCCAAACAACCTACGTTTCATTTAATGGAAAACAATTAACAACTTAAATGAGAAACAATGTTTGACGATACGTTAACCGTCAACTTTTAATTACTACAATCGCTAAGCAACTCGTACCTCAGTAGAGGACATCGTGTCCAGCCGTCCCCTCACGAAACGTAGCCTGTCATCGTCCATCAAATTCCTCGTGTAACGAGGCCACCTCGCCGCCGCCGGGGAGCAACCATCCCAGTCTGAAAGGGGCTCCGGTCTGAACATGGGGAAGTACTCATAGATCCAGCACTGCGGTGATCATCCGAAAACATTAGCCAACATAGTCAATCAACAAGTTTACAATACTTAACTCGTGAGCTCACAATCAAGTTCTCACCTGAAACAACGTCAGGCAACCAGCCAGCTGACGTGTATCCGCCCGGGAAGCGATGCCGAGCTGTCGGTACAGGTATGCCAGTGTCCCGGTCCCCCACGCATACAAGTGGACCCTACTAGGGTCACGGATCGGCCAGTAGGACGAGGGCATAACACGATCCCCGCCCTTGTCGATGATCAATGAGTGGGACACCAGCCACCAGAGGAACGCCGTCGTCTCCTGAAGTGGGGTACAGTATGGACCGCCACAAGTATCATGAAGAGCTCGGTAACGTACCTGGCTCTTCTCCAGGAACCTACAGTCTATCAGCTCCTGCTGGTCCGCCGCGGCAAACAGCCGTAGGAAGTGGGGGATGAGAACATGTAATGGTGGGGCCGCTATGCCGACCCGGGCGCCATCCTCGGGCTGGTACGAAATCGCCATGCCAGTGATGGGGATACCCAAAATGTGGTAGACGTCGTGGAGAGTAATAGTCATCTCTCCGAATGGCATGTGAAAGGAGTTCGTGTCAGGCTGCCATCTCTCCACGAACGCTGAGAGGAGCGCGAGGTCAAAACAACCATGCGCTATGTCGACAAGATGCGCAAGTCCGCTATCCTCGACCGCTGCTAGAGACTCTGGGTGCCTCAATGTACTCGGAGTCCACGCCTCCAAATACTTCGTCTTAGGCTTGAAGCTAAGACATCCCTTCTCCTGTTGAATATTTATGATTGAGTTCACACTATATTAACCATTTCCTAAACAATCTTAAATTTTATGGAATCTATTACCAGACGGGAAACATACCACTCCTCGCCACACGTCAAGCGCGACGTGACCACCGAAACTCGGGATCAAACTCGTATCCTGAGGGCCTCCGGGCACTGGAGTCTGCCCAAGCAACCAAGCATCAGCAGCCGGCATCTGCGCCACCCCTCTGCCGGACCATGTACTGGGGACCGGCGACGACGGCGCACCCGTGTGGCCACCTCAGCAACCGGCTCATCTATGTCCTCGTCATCAGCGTCAGCCTCGTGATGACGTGCGTCTCCGGCCCCACTCTGTCCAGGAGTAGGCCAATCAGGACTATCAGACCTCACGACCAGCGTCCCATCGCCGATCAATGAGTCCAGATCCACACTATGCATCTGGTCCACCTCCTGCTCCTGCTGCTCCTCCTCCTCCTCCTCCCCTGCTCCAGCTCAAACTCCGCCCGCATCCTCTCCTCACGGGCTCGTAGAAACTCAATCTCCCTACGCTTCCTGGACGAAGCTGTAGCGTACTGTGTACGCCTCCTCTCTGCAGCAGCAGCATCAGGCCCGCTCACACGAGGGTGTGATGAACTCTCGCCTCGGTCGGAAATCGACTTACCCTTACCCAAACCGAACCTACCAAGCAAACCCTTGCCCTTTCCTCCCGCCATCTGTTGTTTACCGTAGAATTTAGTCATACTATTTTTACAGTTAGTCAAGACCCGTCGAGTTACTCATACCGGTCATACATGCATCTCAGTAGTTCAACGTCAAAAATAAATTTACTTTCTATCTTAGAACTGATTAAAACACGCATAACTGATTAAAACACGCATAACTGATTAAAACACGCATAACTGATTAAAACACGCATAATAGAGGTACACAATGTAAAAACTAACAAAACAGCAAAAACGAGCCCGGAGCGGTCCCGACAGCGCGCGCCCAGCGCCCACCGAGAATCACCGGCGCCAGCGCCGTCTCACTCCGCCGCGCCCGCGCCGCCTCCATTTCCTCCGCGCCAGCGCCGCCTTGGTCCTCCTCCGCGCCAGCGTCCCGCCTTTCTCCGCCGCGCCAGCGCGCTCCCACCCACCCCGGCGCCTGCGCCGACTCACCACCACCCGCGCCCCCTTCCGCGCCTACATGTTGCCGGCGCCTGCGCCGGCTGTTCTTTCTCCTCCCGTTTCCGAATTCGTCTACCTGTTTTCTGCTAATTTTGCTACTTTTACTGCTATTCTACTCTAAAAAACTGTAAATTATGACGAAAAGAACCTGATTTTGCAGATCGAGCTAACAGAATGATGACTTGAGCACCGGCTTTTCTCCCGTTCCCGCTCCCGCTCCGGTTACCGCTTCTAGAGAGAAGTGAGAGAGAATTCTAGAGAGATAAGAGTTTTGAGAGTTTTGAAATTTTGTGGAGAGATAATAGAGGGTAAAGGTGTATATATAGGAGAATTTAAGGGTAAGGGCAAATCGGTAAAGTTTTTTAAATTTCCGACTGAGCGAAGTGAAAACTCGACTGAGCGAACGAGTTCAGTATTTTAATGTGTAGTCTTTCAAATAATTTGTTTTTACATCTAATAATTTAATACTCCCTCAGTTTAAAAATATCTGTCAGTTTAGAAGCTTGTACACTTATTAAGGAAAGTAGAATAATGACGCATGTACCCCTGTTTTTTATTTTTTTCATTTAGATAATAATTATTTTGTGTTGAATAGTAGGGTTAAAAGTTAAAAAAGTGTGACAAAAAACTAGAATGATACATATTTTTAAACAAGAATCACACCCTACAATGACAGATATTAATTAACAGAGGGAGTAATTTTGAATTTCATAGTGGTTTCTAAAAATGAAAATGGTTAGATGATTTTCCTCAAATGTAAATTACATCATTAGATAATACTCCCTTCGTCCTGAATTGACCGTCCTGTTTACTATTTGGACATGTCGTTTGACTTCAATTTTTAACATATAAGATAAATTAATTTTGAAAATTTAAGTTTTGCATAGAATCCTTACATGATAAACTATATGTCACAAATTTTAGTTTTATAAAATTATTTATCTTATATGCTTAATATTGAAGTGGAAAAACGTGCCATAAAGCAAACAGGACGGTCAATTCAGGACGGAGGGAGTAGTAATAAATTGTACTCCCTCCGTCCTGAATTGACCGTCCTGTTTGCTTTATGGCACGTTTTTCCACTTCAATATTAAACATATAAGATAAAATAATTTTATAAAACTAAATTTTGTATTATATAGTTTATCATGTAAGGAATCATATGCAAAACTTAAATTTCCAAAATTAATTATCTTATATGTTAAAATTGAAGTCAAACGACATATCAAATAGTAAACAGGACGGTCAATTCAGGACGGAGGGAGTATTATATTTCAAATAAATAGTTACTTTTATAGTATTGTTTAGATTTTTAAGAATCCGGAAAATATTTTTAAAAATAGTTTTTATATTATTCATTTATCGAAGGATTTTATTCAATTAAAAATTCAACCTATTTAAGTATAGATTTATGATAGATGATAGGTAACCAAGTAACCGATGGATGATGAGTGATGGACGCGTGTAATACTCACCCCACTTAAACCCAAACCATTCACATAGTCCTTTCTCAAATTGATGACCTTTCATGAACAATAACGATACAGACAACAAAACCTAACGTAATTCGAATGCACTTCTTTTGCATCATTGATAAGAAGTCGTTATTACGTAGCGTAGAAACAATGGACATCGAATAGCCAAATACTATTACACAGCGACAAATTCTTCCCATCACTCACAGAGGTGGGTGGCCAAAGAACAACCCGCTAAGCAGCAAGAAAGAGTTGAGTTTTCAATATCACAAAGATATACACCACAGAGAGGAAAATTCTATCGAAAGAATCTGCTAAACAAACAACCCTGTGTTAACCAATCATAACACCACTATAATTTTTGTCCCACTTTCCCTCACTGTTGTGTAAGCAGCCGAATCCCGGCCTCTAAATCTTCTAATGTTATGGTAAGCAACTCCTCTGTATCTATACAGTCAAAGTTGAGCCTAAGATCAAGATTCTCTCTTGCATTCACCAGCATGGGATCAATCAACCCTCCGTTCATCTCCCGCCTCTGCTTCTCCGCAGTTTCCCTCTCCATCATTGCTGCAATGGCATCCAAGGTGCACGACTTGTGGAGCTTAAACCCGTACAGCAAACTTCCCTCGCTCTGCTCACCATTCATCTTCAAGTGAGTGATTCTGGCCAAGTCTTGGGAACTGAAGTCGTCAAAGTAGAAGAACTTGGTCACTCTTCTACAGAACCCTTCGTTTGAGTATATAACCCTTTGCATAGGCTCACGGTATCCAGCAAATATAACCACTATCTTCCCACTGTCCATGATGGACATTATCTCCTCTAAGGCTTCAATTCCGTAGTCTTTGTCATCTGATTTCTGCATTGGTATAAGTCGATAGGCTTCATCGACAAAAAGGATGCCTCCTTCAGCTTCTTTTAACTGGATAAATGAAAATTTAATATCTCTAATTAGAGGTACTTGTGTTTTTATTGTGTTGAGCCTTTATTTTCTTAGAGGCTAAAACAATTGGATGAATACATAATAATAAGTATACGAATATTGAACAGAAAAGGGGGGGGGGGGGGGGGGTGGACTCTCACTTACCACTTTCCTGGTCTTTGGTCCAGTGTGGCCAACAAATTCTCCAACCAAATCTGTCCTCTGCACCTCTGTTACCTTATCAGTAGGCAATATTCCCACCATGTGCAGTAACTTCCCAAGGATTCGAGACACCATCGTTTTGCCTAATATAAAACATCCCAACTACAGAGTATTAGAGAATACTGTGGCAGTGAACAAATGCATAGTAAACAACAAATCAAAATCTATCCAAAGGAACTCTTTGGCACATAAATACACGTTCTTCCTATACTGATACGTTAACAAACAGTTCACAGACAGACCTATGTTTAACAATCAGTTCAAGAAACGATATCGAACACTTGAAGGTAGAAAGACAAATATAATAGAACAGATGTAACTCGAATGAAAATAATCACCTGTTCCAGGATTGCCGAGAAATGCCATGTGAGGTGGCCTTCGAGCTCCCACTTTTAGCCCAAGAGCTCGTCTCCTCTCATCCAAAAGCATTCCTCTTGCCCATTTCCTCAGTTGCAACTTGAGCTCGTTAAGACCCACAATCTTTGCCAACTCACCTTCAAGTTCATCCATCTTGGCCTTCGTCTCACTACAAGCTTCAATAGCTTTGCGTTTCCTCTGTTCATCGAGATGAAAGTTGAGTAATGCTCGTAACTTCTCATTTGCTGGCCTGGGGGTCACATGGTCCAGAGGAGTGCTGCCTTCCTGAAAACCATATCAATGCAAACTTTTTATCAGATGATGTTTTTCAGGCTTAATCATGCTCGTTCCCGTGGCAAGTAAACATATAGATAAAGTCTCACATCATCTTTAGTGCTGCAATCTGCATTATGCTCGAGCAAGGTCTTCACGGTAGAACAGTCTCCGGCTCCTAGAGAATACCAGACAGCAAGGTGCAATGCTGTCATCCCATTCTGCATTGGAACCATCGCATTTAGAATGAGAAGGAACCATCAGAAGTTCAATCAACTGCCGACAGAGTAGCCCTAGCATTTACAGAATTAAAATTACAACAGCTACACATACATTGGCTTTGGCTTCTAAATATGCACCATGACAAAGAAGCAACTTTGCAGCATCATTGCAGCCGTTCTTTGCGGCCATGTGCAGTGGAGTCTCTCCATACTGCATAAAATACACAATGCACCAAGATATTAAGAATAGAATCAAAAGAGAGTGACTGCTATAAGGAGCTTCAACTGACTTGCTTAAACGGACACATTTCAGTACAATACTGAAGCCACTTAAATTGATAAAAAAAACCATATCATTTTCCCTACCATGTTTCTGGCTTCAAGCTCAACCTTTTCAGGACCAGGCCATGTCAACAGATGCTTGACAATCTCAATTCTATTATTACCAGCGGCAACATGAAGAGGAGTCTGTACCATCTGCATTACATAAACTATAACATTAGTGGATGGAACATTCTCTATCTTTTGACCAAGTTTCTTTCGCATACAATAAATATAATTTAAGAAGCGATTTTGCAGGAATCATGGACGCCAATATGCATATATAATAGCCCACACAGGCACCGACCTAGTATAGAATATATCCCAGTTCCTCACATCATCGTATTTTAGAGGCAAAATCCAGAGAGATGGGAAAGAAAATCCACCTATCTTTGTCAGATGTACCACAGAGAAAACAGATAGACAAATTGTTTTGAAACCGGATCAGATGAGACATCACATCATCATCTATACCATCAATGGTATTCGGCTCCCAATCACCTCATTTGTCTTGCTTGGTAGCGTGTTTCTCCCAACTCCAGTCCCATCCTTCCACATCCAGTACGACCAGAAAAAAATGAAAGATAGTCCTGCCCTTCTTCTAGATCTTCAAGCAAGATAAAATTTTCCAATTTTGGTTTCCCAGCCCCGCCCCCTCACTTATAAGGACACAACAGTTCATGATGTATAGAATGTCGGACACCCTTTGCAGCTAATGAATTGAGGAGCAGACGACGGGGAAGAGAATATGAACACCTGGAGAGACGATCCAGTAACCCAACAATCCAGAATAGATTCTACGGGTTTACCTTTCGTTCCCCCAATCGAAGATCACAAAAGTAAAATAGGGAAGAAACTGCAAATAAGATAGAGGAATAATCTTACCACTGGGTTTCGATCGTTGAGAAGGGAAGGGTTTTCCTGGAGCATCTTCTGGAATTCCCGGAGGTTGCCAGACTGAGCATGGCCATGGATGGTAATCGGTTTCGACAATTTAGGCCGTCGGTCCCGTGTCGGCTGCATTATGGTATTGCCTCTTTACTATCTTTCTTATTCCTCTCTCTCTCTGGGAATTTCAGAGAGAGGGAGAGATGGGGATGGGGAGATGCAAGAAGGGAGATGAAGAAAAATGAACGACAGGAAATATGGGCGAGAGATGTTCAAAAGGAAAGAATGAAGAGCGAAACTCCTTTTGCTTTTCCGCGTCTTGTTTCTTTCCTCGTCAATCTTTGCGGCCAAATCTAACAGGATAGGAGATATAGGGGCACGCCAATTTGAGAAGTTCCCTGGAACCCGCTGCCCACTGCTGCGCGCGTACTAGAAGACTAGAAGAGGACGGGTTAAATTTACCGTCCAATTAATTTGCGATTTCCTTTTTGCGGCGGCGGCGGGCTGAACATGGTCTGGAAATCTTGGACATGTGAAGGAAAAAGCGGGTGGGATCCAGCTAAGCCGCTCCAATGGATCCGGGCTGGCTGCTTGCTCCGAGAGAAGGCAGGGACGATGAGTCACCTCTGAGAATGATTGCCTCTCTCAATCTGTCACTGTGCTGCCATTAACTAACAATGACTGTCTGCTGGCAGGTACTACCGTCCATGTGATTCCACTCTTCCCCACAAGAATTGCCTGGGCCGCAGCTGGAAAGATCATCGTAGAAACAAATTGCCTACGGCTGGCACTAGAATTTATAATAATACTACTCCCTCCGTCCTGAATTGACCGTTCTTTGCTTTATGGCACGTTTTTCCACTTCAATATTAAGCATATAAGATAAAATAATTTTATAAAACTAAATTTTATAACATATAGTTTATCATGTAAGGAATCATATGCAAAATTTAAATTTTCAAAATTAATTTATCTTATATGTTAAAAATTGAAGTCAAACGGCATGTCCAAATAGTAAACAGGACGGTCAATTCAGGACGGAGGGAGTATGTGTTATTTTAGAAACTTATATATTTATTAAATGATGTATATATTTTTTTAAAAAATTTTCATCTAGATTATCTAATTATTTTTATGTTAAATAGTAATATTTAAAATAGAAAAAAATGTATCAAAAAAACTAAAATAACATATATTTTTAAATAAGTATAACTCTCTAAAGTGACAAATATTAATCATGAGATTAAACATGAACAAGCATTTCGGATTGTCTGTGAAATTCAATTTGCTTTTAAAAAAGAATTCAACCTAAGTTTCTTATTTTATTAAAAGCTTTTACAAATCTTTCAATTATCTTTTTATAATCTTAACCAGTTTTATGAACTCATTAGTATACATTAACGGCATTAAAAATTTATTTTAAAATAAATGGGGTTAACAAACTTTAGTTAATAAATGAAGTTGGAAAAAGTCGTCAAAGAATAACATAGGAGCAGAAACTTGGAAATGTGACCGAGGAAATAGGTGAGAGAGGAAATGAGATTATCAAAACCGGATGAATAAATATTCTAAAGTTAGTTACAATAGTAATAAAATAAAAGCAGATGTAAAAGATATCTGAAGTGGCGAAGGGTACATATTAAAATAAAATAAATAGAATATCATATACATTTGACCACTTGAATACTTCACCCTCATTTTGTCTTCTTTAAAAATATTTTTTCATCTATCTTGATTAATGTTAGGATATGGTGTTATGATATGTTAGGACTGAAATACTCCAAGTTAGAAGGAAACCCTAATTCTCGGAAGTCCCAGATGTCCCGGAAACGCTGGAAACCCTAATTCTCGAAAGTCCCGAAAATGCTAGAAACCCTAGTTCTTGGAAGTCCCGAAGTCCCGGAAATTATGGAAATGGCCTTGAAAACTTTAGGAAAGCCTTGGAAACTTAAGACCCTAGGAAACTCTAATAACCAAAGATGGAAAGCCTTAGAAAATTCTACTAGACCCGGTAAAATCCTAGTAGCCGGAAATGCCTCCGTAGCTAGTTTTACTCCATCATAATCAATTTTCTCCTTAGGAAACACCTTAAGCAGTTTGGTAAGTGAAATACCCCGAACTTAATTAGGGTGATTAAATTACTCTAATATGAAATTTGAAGGCCTATTAGTGCCTAAATAATTTTGGTAACGAGAATAAATCCAAAAGAAATGAGAAAACGCCTAAAAAACAAAAAACGCTAAATTGAGCGTTATGTGACCGTAGGAGGAATACGACCTCGACAAGGGTCTTAGATGGATTTCCAAGGCTTAATAATGCCTAGTTAATATACGGGAACAATTCCCAAAGAAAACGGATCCATAAAATGAATTAAAACGCTAATAAAGCTTTAAAGCACGTTTTTCGAGAAAAACCCGAAAACGTGAATTTAAGTGGTCAAACGGACCCGTAAAAATTATGGTTGACTAAATAACTATAATTAAACATTAATGGAAGCTTAAGAACCATTAAAATTAAAGAAACAAGATAATTCCAGAAAACGGGCCCGGGTTAGTGAATAGTGCTAAAACCGGGTAAATTAACGAGCATTTTCTGTAAAAGACAAAAAACGCCCCAACTTATAATATATAGTGGGCCGGCTTTATATGGGTAGTCAGCACTCCCCTTTCTCAATTTATAAACTAGCTAATTAGCTAAAAAGTAAACAAAAAGCAAAAAGTGAAAAAGTAAACAAATACCCCTTTTTCACACTCTCTCTCCTCTCACTCTCATTCTTCCCCCTCTCAGCCGTATCACTCCCTCCTCCCTGGTGATTTCTCCCTCCCTCCTTCCTCACGCCAGATGAAGCTCCATCCATGGCTTCCTTCATTCTTTCACTTGCCCAAGTTGCTACACAACTCCAAATAAAAACAAATCACATATTCTTGCTCCTCTCGCCAAGCTCTACCTTTCCCTCTTTTCAAAATTCCGAATGGAGAAAGTTAACCTCCATGGGTATACCCCATTGGTGAAGAAAATGGCATTTGTATGGAGCTTGGAGTCCCCTCTCTCATCTAAGGTAAGAAAGTTCAAAGAAAATTCATTTTTCCCCTCCTCCTTACCTTGGCCGATTTTTACCAATGTTGATACCTTGTTCTTTCTTTGTTTGAGCACTTTTCCAAGCCTTAAATGGTGGTGGAAATTCCCCTTTGATTCAAGAGTTGAAAAACCATTCAAGAACTTCCAAAGGTAAACCTTAACCTTGAGCTTTAAGCCTCCTTTGAATCTTAGGGTTAGTTTAATGTGCCTAAATGCTTGTACTTAGTTCCATCGTCCTTTTGAATGGAAATTTAGTGTTGTTGGCATTTAAATTGCCTTGGCCGATTTTGGAGTCAAGAGGATGGAGAAGAGGAGAAAAGAAGAATTGAAAAGGGAATTTGAGAACTTAAGGTAAGAAACCTACCTTAATGCTAATCCTATATGTTTTAGGAATTGGGATGTGTTAAATTAAATAATGAACCCAAAATATGTGAGACAATGTGTTGGTTGGTATTTGAGAGAATTTGTGAACTTGTTTATTGAATTGTGATTTAAGGGCCTAAGAGCCAAGCATTTGAGTTTAGTGCTTATATTGTTGGTTTGATGAGAAATTGATTGAGTTGTGTGCTGGTAGGACCCTTGTATGGGTGTGGCTAGTTTAGGATTGATTTTGGTGAGATGGGATGAATTTGGATATGTTAGGTTTATGGGGAGGTTATGGCAAAATTTCGGTAGGAAATAAGTGTTTTAGATGACTTGGTGAATGAGATAACTTAGGTGTTTATTGAGTTGAGATAAGATGTTTGGTAACCTGGAAATGGTAGGTGAAGAAGGGATATGAGAGTGTGCAAAATCTATAGCATGTTAGTGTTTAGTAACTAGGAGTTTCAAGAAAAGAGTTAGTGTTTATAATCTTGGAAAATGGAGGATGGACTTTGTTATAGATAATGCAAATGTCTAGGAAGGTGTGGTAATGGTTAATAAATGATTTGGTAAGGTGATAGAGGATTGTAAACCATTAAGGAAAAGTGTGAAATGCACAAGTGTGCAAACTGTAACAGTTTGGAGGAAAATCTGTAGAAATTGAGCATGGATTTGAGTAGGGATTTGACTAATGTTTTAAGGAGGTTTGGAAATGATTAAGAAGTGTTTTAGGGTGTTTAAACATGTAGAAAACATGTGGAAAGATTAGGAAATGATTAAGGGTGAATTAGGGGTTGAAAACTGTCCAAAAACTGTAAATTTTGACAGTTCCAGGGGTGGTCCAGGTTTGCAAATCGGTACACAAACTCGGACCATAGAAAAAACACGGCAGAAGATCATCCCAAGGGGTGGTCCGGGAAGGAAAACCCGGACCACATGAAAAATGCACCAGAAACGTAATTCAGTGTTTGGTCCAGGTTTGTAACCCCGGACACAAACCCGGACCACTATAAAAATTCACCAGAAAGTGTTTTATGCTTTCTAAAGATGGGGGATTGATTGATATTGGTTTTAGGTGATGTTTAGGAGTTGTTTGGTGACCTTTAAAGGTCCTAGGAAGTATAAATAAGTGTTGGAAATGAGTGAGAAGTAAGGACATAAATTGACAAGAGTAAAACTATGAATAACGGGATAACGGGGTTAATTACGGGAGTATTAGTTTTACATACCGTAGTACCTTCATGTTAATAGCATCACTTGATGTGTGATTAGTGAATCGGAAGTGAGATCTAAGGAACAAGAGGTGACCCGGTAAAAGTAAAACCATGGTGTAAGGTATGATTTTCTCATGCCCGGTATGCTACCTTGGCTACTCTGATTTGTGTGCTTGTTTGATTGTGTGATCACCTAAACAAGATAAATGCATGAATCAGAATGTTTGCACTTGCTTGTGCTTGTATTGTATTGTTGTTTGTTGGATTGTGAATTGAATTTAAGTTTGTATAATTCATATAATGTGTGAGTGTGGATGAATTGTTTGAGTGTGAATGAGCACTGTAGTGCGACTCATAGTTGGGTCTTGTTTGAGTAGTGACTCGTAGAGAGAGAGAGAGAGAGTCAAGTTGCGAATTAATAAAGATGTGGAAACACACTAAAACTATCGAACCAAGAAACGATAATGTAAACTCATGAACTCTCTAGAACGTGAGAGAAATGTACGGGAGAAGTAAACTCCCGATAACGGTTAGAGAACCGAATTGATCTAATCCACAAAACAACTAATAGTGGAAGTATATAAGTAACCTCCATCTAGAGGATTGATAATTGTTCAAAATATGAACCTTGAGTAAAGTAGAGTATGGTAAGGGATCACCAAACCCCTTAGAAAGGTAGTCGAACCCCAATGAGAGGATCCGACTAAAATAAACAATGTCCCGAACATGAGAGTATTCGATAAGTTGGGTAAAACCTTAAATCTTAAAATACTAGACATTGAGAATTCCCTAAGCTAATGGAGGATATCAAGAGAGATACTTCTAGGCTAATCTATGAGATTATGAAATGACTTCGAGAGAGGAGTTTTGGGAATTTGAGTAGTCCGGTAGAGAACTGGACATTTGAGAATTTAAGGAGCTAATTGTATAGCTCCATTTGTATTTGTAAGCCCGGTGGTGGGTCTTGTGAATGACCATGCCCGGAGGTCGTGGGCAAAGACTTAAAAGATGCCCTTGAGTATTGAGAATTAGAATTAAGTATTGAGTTGAGATTTGAGAAATTGAGTATTGACTTGAGAAGTTGAGTATTGAGTATTGAGTTGAAACTTGAGAGCTTGAGAGTTAAGGATTAAGTTTGGGTATTGTAGGAATTGAATTGACATTGAGTAAATGAGGACTTGAGTATGCGTAACCCTAGAGAGTGGGCGAGACAATGAAGAATGGATTAAGGCATAGTGAGGTAGAACCCTCAAGCCTAAGTGTATATATATTAAACTAACCTCTTGATGCGTGTGTTAGTGTTTGTGTTTGATATTGAACCTTGATTGTGTCAATATACATATGTAATGTATTGTTGCCTTGCATGCTGTCTGAATTAAAATCAACCGCATGTTCTCGACCAAAGTAGTCGGCGTACCCTCGTTAGCACGCGGGGTATGCGAATTTCATATGCAACAATTTTGCTGAGCCCCTAGGGGCGCCGTTTTTATTTTCCAGGTACATGGAAGCTGTTCACCGTTCGAGAATAGGACGGGGTTGTTGTATGGCATGGGTAGTTGATTAGGAACTTGTATATTTGTAAGGATTGAATTGTCAGTCGGAATTGTATTGGTAACTTAATGGTTGTGGAAACTCGGTATAGATTTGATTGAGGTTGTATTTGTATTGTATTGGGATCGATTAAGAAATGGAAGGTTGAAATACCCCTAAATTAATTTAAATTAATTTAGGGGATTTCTTTTATTAAACCTTTAATAATACTATTAAGTATTAAATTATTATATGGAATTATGAATGTTAAATTAGTATAAGGAATTATGAATATTAAATTATTGAATGGAATTATGAGTATTAATATTATATGGAATTATGGAAATTATTTTAGGGGATTCCTCCTATTTAACTCTAAAGAATACAATTAAATATTTAATTATTATATATTATTATATAGTATTATGAATTTAATAACAAGATTTATAAGTCAATAAATCTTGGAAAAATTCCTAGACTCCAATTATATAAAGATTTTTGAAATATGGGAGCATTGGTTTGAAACATAAAAGTCAAAATAAAATTCTAGAAACCCTAAAGCCTTTTAAGCCTTGCTAGGGTTGACTTTTTGAGAATGGTCAAACCAGCCCATGAAACCTATACCAATAAATAGGTTATGGAAAACCATGAAGATCGATAAAAAGAACGTCAGAAACGGATCATCCTAGCCAAAGTTATGATAGATTGAAGTTTAGAGCCAAAAATTTGAAATATGCCACGTGTCACACTGTCACGGGTCGCCTACACTTAGCATAAAAATTGGAACTTCCATCAGTGATTTTGCCCTAACTTTAGACGGCTATATCTCACTCATCTCTCAGTATTTTTCAATGCCGTCTTTTTCATTCTCTTCTACAAAACGTCCTCTTTCCAACCATTACTCACACATACCCTAATTCATTATACATCAGCCGCAAATTCGATTTAAAGTTGCCTAGTTGCGAAACCTGTACCCAGTTTTCCAACTTTTCACCGAATTCAGGTAACTTTCGTTCGATCATAACTTCTTTGTCTCTCAACCAAAATTTGATTTCTTTAGCTTGTTTTGAAGATCTCTAATCCCTCTACAATTTTCATGTTTATGCCCAAGTCTGATTCGTAACCGTTTGGAAGATATAATTGCCTAAAGTTTCTGGTTCTGCAGCACATAAAATCATACAGAAACCGCAGGTATTAAATCGTAACTTGCGACTTTAATTTCTTTCTGTGTGTTGCGAGTTAGGATGAGTTCTTGTTATCAATATGTAGAGCTAAGTTTATTCTTTCGATTAAGCCCACACACATAGCCTAACTCGATCTGTACTGCAAGTTATAGATCCTCAAAGTCGGCCTCGTGAACTGCTCGAGAGTTCGAACCTTTCTAGAATTTCGAATTCGAATTCCTCCCTTATTGCAACTCCGGTGAGTTTTCGATCAAATTACTCCGTTATTGTCATTCGTAATCACATTACCGGTCAAACCCATGTCTCAATTTCATCAATTACGTGTTAGATTAGGAGAATTTGTCAAATTAAGTTTTGAATCGAACTAAAAACCCTAACTTCGAACCCAGATTCGATTTTACAGAATACCGCATCATAAGTGGTGAAATCGGTGTCATTAGAACTGGAATTTAATTTCAAAACGAATGGAGGAAGAATCACTCGATTTCGTTCTGTAGATTGAGAGAAAACTCGAATTTAGTACACGGGCGTCGGGTTTAGGTTGCTGATGAACTCGGCGATTTTCGGCCGTCCGATCGTAGTTAAAAGAAACGGACGGCCGAGATTAAAACGTTTAAGTTAAGTGTTAAGTTTTTATATTAATTTCAGAAATAAACCCTAACTTTGAATTTATTAAATGCCTTCCCGAATGTATTTTGGCATGAAATTTTAACCATAGATCCTTATAAAATCTAGTTATTTTGATATAAATTAATAAGGGTTTTGAGTTTTTAAACGTAAGTTATAATTTTTACAAGTTCTGAGTATTATGGAATTATTTGGTTAAATTAAAAAGATATTTTTATGAAATAAAAATTTTATAATATGTCTAAAATGTTATAGTTATTATATAAAATTTGGGAATTTTTGGACAAGGGTAAATGGGTTTAAAATTAGGTTTATGAAATTTTCATAAGAATAACTTATAATATATGGTTTTTAGTGTAACAAAAATTAAAGTATGGTTTGTTAATAAACTTTTTAGGTGTGGAAAAATAAGAAAAACCTAAATTAACATTTTATACCTGTAACACCCCTACATCGAACTTCACAACTAAATGGAATCGCAGTGGAAATAGATAACTAAACAATAACTAACGCTTCGGTGCTACAACGCCGTCAACCACCCACGTGGTTGACAAGGCAGAATAAATACAAGTGTACCGGTCTGATGATCAGACTCCCGAGCATAGAACCAAAACCATAATTACATCATATACAATACCGAGTATTTAATTACATTCCTTCACTGTAAACTCCCAATATACCGTCACAGTAGTTTCAACGGAATCAAAATATAATGCCACGGAAGCACAGGCGCATTCCGGGCTCAACATCCAAAATAACCCAAAAGCACAACTGCAGCCTAGAACCTACAGCCACTCTGCTTCCTCGATCCTCATCCTGCAGTAAAAATATGGAGCCCCCGAGGGGGTCAGCAACCCTTGGCTGGTATGGTTAACGCGCAGCCCATCGGCTACCGGGATACGCGCAACTAATTGTCATGATAACATGGCATTCCTTTTTAAACATAACATAACATAATATGTGGCATAGCATCAATATTGCATAGCTCAACATCACATACACAGTGGATACTCTTTCCACAATAACAAACCAAGAAGGTTAAACAACATAAGAGCCTAGAGAATGGTTCACCCTCATGTTAAGCTCGTTACACACACTCATTACCGTTCTGTTATTCGAACGAGTAACTTAAGTCACAGATGGTTCGGATATAGTGACCCGAACACACCACACAAACACATGTTCCCACTAAACCGATCATAAGTCAGAATAGGTAAGCTTTGGAGGAAGCTAGCGGGAGATCGAACGCCAAGTTAAGGAGAACAATCTTAACAACATAAGAGTCGAATCTGATTCAGATATCTACTCTTAACTTACATGCATGACGGACAACCGGATTCCTCACTTCCCAGTTAGCACTTGTTAGAAGTTCACGGTGGAACTTAACAAACAATTCACAACAAGTGGTAAGTCAAGTTAGGCACACACAAGGGAAATGAGTCACATCATAACATCACAATAATATGAACAACGGTAAACTCATTACATGATTAGTCTTATAACGTCATAAACATACAGAAAAAACAAACAACACACAAGCGGTGTAAACCGGTAGGCAACAGACTGCAAGAAAACCATACCTTGGTCCTTGCTTTGATTTGTTTTCCACCGTAGGTCACTCCTATACATGATTAATAACGTCGGTTAATTAATTTATTTAACCTCAAATTTACTAAATGTTTAACATAATATATGACATGTTTAATGTCTTAACTTATACTTGATTACCTACATTATACCCTAGGGGGTTAACTACATTTGCCACATTCTTTACTGTTTTTTCTTTATAAATTTTGGTCTGTCCGACCCACCGTCCGACCCACAACTGGGTCGGACCCTTCCAGTGGTCATCGGGTTTGAAAAACTTAATTTGTCCGACCCATGTCCAACCCAACCATCTGGGTCAGACCATTCCAGAGATTTTATCGACCCTTGGAACATACACGTCCGACCCATGTCCGACTCACTCGACTGGGTCGGACCATTACAGAACTTTTACCGCCTTACAAAACAACCATGTCCGACCCATGTCCGACTCACTCGACTGGGTCGGACCACTCCAGAACATTTACCGACCTTCAAAACATGACCGTCCGACCCATGTCCGACCCAAGTCCTCTGGGTCGGACCATTCCAGAACCATTTACTGACGTCTTACAGAGGCTGTCCGACCCCTGGGTCGGACGCCACCAAACTTGCCCAAACTTTGTCAAATCTTCACCAAACTTCTCCTAAAGCCTCCTAATGTTTCCTAACATCATTTAGTACCCTCAAACCCTCATACAACATCCATAAAATTCATTATCTATCTCCTTAACACTTACTCATTCCATACCGAAATTCCTAACACTTATGTTATTTTCTCCTTGGTTCTCTAAGTGGTGTTTCATACCTATGATAACCACTATGCCAATAATGTTTCCTCACCACTACTACATCATCTCCCAAACATCTTTTCTTCCTAAACAATTTCTTAAACATCTTTACAAGTCTATAGCTTCTCATGTAACAATTCACTTCATCCCTTTTTTCACCAACAATACACAAGTCCTAAATACAATCTCATCAAGAATCTTGAAATGTCCCAAAGCATTCTTTTGCACTCTAAATCCTCTAGAACATCACCTAAGCCCTTTTTACATCTTTAACCACCTTAATGCATGTTTCTTTCACTAGGAAAGCACTTAACCATTCTAAACATTTCTTAACTTATCAAGCTCATTTTAAACCCTTAGAACTTCTTGTTTGTTACCTAAATTTTGACATAGGTTCTCCTAGAACATTACTAGACCAAAACACATTGTTTTCACCATCAAACAACCAAGAACACTAAAAAATCCATCAAACACATTCTTATACACAAACTTCACACATATAGCACTACATCACAATATAGTGCATAATTTAAATTGCATGGCACTTAGGCCCTTAAATGCATAAATCATAAACACTGAATTTCCCACATTATATTTGCCTTTGACCTGCAAATACACTCAACAATACATATGCCTCTTACTAAGCCCTTGAGAGCATTCTTCTAAGTCATTTTCCATTGGCTCCTTAAATCATTTTCATAAGCAATACAAGCTCATTTCTCCTAAGACATTAAACCACATTAGGTTAGCATATTTACCTCTTTTCCTCACAACTTCTTTCTTGTTTCCTTATAAAACCGGTAAGGATGTTTGGTTGTTTATCAACTTCTAAACAATGTACAAGTAATGTAATGAGTATACAAGCTTTAAGCTTCATCTCATTGTAAACCCTAGTTTCACATTGTTTCCAAAAACATTAAGATAGTTGTTTTACCTTAGAACTTGAAGAGAGTTTGAATATCTATCAAGAGAGGACTCCACCTAGTCCTTGAAAGGTTGGAATGAAGCTAGAACAAAGCAATATAATGACTCCATTAAGAGTGATTTTCGGTCAAGATAAAAACATGGAGGAAACATCATTTTTCTTGAGATTCCTTACCTAGAAGCAAAGGAGATCAATAATATGTAGAAATATAAGCTCAAGCTCCTTCAATGGTGGAACCCCATGGCACCGAAATGGTGGTCTTGAAGTTTTGAGAAGATAGGAATGAAGAGCTTGATGAGAGGAAGAGAATGGTGGTGTTTGTTTTTGATTTGGTTAAGTGAGCTAGGAGATAATGACAATGGAAGTAGGTGTTGATGGTGGTGCTGTAGCAAAACCGTGAGAGAGCAAGAAGATGAAGTTGGAGACGGTGGGAAATAAAGAGAATGAGAGAATGAAGATAAGTAAGTAGTTTTGATATTTAAAGTAGAAAGTAAATAGTGATTTGCTTTATCAATTTACTTACTTGATAACTAACAAGGGGGAGATGACTCACCCTTATAAAAACCGGCCCCCATATTAAACAAGGGGTATTTTAGTCTTTGTTGACTCATTTAATTACTTATACAAACATATGTTACAAACTAGCTTATTAAAGTCACTATTCATAAAAACAAAGCACATAGAAGTGAAATTTTGATTTCCCATTGATATAGACTTCCAAATGTGATACTATATAGTACACATGTTAATTAAAGAGTAATGATGGACATTTAGCCATTCAAAACTCATTTACAAGACATTTTTCAAAAATGTGCTTTAAGACTCCTTAAAGCACATTTTGTGTTTTAACTTGTTTTCAAGCTTGGTTTTCTTTGGTAATTGGTTTAATATGTTCATTAGTATACAAACAAAGTCTTGGTAAGCTCATTAGGTCTTACCCAAGCTTATCCCAAGCTTAGAGCACATTTTGGCCTTTATTGACCTTAAAGCACATTTTGTGTTTTCTATCGTTTAAATTGTTTACTAATGTTTATAAGACTCTTTTTAGTCTTAATATACCACACTTAGGTGTTTAAACAACATACTAAGGTTTGGGGTATTTCAATACCAGTATGTTTATAAATATTTTGGGTATTACCTTTTAAGTGAAGTAAAAATTGTTTACATATATATATATATATACTTATATGAGAGAAATAAAATAGAAACTTATATTAAATCAAGGAATTAAACTTGTCTACATTTTTATTTATTATATAATGTGGAAGTTAATATACTTAATTAAAGCTTGAGGAAATACCTTATTTTTAAACCATATATAAGATGTTAATATGTGTAAAAGTTAATATAGATAATTAAATACAATATAACTACATAAATAATGTTTTAAGTAAATCCTAGTATAAATATATATATGTTAGGCATCACTAAAAGAAATAAAATACCTTGTCCTATAGGTAATAACTAAGCAGATAAAATGCTTTGTGAATACTAGATGTGTAAGAGTTATTAAAAGTAATTGAATTTAATAAAATTTCTTAAAGAATGTTTTGGGATAAATCCTAATATATGCGTATAAATATATTATAAATATTAAGAGATAATGTTAGCATTCCCTGTGGGAAACCTAATTAGAAGAATATATATATATATATATTTGTGCTAAACTTTAGGCTTGTAATCAATGTTGTAATAATTAGCCAACGATAACCTAAAAGTTTAATTAAACTAATCCCATGGCTAAGAGTAAGTAATTAAAATAAAATTAGATGTATCTTTTAGACAAGAAATTCATATAATGGTGTAGTTGGTTAATGAGTTAAACTAAACCTCTACATGATACTAATAAAAGAATATTATATGAGGTGGTATTAATTTATGGTTATGAAATTGAGTTTTGAGTTACCTTTGAATTTCTAAGATTTATATAAACAGTATTAAAATACATGTATATATTTAGTCATTGACCGCAATATAAATCTATAATTGGGTTAAGAAATTAATAAGTTAAAATTTAGGAATATTTGTAATTAGATTACATAAAATGTTACATAAATAGATCTTATTCTATAGTTAATAATAAATAAATGTAATACTTTTACATCTAAATGTGAAGTGGATTAGTAAGTCTAGATTAAATCACCTCTTAACATTTATGGTATTGAATATAATGTAATGTGAAATACCCGGGAATTCTGGCTAATTAGGATTAAATTAGTATATAGTCGAGAATGTTATTGGTAAGAGTAATAAAGGCCCAGAGAAGCAATATATATATATTACGTTCATTTCAGATAACTTTATTATGTTCAAGAATACAAATTTGATTTTTTCTTTCCCTAAAATAATTTCCTCTTCCTAATTTATTCAGCTGCTATGTTTATTCTTTTATCTGATTGTTGAGATAATTCTTCTCATTCTTCCCCAGCGATAAATCAGCCTTCTTCTATTCTATTTTAACTTCTATTCTATTTTAACTAAAAATATTTAATTATCTCTTTAATCTCGAATCTAGATCCTTCCAAGATTTGACGTTATTCAATGGCTTTTAAATTGGGAACTTATTTGAAAACTCATTTCAAGTTATTTTACAACATTTACTTATAAATTTTCCTCTCACTAATCTAAATACATTTATTAGTTAAAAACTAATCCTTTAATTATTTCCATATTGTTTCTATTTAATACCACGATCGCTATCACGATCGCTTCCATCTTCAACCTACTGCCTCCACTCTTCTCTCTTTCTTCAAGCTCTCAAACTCTTTTGAATTCACGCTCTTATTTCCATCGTCGTTAGGCGCTTCTCTGGTGCCGGTTCGTGTAGAAGGGTAAGGGGAATCCATTGGTAAGGTTAGGTTATTAATTCTTTGGTTTGAGTAGATCCTGATTGTATTTCTGCTTGCGATTCTAGACACCGAGTTCCCTGACGAACGCTACTGCTGACCTTGCTGAGTAATTCGGTGGCTGTGAGCGTATCCAGGTAAATGTTGTGCTCAACATCCTTACCTCTGTGTTTTGTGAATATCGATGATTTGGATTCACTGTGGTTTTGAGATTGTGGAAGTTTGGGATTTATTCCCCCCGTGTGTTTTCTGGTGTGATGTTTTGCGAAAGGGTTGATTAACGTTTTGGGAGACTTTCTTTGAATTGGTTATTGGATTGATTGGTACCTTCTGGTGCTCCGTGTAAATTATTGGTGCCTTGTGGCGCTCCGTGTAATATTGGTACTATGTACCCCGTGGATATTCTTATTACTTTTGCCTGCAGACATAACTTGCAGTTAAGCTCTAATGATCTACACCTTTGGGTCATAAGTTACCTTCTGGGGGGTGTGCACACTTAAGGACGTAGAGTGAGGTGGGATTCTTATTATTGCGACCCGGATTGGGGTCGTCCGTGTAAACCATTGATTTGATTCTTGGAAAGTTCTCCCCCGAAAATTTTTCTAATGGTGATTTGGTGTTGGTAAAGCTGGTTAATATTATGGTGTGAGTTAATGTTTTACAAATGTAAATTGGGTTTCAAAATGTATTTTACAGGTTGAGACAATGTTTACTCAGTTTCACTGATTTGCGCGATCCCTTCGCGTTTTCCATTGTTGTTTTATGATCGCAGGTACTCATGGCTGAATTGGGGATTGGGGACACGCTGCCACATAGCTTAGGATGACTGAATAATTGCTACGTTTGGAACAAGTTGAGTTATGTTTTGGAATTGTTATGTTTTACAAGTTTTGGAAACGTTTTGGTTTTGGTTAGTGGTTTAAGCCTGAGCACTCTTTGTTAGAGTGTGGCGGTAACGCCCTTAAGGATTTTGCTATTCCGCTGCTATCTAGTTGATGTGTTTTACTCGAATAATTCTTTAAGAAGTCTTGGATTTGATGAAGAGATACTTATTGTGTATGAGATCTTGCGATGGTATATTTTGCTATCATTTGAGGTACTAAGTTATTGGAATGATTCTCCTTTGATTACTGAGTTTTATGGTTGATTTTGATGTTAATCTGGTTCTGTTTGCGCTGGAAAGGATGCCCATCAGGACTTGTCCGAACGTCCGTCCGGACATCCATGTTCGGACAGGTCCCGAATGTTTAGAGGCTCTCTGTTTTGGTGTGTCCGAACTTCGGTCCGAACGTCGATGTTCGGACACGCCACGTTAATTTCTCGGACTTTTCAAACTTACTTGTGTCCGAACTTCCAAGTCCGGACACAAGTTCGGACGCCTTTGGTTTTCAGACCTTTTAACTTTCGACTTGTGTCCGAACATCAATGTCCGGACACAAGTTCGGACAAATGGATTTCTGTGGTTTAACTTTCTCGACTTGTGTCCGAACTTCCCATGTCCGGACACAAGTTCGGACCAAGCTTGTTTTGCACCTTTAGGGCTCGTTTGGAGTCCGTTTTCGAAGCCGTTTTCACCGTTAGCTTTGTTATTTTATTTCCTATGTTTTAAGGCAAAATCCAGGGTGTTACAAGGTGGTATCAGAGCTAGGTTTGGTAAATAAGATAAAATTTGGATTATAAAGGAACTAAAATGTGGGGTAAGCCGTTTGGGGAATTGTGGTGCCTGCGATGCTGTGTAAGTGATATTATACTGTATGGATATTGAAGTTCATTTCCTGTTTGTGTACTACCATGATTGTGATGATGTTAGCATGACTGATTGGGTGTTGTGTACTAGTATTGGAGCTATTAGGTGTGTTAACTCCTAATATGGGGTAGAGGTTAACCTATGGGGATATGGGTGGATGTTGCTTACCTTGCTTAGTATATGTAATCAGGAGTTCGCATAGAGCTCTAGGGAGTGCAGGACTGGCTGACAGACTGAGTTTTCAATACCACACCAGAAGCAGGAGTCGCCAAACTCAGATGGCCGCCAACGACCCGATGAGGCAGTTGCAGGAGTTGGCTCTCAACCTGGGACAGATAGTCCAGAGGCAGGCTCAGAGGGATAATGTGCCGGAGGACTACACTAAGAGAATTGCCCATCTGAAGCCCACATCCTTCAAGGGAGAGGAGGACCCGGTGCTACTTGAGGACTGGATAAGGGAATTTGACAAGATCTTTGAAGCAGTCAATTGCCCAGCTGACCGGAGGGTAAACGCAGCAGTTTACTATTTCAAGAGTGAGGCAGACATCTGGTGGTCCGCCAACAGGGATGTGCTACTAGCTGGACCTGATTTTGGTTGGGATGGCCTGAAGGAGGCCATGAGGAGGCGCTTCTACCCCGAGCATGTAAGAATGCAGAAGTATTTGGAGTTCTCGAGCTTAAGCAGTTATCTCTGAGTGTCAAGGAGTACCATTCGAAGTTCCTGGAGCTGGCCAGGTTCGCTCCTACGATGGTTCCCGACGAGGCGTCGAAGGTGCAGAGGTTTGTGGGCGGGCTAAACTGGAGTCTGCAGGAGGCCCTCAGTGTACTGACTATCCCGACGCTCCAGGATGCGTACGGGAAAGCTGCTAACCTGTACAGGGTGCAGCAGAAGAGGAAGGAGGTCCTGGCTGGTAATAAGAGGAAGATGGAAGGAGGAGATGAGCCCCGAGGACGAGAGGACCAGTCCCACAGACATCATCAGCAGGAGAAGAGGTGGAAGCCTTACTCGGACCGCAGAGATGGGAGGCCGAGACATGGGGGAGATCACAGGGGTGACCAGAGACGAGGTGACCAGCCCCAGCACCAGACTCAGAGAGGAGAGACTAGACCGGAGAGGCACTTCTACTGCAAGAGGTGCAATAAGGATCACCCAGGGAAGGATTGTGAGGGGAACTTGGTACCTGTTTTCGTTGCGGAAGGCGGGGACACCGGTTGTTCGAGTGTCTTCAGAGTCCCCAGGGAGGCATCAGCAGAGAGTTACAGTGGCGACCGCTCATCCAGGCAGCCCGACCAGCAGGGCAGAGGCCCGAATCAGGTCAGCGCGGGGACGCTCCTCAGCGCGGTAATGGAGAGGGCGGCAATGGTGGCAACAGAGGCCAAGGGGAGTACCGAGGCAACCAGCAGCGGGCTCCAGGGAAGATCAATGTGATGAGTCGGGCCGAAGCCGAGGCCGAGGCAGACGTGTTAGCAGGTACCTTTACTGTTCTTGGTACACCTGCGCGTATTCTTTTTGACACTGGGGCTACTTATTCTTTCATATCTGATAGTCTAGTTGGGAAATTGGGAATAGAGACTAGTGAGACTTCCCCTATAGCTGTATCTATACCATCGGGACGGGTGATCACTTGTAAGAATGTAATGAAAGACGTAGGCATAGATATCAAAGGGGAGCAATTTGTAATAGATTTGATCCAATTCGCCTTGACCGACTTCGATATAATCCTGGGGATGGATTGGCTGAGTAAATACAAGGGAAGGATAGACTGCAGCGAGCAGAAAATTATTCTCAGAGGACCGTCGGGACGAAGAGTCTCGTACAGAAACGTGGAGGAGAAGCCCGGAGTGAAGCTCGTATCAGCAATGACCATTCTCTCCAAAGTAAAGAAGGGACAGCAAGCATACCTTTGCTATGTCCAAGATCTGAGCCAGGAGCCAGACGAAAAGAAGGAGATCCGAGTAGTAAGCGAGTTCCCAGACGTGTTCCCAGACGAGATTCCGGGTATGCCGCCAGACCGAGAAGTGGAATTCAGCGTCGACCTTGTGCCAGGCTCAGCACCGATTTCGAAGGCTCCTTACCGGATGGCACCCTCAGAGTTGAAAGAATTGAAGACCCAGTTGGAGGACCTGTTAGATAAGGGATACATTCGCCCGAGTGTATCGCCTTGGGGAGCCCCAGTTTGTTTGTGAAGAAGAAAGACGGGAGTATGAGGTTGTGTATCGACTACAGGGAACTGAACCAGATCACAGTGAAGAACAGATACCCCTTGCCGAGAATAGACGACCTCTTTGACCAGCTGCAAGGGGCAGGGACCTTCTCGAAGATCGATTTGAGGTCAGGGTACCATCAGCTCAGAGTAGCAGAGAGAGACATCCCGAAGACAGCCTTCCGGACTAGGTATGGGCACTTTGAATTCTTGGTGATGCCCTTTGGACTTACCAATGCTCCAGCTGTCTTTATGGACCTCATGAACCGTATCTTTCACCCATATTTGGATCGGTTCGTGGTGGTTTTCATAGATGACATCCTTATATATTCCAAGGACGAACGGGAACATGAAGAGCATTTGAGGCTAGTATTACAGACATTGAGGGAGCAGCAGCTGTACGCGAAGCTGTCCAAGTGTGATTTTGGTTAGACCGAGTGGCATTTCTGGGCCACGTCATCACTAGTGAAGGCATCTCAGTAGACCCATCGAAGATTCAGGCCATGAAAGAATGGCCAAGGCCCAGTAACCTGACTGAAGTGCGAAGTTTTCTGGGCTTGGCAGGGTATTACAGACGTTTCGTGAAGGACTTTTCGAAGATAGCGAGACCTCTCACCAACCTTATGAAGAAAGTGATCAATTCCAGTGGGACAGCGACTGTGAGAAGGCGTTCCAGATTGAAAGAGAGACTGACCACAGCTCCAGTCTGACCTTGCCTCAGGGACAGATGGTTCGAAGTTTTCAGCGATGCTTCCAAATATGGCTTAGGGTGCGTTCTGATGCAGCACGGGAAGGTCATAGCTTACGCGTCGAGACAGTTGAAAGAGTATGAGACCAGATATCCGACGCATGACTTGGAGTTAGCAGCCGTGGTTTTTGCACTCAAGATCTGGAGACACTACCTCTATGGTGTCTCGTGCAAGATCTTCACCGACCACAAAAGCCTCAAGTATATTTTCACCCAAAAGGATTTGAATATGAGGCAGAGACGATGGCTAGAGCTGATTAAGGACTATGATTTGGAGATTCTATATCATGAAGGGAAGTCCAATTTAGTAGCAGATGCGTTAAGCAGGAAGAGGAGTCATTCAGTGAATTCCATGTGGGTCCTTCCTGATGAGCTAGCTCGGGAGTTTCAGAGGCTGAATTTGGAGGTGATGGAGTCTGGAGGAGTAGACTACGAGGTGAAGCTGTACCATATGAGTGCCTCTTCCGACATCTATGAGGAGATACTCAAGGGACAGCCGATGATGTTAAATTGGAACGAATCAGAGAGAAGTTAAAGGAAGGGAAGGCAGAAGGATTCGAAATCCACGCTGATGGCAGTCTGAGATTTAGAGGCCGTTGGTGCGTCCCTCAGAGTTGTGCAGATGTGAAGGAGAGACTGATGAAGGAGGCTCATAATACTCCCTATTCAGTCCACCCAGGTGGAGATAAATTGTACAAGGATCTGAAGAAGCTGTTCTGGTGGCCGAAGATGAAGGGAGGTAGCAGAATTTGTATCTAAATGCCTCACCTGTCAGAAGGTGAAGTTCGAGCACAAGAGGATGGGAGGATTGTTGCAGCCCTTGGAAGTACCCAAATGGAAGTGGGACTCTATTTCTATGGATTTCATAGTCGGACTACCGCCAGCGAAGGGTGGAGTCAACCAGATATGGGTGATCGTGGATCGACTCACCAAGTCCGCTCGATTCATACCTATGAAGAGCACTTGGTCTATGAGTCAGTTGGTGGATGCATACATTAAGAATGTGGTCAGATACCATGGCGTGCCTCAGACGATAGTATCTGATCGGGACTCGAGATTCTTAGCACATTTCTGGCAGCAGTTTCAGAAAGTTATGGGTACTAAATTGAAATTGAGCACTGCTTTTCACCCGGCGACAGATGGTCAGACGGAGAGGACTATCCAGACCTTGAAGGACATGCTTCGGGCATGTGTCATGGATTTTCAGGGGACTTGGGCAGATAGACTTCACCTGGTAGAGTTCTCATACAATAATAGTTACCACTCTAGTATTAAGATGGCTCCCTATGAAGCCTTGTATGGGAGGAAATGCAGAACCCCTTTATGCTGGAGCGACATCAGTGAGACAGTGATATTGGGACCCCAGCTGATAGAGGAGACGATGGAGTAGGTCCGAATCATCCAGAGCCGAATGAAAGTAGCCCAGGACAGGCAGAAGTCCTATGCCGACTTAAAGAGGAGACCGGTTGAATTCGAAGTTGGTGATAGAGTCTTCCTGAAGGTGTCTCCTGTGAGAGGAGTAACCAGATTTGGGAAGAAGGGGAAATTAAGCCCCAAATTCGTGGGTCCTTACGAGGTCCTGGAGAGAGTTGGAGAGGTGGCCTACAAGTTGGCACTACCTGGTGAGCTGGAGAGGGTCCATAATGTTTTTCATGTCTCTCAGCTGAAGCGTTACGTTCCCGACCCATCCCACGTTCTACAACCTGAGGTGCTGGAGTTGGAGCAGAACCTATCATATGAGGAGTACCCTATTAAAGTATTGGACACCAAGACTAGAGAAACCCGATCGAAGTCCACCCGGATGGTTAAGGTATTGTGGTCAAATCATGGGACTGAGGAGGCAACATGGGAGGTCGAAGAGGAAATGAAGAAGAAATACCCTCAGCTTTTCGAGCAGGTAACCGTTTAAGACTTATGTCAAGTTCAGTCGGATTCAGCTTTCAGAGTCAGTCTTTTGGTTGGGATATCACTTAGGCTTAGCTTCGAGGGCGAAGCTTTCTTTTAAGGGGGATGAGATGAAATACCCGGGAATTCTGGCTTAGGATTAAATTAGTATATAGTCGAGAATGTTATTGGTAAGAGTTAATGGTGGCCATCGGGTCCGGTTCTACCCGGAACCGATTGGAACCGGAACCGGCCGGGAACCGGTGGGAGAATCGGAACCGAACCGCCTCAGCCGATTCCGAATACGAATACATGTTTTGAGATTCGGGCCCGAACCGGAACCGGAACCGCTGGAACCGTCGTCGGATTCGGAACCGGAACCGCCGGGAACCGGTTGAAGTTACCGTTGGGTTTTTTAAAATGTAACCTCTTAGTAGCTGTACTCTTTTTCCTTATTATGGTTTTCCCAATGGATTTTTACCTAATAAGGTTTAATGAGGTAGTGAATCATATAATAAAATTCTCTTTGTTCCTTATTTTTTGTAAATTCAATAAAAATTCCTAAGTCTTTGTTTCTTACACATTTAAGATTATAAACTTGAAGAATAACCTATCTAGGAGTAAAGTGGATGAAAAGAACAACGTGTGCACTCAAACGGATCTCAAATCGGAGCTAAAACGAAGCAACTGGAGCCGATCGAATCTTTCCGGAACCGGTCGGAACCGATCAGAACCGAAACCGGAACCGGCTGGAACCGACCGGAACCGGTTTTTCGACCGAATCCGAAGCGAATCCAGATTTCAGAACCGGAACCGGAACCGTAACCGGAACCGCCCAGACCGGTTCCGAATACGAATACACATTTTCTGGAACCGGAACCGGTGGAACCGGAACCGGAACCGGTGGAACCGGACCCGTGGCCACCATTAGTAAGAGTAATAAAGGCCCAGAGAAGCAACATATATATATATTACGTTCATTTCAAATAACTTTATTATGTTCAAGAATACAAATTTGATTTTATTTCTTTCTAAAATAATTTCCTCTTCCTAATTTATTCAGCTGCTATGTATTCATTCTTTTATCTGATTGTTGAGATAATTCTTCTCATTCTTCCCCAGCGATAAATCAGCCTTCTTCTATTCTATTTTAACTTCTATTCTATTTTAACTAAAAAATATTTAATTATCTCTTTAATCTCGAATCTAGATCCTTCCAAGATTTTGACGTTATTCAATGGCTTTTAAATTGGGAACTTATTTGAAAACTCATTTCAAGTTATTTTACAACATTTACTTATAAATTTTCCTCTCACTAATCTAAATACATTTATTAGTTAAAAACTAATCCTTTAATTATTTCTATATTGTTTCTATTTAATACCACGATCGCTATCACGATCGTTTCCATCTTCAACCTACTGCCTCCACTCTTCTCTCTTTCTTCAAGCTCTCAACCTCTTTTGAATTCACGCTCTTATTCTTCATCGTCGTTAGGCCGCTTCTCTGGTGCCGGTTTGTGTATAAGGGTAAGGGGAATCCATTGGTAAGGTTAGGTTATTAATTCTTTGGTTTGGGTAGATCCTGATTTTATTTCTGTTTGCGATTCTAGACACCGAGTTCCCTGACGAACGCTACTGCTGACCTTGCTGAGTAATTCGGTGGCTGTGAGCGTATCCAGGTAAATGTTGTGCTCAACATCCTTACCTCTGTGTTTTGTGAATATCGATGATTTGGATTCACTGTGGTTTTGAGATTGTGGAAGTTTGGGATTTATTCCCCCCGTGTGTTTTCTGGTGTGATGTTTTGCGAAAGGGTTGATTAACGTTTTGGGAGACTTTCTTTGAATTGGTTATTGGATTGATTGGTACCTTCTGGTGCTCCGTGTAAATTATTGGTGCCTTGTGGCGCTCCGTGTAATTATTGGTACTATGTACCCCGTGGATATTCTTATTACTTTTGCCTGCAGACATAACTTGCAGTTAAGCTCTAATGATCTACACCTTTGGGTCATAAGTTACCTTCTGGGGGGTGTGCACACTTAAGGACGTAGAGTGAGGTGGGATTCTTATTATTGCGACCCGGATTGGGGTCGTCCGTGTAAACCATTGATTTGATTCTTGGAAAGTTCTCCCCCGAAACATTTTTCTAATGGTGATTTGGTGTTGGTAAAGCTGGTTAATATTATGGTGTGAGTTAATGTTTTACAAATGTAAAATTGGGTTTCAAAATGTATTTTACAGGTTGAGACAATGTTTACTCAGTTTCACTGATTTGCGCGATCCCTTCGCGTTTTCCATTGTTGTTTTATGATCGCAGGTACTCATGGCTGAATTGGGGATTGGGGACACGCTGCCACATAGCTTAGGATGACTGAATAATTGCTACGTTTGGAACAAGATGAGTTATGTTTTGGAATTGTTATGTTTTACAAGTTTTGGAAACGTTTTGGTTTTGGTTAGTGGTTTAAGCCTGAGCACTCTTTGTTAGAGTGTGGCGGTAACGCCCTTAAGGATTTTGCTATTCCGCTGCTATCTAGTTGATGTGTTTTACTCGAATAATTCTTTAAGAAGTCTTGGATTTGATGAAGAGATACTTATTGTGTATGAGATCTTGCGATGGTATATTTTGCTATCATTTGAGGTACTAAGTTATTGGAATGATTCTCCTTTGATTACTGAGTTTTATGGTTGATTTTTGATGTTAATCTGGTTCTGTTTGCGTTGGAAAGGATGCCCATCAGGACTTGTCCGAACGTCCGTCCGGACATCCATGTTCGGACAGGTCCTGAATGTTTCAGAGGCTCTCTGTTTTGGTGTGTCCGAACTTCGGTCCGAACGTCGATGTTCGGACACGCCACGTTAATTTCTCGGACTTTTTCAAACTTACTTGTGTCCGAACTTCCAAGTCCGGACACAAGTTCGGACGCCTTTGGTTTTCAGACCATTTAACTTTCGACTTGTGTCCGAACATCAATGTCCGGACACAAGTTCGGACAAATGGATTTCTGTGGTTTAACTTTCTCGACTTGTGTCCGAACTTCCCATGTCCGGACACAAGTTCGGACCAAGCTTGTTTTGCACCTTTAGGGCTCGTTTGGAGTCCGTTTTCGAAGCCGTTTTCGCCGTTAGCTTTGTTATTCTATTTCTTATGTTTTAAGGCAAAATCCAGGGTGTTACATAATGTTTTAAGATAAAATCATTAAAAGGATTATGATATAATCTATATTAAATTATGATTTGGAAATTTATCTAAATAATTATCCTTAAGTTTCTTAGAATTAGATAAGCCATATAAAATACATTTATTACCAATATTCAGGATGTGAGTTTATAATTAAGTGATGTATTCAGTAGTTAGAACTTATGAAAGGTTTGTAAATAGGAATTAGATACTTAAAACCTTAAAACCTTTAGTTAGATGAAACTAGGTTATATAAGAGATCATATTGAACTACTTTTCAACATTGAAAATATTAATATATCATTTGAATATAAGGTATGGGGATTTTTCAGAATATATTATCTTATTACATAATTAACAATTTCACTTAAGAATCAGAGTTTAACTCTTAGATAAATTTTACCTTATGTTAATATGTAATGCTTATCCTAAAACATAATAAAGGGAATTAATTTATTAAGTTATTCCTTTGAAACCTTAGGGTTGTAAAACAATTTAAAACGTATTTAAGACTTAAGTTTATTGAGGTTTAGTATAAAAGGATTGTACATAGACTATGGGGGAATGTGTGTAAAAATAAAACATTTAGGAAATTAAATGTAAGTAAGGATACATAAAAGGTTATACTAAACACCTTATTGTATAGGTAATAATAAAACATATAATATACCTTGTGAATACTAAATGTAAGATTAATTCGTTAAATCTAAGTTAACTATAGTATAGTTGTTCAGGATGAGAAGCAATTTAATATCTTATGTCAAGTTTATTAGATGGTTGTAATTAAAAGTCATTCTGAACTAAGATGAGATAATTGAGTTTAGCAGTTCAATAAAGTTATAATAAAATGCGTCTACAACACTACGATTCCAATATACAAGATGTAGATCTTAGTTAAGTTAAGGGGAAGACTTAATCACAATGGATTATCTAGTAGATATTGATGAAATACATAATCATTACATTGTGAAATAATAGTATAGTATTATGGGATGAATCCATCATAGGTCATAATATCATGTTGATTCTAAATTAAGAATAAAAGTATTGAGCTTAAGCTTATCATTGGAATTCTAAGATTGATTATATAATATAAAAAACATTTATTATATAAAGGTCTCAAAAGTCTTGAATATGAGGATTGTGGTTAAGTATGAATAAAGTGGATAGGAGTGGACAATTAGCAAATGTTAATAGAATACATTCCTTGATCTTGCCACCTTGGGCTATACAACATTCTCAGATAACTCAAAGATTATACCTAACATTTAAGCGAGGGCTTACAAGATGATTGGGATTTAGAAATAAGTGAGAGGGATTTATTTAAGTTTAACCTAGGATATAAGTTATTGATGATAGATTATCTTTAATGTTCCTCAGAGGGTTGTTGAGTGTTTGCACGAGTTTACTAGCACTGCTACAACATTGACCAGGTACGATTTCTCGTACTCAGATACTTTTGCTAATGGGCTTTGTGGAATGCTTTGGAAAACACCAACTGTTCTTTAATTGATTTCTAAGGAAAATTGTTTGTGTGACTAACTCAGCTTGATGTGTCTAACTGAGCCTTGAATGTGAAACTCACTAGGGTATTGGTTCCTTCTATTTGGTTGTTTCCATTAGACGTTGACTGCTTAGGGTTTATGCTTCTGCACTCTGTAGGACTGAGTGTTTTGGTATTGCTCTGGGTAGTTAATGATCTAGTGGGAATTTGGAAAAGGTCAATTTTGGTAAATTCTTCTTTTGACTCTGGATATCGTTTCATCCATGAGCTGGTTCTTGAGGTTTCGACGTGCGCGCGTCTTCATCGGTAACAGAGAGGGGATGTATATCCCCTGTCCTTAGTGGACGTAGTTAACAGAGAGGGGCTGTATATCCCCTGTCCTTAGTGGACGTAGTGAACAGTGAGGGGCTGTATATCCGCTGTCCTAAAAGGACATACTTGGCGGTGGGGGCCATCTCTCCCAGTTGAATTTATTCCACTCTTGAGTATATTTTGTCTATGGGATTCAGCTTTCTGAAATGGTGGGGACATAAACTATCTACCACGGGTTATGGGTATTCATATCATTTCTAGTCCTTTGTGACTACCTGAGTCTTTCTATTCTTAACCAGAATTGGTTCTAACATCAATAATGGATGCTTACTAACTATATGGCGTGACTTCTTAAGTGGTTGACTTGGTTTTTAAGTTCTTTGTCTCTATCCTTACCTTGTTCTCTCTTCTCTGTGATTGATTGTTTTGAAGTGCCTCCTTTCCCTGTTTTAATTTCAAGAGTTTGATTTCAAGTTACTGTTTATTTTGAAGAGTTATGTTTTATAAGTTTGTTTTTGGAGAATTGTACCAGTTCCATTCCAGGGAACTTACTCACCCCTCCCGGGGTGGGCTGCTTGGTTTCATCTTGCAGGTATAAATTGTTTATACAGGTGGCCACGAAGAGCATGAGTGGTTGGGATGGGAATTAGGAATTGTGGAGAGTTATTCTATTTTACTAGTAGTTATGTTTATGTTGTTTTTCTCGAGTTCAGACCGTAGCTTCTGTAATTTGATAAGTTGTAATTGGTGAGGTTGGTGCCGGGTGTTTGGAACCCGATGGTCTGTAAACGCCAGTAGAGATTTTATATTCCGCTGTGTTTATTGTAAGTAGGGGCGTTACATAAAGTACCCATAAACCACACTAAAACTCTATGTTGAAGTGCCTGGTGCGACGAACTCCTAGACTGAAAGTAGTGGGGGTGCACACCCACTTCTGGATGTTTAAGGGCTAGACAAGCCTTGTCATCTAACCGTATATAATCTTCTACGCAGGTGATGGATTGTGTTGAACTTGAGGGGAAGTGGTGGTAAGACGTTACCATCATGAAATCTTGAGCTAGGCATATTTCATTACTAGCCACAATGAACAATTCAAAACTTATACATTAAGATCCAGTACTAAATTCATACATGTAAAGAGTTTACCGAGTTAAATCCTTGGTGAAAAATACTTACCTATGGAGTGAAAACACATGAGTAATAATAAACTAAATATTATTAAGCCTTAAATACTCGGAGTATTGAGCGTCTAGTGAAAAAATTTGAAAGTTACGTAAAGATTTTGAAATCCTCATGTTTATTTAGAAGTTTAACTGAAATACCCCAAACTTAAATATGGTGATTAGATTATTTTAATATGGTATTTAAAGGGCCTAATAGTGCCTAAGTAATTTTGGTAAAGAAAATAAATCCAAAAGAAATGAGAAAACGCTTGGAAAGCGGAAAACGCTAAAATAAGCGTTAAATAACCATAGGAGGTACGAGACCTCGGTTAGAGTATTATAAGGATTCATGAGGCTTAATCATGCCTAATTAGTATACGGGAATGATTCCCGAAGGAAACGGAACCAAATAATGTATTAAAACACTAATATAGCTTTAGCGCACGTTTTTTGAGAAAACTCGAAAACGTGATTTTAAGTGGTCAAACGAACCCGTAAAAATTATAAATCATTAAATAACTATTATTAAGCATTAACATAAGCTTAATAATCAGTAAAAATTAAAGAAACGAGAAAATTCGGAAACGGGCCCGGTTAGTGAATAGTACCTAAACTGGGTAAAATAACTAGCGTTTTCTATAAAAGACGAAAAATGCTCCAGCCTGTAACAGTTATGTGGCCGGTTTTTAATTGTGAGACAGCCCTCTCACATACCTAATAACCTAGAAAGAAATAAAGGAAAGAAAGAAAGAAAAGTAGAAAAGCAACCCCACCCTCTCTCTCCTCTCTCATTTCTCTTTTCTTCCTTCTCTTTCCTCTCTTTCTTCTTCCTCCATCATTTTTTTTCTCACCTCTGGTAGCTGCCGATTTCTTCCTCCTCCCATGGCTACTCCATCTTCTTCTCCATGCTCCACCTCCATGTGAGCTCCAAATGCAAAACAAATTACATATTTGAACTCCCCTCAACATTCTCTACAATTCTATCTTTTCAAAATTCGAAAAGGAAGAACTTCATCTCCATGGGTTTTCCCATTAAAAGAGAAAATGGTGCCAAAGTAAAGCTTGGAGTCTCCTCTTTCAAACAAGGTAAAAAATCTCCATGAAAGACCTCACTTTCCTCCATCTCTTAAGTGTGGCCGATTTTGCCTCTCTTTCTTACCTTGTCTTTCTCTTCTTTTGGAGCTTGTTTCAAGCCTCCAATGGTGGAGTAATCCTCTTCTTGATTCAAGGGTGAGAACCCCTCTCAAAAAATCTCCAAAGGTAAAACCCTAACTTGTGCTCTAAGCCCTTTTCATTGAATTAAGGTTTCCTAAGGGTTTAGATAATTAATTGGGTGTATTTTGTGTTTCTTGAATGTTGGGATGGAGTTTGGAAACTCCATTCCCTCTTGACCGACTTGTGCAAGAAAGAGAGGAAGCGGAGAATTGGAAAAGAAAGGAAGAAATTATAAGCTCAAGGTAAGAGCTCTTTCCTAATGATAAATTATAATGCATTAGAGTAATGGGAATGGGTAAACCAAATAATGAACTCAAAATATTGTAGTGGTATTGTAGTTGTGGAAATTTTAGTATTTGTGAGCAAGTATGTGAATTGTAGGCCTTGGGGCCAAATGTAATGAGTGTCTGTATTAGTATTATTGTTTGATGGTGTATTGAGGATTTACTTTGAGTGTTGGCAGGACCCTTGTAAGGGTGTGGTTAGAGTAGGAATGAATTTGTTGAGAAAATGTGTATGTGGAGAAGTAAGAAAAGTAGGTGAACTATGGCACAATTTTGGTAGAAAATGTACATGTAGGGATGACTGGGTGAATGGGAGAACCAAGGTGAGTATTGGGATGAGTAGAGATGTTTAGTAACCTTGGAATGGTGTTTGGGAGAACTACAATGAAGTGTGTAAAAATCTGTAGCAAAACAGTATTTTAGTGTGTAGAAATTCTAGGAAGAAGTTAGTGTGCATAACCTTGGAAAGGAAAGGATGGACTTGGGTATAGGTAGTGCATATATCTAGGGAAGAATTGGGATGGTCAAAATGGGCGAGAACAAGAGGTAGGCTGTCAAGAGAAGTTTAGAAATGCACTAGAGTGCATAAGTGCAGAAATGAGTATTGAAGTTTGTAGAAATTGAGTAAGGGTTTGGGTAAGAATTTGAGTAATGAATTGAAGAGGTTTAGAGTATGACTTGGGGTGTTTTAAGGTACTTAAACATGTAGGAAACATGTGGAAATGAGTAGGAAAAGATTGGGTGTGAATTGAGTAGAGTTTGAGGTTCAAAATGAGTAATTAAAATAGGTACTGGGCTGGACCGACCCTAGCAGGATCGGTCGACCCGAAATCTGCAGTCTCGAAAGTTTCTGCATCCGACCGACCTAGGGGACCGACCCTGCCTGGGTCGGTCGAGTTGAAATTTTTAGTTAGAATGTTTCTACACCGGACCGACCCAAGGGACCGACCCTGGCTGGGTCGGTCGGACTGGAATTTTCTGTAATCGAAGTCTCTGCACTTGACCGACCCAGGGGACCGACCCAGGGTGGGTCGGTCGGGTCAAACGAAAAAAAATTAAAAAAGTTAAATATATATATATATGTACATACATGCATATATATATATATACTTATACACATACATACATATATATATACATATACGTATATATATTTACATACACAAATATATGTATAAGACATTAGTGCTAGAATAATGAAAGTAAGAAAGTTAAGTACACAAGAGAAAAACTAAGAATAACGGGACAACGGGCTAAGTACGGGAGTAGTGATTATTTGTGTATCGTATGAACATAGTATTAATAATAATGTTCGAAACATCATCAGGGGATCAAGTATGAACCGAGCAATGTGAGGCGACTCGGTAAAGTTAAACCATGGTGTAAGGTATGATTTTCTCATGCCCCGTATGCTAACCGAGTTACGTTGATTTGTGTGCTGTATGCCGGCTAATCAAGACTAAAGCATGAAAACGGTTTATTGCCTTTCATTGTATGTCGTGCTGTATGTTGTATGAGCTAACCCTTCTTGATTGATTGTGTGGCTTCATTTAGTGCGTAGATCGACTCGTAGATGAGTCTTGTTGTGTAGGGACTCGTAGTAAGAGTCATGTTGTAAACTTATGGAGCAGTAGCAACACACTAAACTAACGGATCAATAAACGATAACGTAAACTGATGAACTCACTAGAATGTGAGAGAGTGTACGGGAGTAATAACCTTCCGATAACGGTAGGAGAACACAAATGAATAATCCACAAATAATAAGTAGTGGAAGTATATAAGTAACCTCTATTAGAGGAATTAATCTTGGTGCAAGACATGAACCATGAGAGCAGTAAAGAATGATGAGGGATCTCCAAACCCCTTAGCAATTAGTCGACCCATTATGAGAGGACCCGACTGTTGTAAGTATGTCCCGAACATGAGAGTATTCGATACGTTGGGGAAACCCTTAAATCTGAGGATACTAGTCGGTTGTAATTCCCTAAGCTAGTGGAGGTCATCAAGAGAGATACTTCTAGGCTAATCCATGAGATTGTAATATACTCTGAGAGAAGAGTGTTGGGAATTTGAGTAGTCCGGTAAAAATGGACATTTGAGTATTTGAGGAGCTAAGCGTATAGCCCTCGTATTGTAGGTCCGGTGGTGAGTCTTGTGTATGACTCCGCCCAGAGGCCAAAGTAATAAGTATTGAGTATTGCGTATGTATGAGTATGTAATGAGTACTGAGTATGTATGAGTAAGTATTGGGTATTGAGTACACATGAGTAAGTATGAAAGTATTGAGCAGTGAGCATGAACAAGTGTAGTAACGAGTATGGAGTAAAGAACGTGTGCTAGTAAGGTAATGAGCATTGAGTGAAGAGTATGCAAGAGTAAGGAGTGAGTATGAGTAGAGTAGCGAATATCGAACACCGTACGAACAGAGTAGCGAGTAACATAACGAAGGAGTAATGAATAAGTATCTAACACGAATAATTGACTATCGAATTGTATTCCCTAGTAAGTATTGAACCTTGTGTATGTATGTAGGTATTATTGATTGTATTGTAGTAGCATGAGTATGTATGGATGCATGTAAAATGAACTCCATGTATATCCGACCCAAAGTAGTCAGCGTACCGCGGTTAGCACACGGTATATGCGAATTTCATATTCAGCGTAAGCTGACCCCCTAGGGGGAACGTTTTTAGTGTGCAGGTACTCGAAGCTGACCACCGTTCGAGAGAGTAGGACAGGGACTGCTACGTAAGCATGGGTAGTTGTATAATAGGGATTGTATTTGCAATGTATTGTGGAATTGGAAGTTCCAAACTGTATCGGTAATGTAAGGATTGTAGTAGACTCGGTATAGTATTGTATTGGAGTTGTATTTGAATTATGGTGGAGTATGCATCGGAAAGTATTGTATTGTGTAGAGCACTCGGTATGTTCATATTCATCAGACTGATAGTACGTAGGATTGTAACTCGCCTTGTTAGTCACGTGGGTGACTAACGGCATTGTACACCCGCCGTTGAGTAAGTAATATCCGCTGCGAAGGTAAGTATTATACGGTAATGACGGTATTAGCGGTAGGGGTGTTACAAAAAGTGGGGATGAAATACCGAGTTTAGGAAAATACCGAGTTAGGAATTAGAGACTTAGGGCTAAGGGTTGAGTGTCAGCGTGTGAGATACGCTAGTTAGGAACTTCTGGGTGAACCGGAAACCTACAATAACCATACCCGCCCTCCGCGTCCCCCGTTGTAAAGTTGGGACCGGAACACCAGAGTGATGGAAAGACCTCTCACACTCGGGTAAAACCCGATCTGGCAGTTGCAAAAATGAACCTTATTAGAAAAAGAACCTGTCATACGGTAGAGTCCAAGAACTGGAAGTCCCAAAGACGGTTCCCGTTGGATGATGATGACCGCACTTAATGGCGGAGAAATGAAGATCCTAAACACAAGGATAATGGAATATTTGGCACCATGGGGCGACATGCTTCGCAGTCGCGAGAACCACGAGTAGCCGGTAAGAGGAGGAGCACAACCACGCAATGAAGCGTGAAAGGTAGAGTAACAAGCCGAGACAAGAGAGTCTACGGACTGTAATCTCTGATAATACCAACAACATTATACAAACCGACTAAGGAAATTAGTCGAGGTTGAACTAATACCAAACCTACACGCCAAGAGGCCGTAATAACCGAACAACAAGGTTTAGATGACAATGAAAGTATTCATAGAACATACACCTGTAGGACTACAACGTGGTTCCTAAGGATAGGCCAAGTCTCGTTAACCACAATGAAGGTGTGAGACACCCGAATTGACAACAACCATGTCAAGTACATTGAGAACCAACTCAGGAGGTTGATCACCAAGATCAAAAGATCAAAGGAAGGTCTAATAAACCACCAAATATGGATGGAAACGATGCCGTAACCGGTATACGTTAACCGAAAAACAACCTACCCGCGCACTTGCCCAGGGCAAGTGCAGCAACTACAAGACGGTTGGAACACTTTTAACAACCCGCAAATACTTGCTAAAGTACCACTATGACGAATGGAGCAAACATGGGATCACCAATCCTAAGATTTTAAATAACGAAACCTTTGAAAGGCCTAACGGCCCGACCATTGCATTAAGAACATACCAGTCAGCGAGGAGCTGGGCTTGGTCGAGACCTTAGACATGGCAACGCCAGGAAGAATTGCTTTTCACACCGAACCGTTATTTCGAAACCCAAATTTTTCTTTCAAAAACCACAAACCTTTCTTTTAAACCTTGGATATTTAAAACCAAACCGACAAATTTCGGTGAGTATCATAGAATGATACAAGCGGAGTTGACAAAAGAATACTTCACCTAGGCATGTGACGAGCACTACGAGTGTACCCAAACACGGGATGTGGGACGACCGCACTCCGAAGGAGCTTGCGGGCCCGACACATAGTTGGGTAAGTGGTAACGTGCCAACAAGGTACCCCACGTATGTATACATGTAGTGTACGAAACACGAGAAGTAGTTAACTCCATTCTACGGACATAAGTAAATTCAAACCCAAAAAGCTGGACACTTCGAACGAGAAAAGGGAACTCAGATAAGCTTACAAGCTAAGGAGTCAAGAACTCACTCCAGGAGAGTGATTAAGAGTTAAAAGTGCAAGAAGCACTAACAATTGAATAAAGACATCGCATATGCCTTGAAGATATTGAGGTAAAGTATGATAACTGGAAGGAATACCCAGTCTAAACACTGTAAGGCAAATGCCTAACATTAACGCATCAGCGTTCAATGAACGGATGGAATTCCTAGGACAACTACCACAAACACACAGGGTGATCACATAAGGTAGCAGGAAATACCATTCATCAACGAAGGGAATATCAAACCCGTTATAATGTAAGGAAAAACACCAATGGTCTACCCTAAGGACAAGAGACGTTATAACCCTCAACGAATAACTCGGATCCAGAACCGCAAGGTAGGATCACAACTGGATGTACTCATAGAGGTCAGCCAGATATAATGACACCACTTAACAACACCCAGGAGCTCCTTGAAGGGTGTCGGAAGCGTGATAAAAGTACAAGAGCTAGATTGGACACTCGGTTAGAACACCGAAGGGATCCCACTCACTAGGGGATACCCTAAATTAACAATGACAACAATCAACATCAAATTACTCACCTCCAAACCGATTGAAGGTATAAAGAAGAGCAAAGCTTGTGAACCGCCTAATGAGCAGAGCTCTAGGCAACATGGCTAGTATGCCATAAACCTACTACAGGACACAACCCAAGGGTTGCAAAAACCAATGTGAACGGTATGAAGAGTTGCCAAGAACGGCACCAGTGAGATAGTTAAATAACTAACGAGAAAGGATACCCCTCGTTATTGTAATACCGCAAGAGCGGTGAACATACAGATCCCAAGGAGAGGATTCCAGCAATAAATGTCTGAAAATATATTCCTTTCAGAACTACTAATGTAGTGAAGCTTGAGCAAACAATTATTGCCAAGCGATGTCAAATAAGCTTAAATAGCAACCGTTGACATCCAAGGAGTAACCGGTTCAGAAGGAACACGATATGTGGGAACGTAAAGTATAAGTAAATGACGCTCAAGGAGCTCGGAAGTATAAACACCAAACCATGGTATAAGTGGTGGAAATGCATGAGCTAAAGCTAGCAACAGCGGATGCCATGTAAACCAATACTGTAGAATCAGTAACAACATGGTGCGCAGCAGGCGACCAACGTATGTGAATAGTCACCCAATACTATGGAGTTGTTAATACAAGATGGTAGACAGACCAGGCAACAAGCCAGGAGTCTGCACCAAATGATGAAGCACCACCTGAAGGAGTAACGATCATTCCTATTGCGATCACATAAGAGAGTTACTGCCAAGAGTTTACGCCTCTGCACTCTGTAGGACTGAGTGTTTTGGTATTGCACTTGTGCTGTTAATGATCTAGTGGGATAGCTAGGAGTATGGAAATGTAAGTAGTGGTAAATTCTTCCTTTCACCAACGAACATGGCATAAGCCATTTAAGCAAAAGCTTAGAAACGAAACCGTGCGGCCTAAGGCCAAAAAGCACGAAGAGTGTGAAACACACCAACAATCACAAGATGTGAATTCCATTGGAATGAAAGTGAAAGGAGACCTAAGAAAGTCACAAGGACCGACACATTGAAAATGCAAGGTCATACAAGTAAAGAACACTTGTACCAAACAAAATATTGAGCAGAATTCAGAAACCACTAACAACAGAGGAAGCACTACAACTAAGTAGTGGCTCAACCTTAACTGACAATAAGTCGGAGGAACCAAGTGAATGATCACTATAATACACAACAGTATGAATATAGATTCCCAAAGAGCTGGTTATGAATCTAAAACTCATCGAGTTTGAGCACGGTAAAAGAACACCACACATGATTAATAAACCTTACTCCCACAACAAGAGGGACAAAAAGGTGATGTGTAACACGTTAAGGATAACAAGAAGGGTGAATAACCCAAGTTATCAGGGTCGCGCAGCAGAAGCTAGTGGGCCCAGAATTCCAAGTGAATAAAAGGTTAGTCATCAATGCCTTAAAGCCATTTGGGCTAGAACCGAACCGGTTAAGAGTTAAATAAACTCCGATGAAAATTCTTGATGCAGGGACTAACCGGTAATACGGTTAAGGCCCATTGATCAAGGAACATTGTATACTAGACCGCATGGAAGCTGAACCACTCCATGACGGCTGAATGCCTTCGACCAATGTTCAATATTGACACATGGTAGATTACGTGGGCGTAATCCCTTTTAAGGGGGGTAGAGCGAAAACCGTGAAATGTATGTTTTACGTGATAGGTGCGTAAACTACAATGCGCATAGCGCAAGAGAATTCGTTTTGATGGTTGATACTTATGTTACATAAACATTTGTATTCACTCATCGTGTAATTGCAGGTATTTGAGAAATAAGTATAGGAAAAAGGAGTAGAGAAACTCCAGGGGAATGAGATCCCCATTGGTAATAGTATGAGGAATGAGTACGTATGGGAGACTTGAGGAGTATAAATCGGTATGGAACCGATGTATGTAATGAGTATAAATCGGTATAAAACCGATGTATTTTATGAGTATAAATTGGAGTATAGTAAATTAATGGGATATTACCCATGAATTTCCTGAGTATAGTAGTTGGAGGAGATGTAGTAATGATTGATGAGATCATTAGTAAGTAAGTAAGTGAAGTATATAAATTGGAAAATGTATGTGTGTGATCAAGACTAGCAAAACTAAGAAGATAGAAAATGAAATAATGTTTGATGAGCTGTCTGTTTGAATGGAGGTGGGAGGTGGAACTTGATTTGCTAGCGATCAAGGGAAACCGAACACAAATTGGGGTGGAAGGATAATTCAACACCAATGCTGATCACATTGGGGTTGAAGGACTCTGGAAGCTCCCCTTAAGTGGCCACAGAAATAACACTAGTAATAGGTATAATAATCATAAATGGTATTTGGGAGATGTATGCAAGTTTTCAAAATGAATTTCCAAAACTAATTTGGTACAATGTTTCTTCAAACTTGAGAATGAGGATCGATTTGAAACCGCTTCCACGGGCGCTAGTGGACCCTCCATGCCTAGGCACGGGTATCCGGTCGAAACCATAGGAGGAGAAGCTAGTTTTGAGTCGGTGGGAGTGTTGATTAGTTTTGAAACCACTACACCGATCGTACGGTGACAGTGTGTGTTTTGTATTTTTCCAAGGGCACTGGGGCAGCGTAGTCCCAAGTAAGTATGAGTAAGTATGCGTAAGTATGAGTAAGTATGAGTAAGTGCCTGAGGATCTCTATATGTGCAAATGAATTTGATCTGAACCAAAGGACCGTAGAGCCAGAAAGTGTAAGTGCTCAAGTCATGACGGTCGTGAACCAGAGAGCGTAAGTGTTCAAACGTGACCGGTACCTGAGGGATCACTCGACTTGGGGGAGGATGGTACCTAATTGTCTGCGGATGGACCCCCTTGGAGAGGAGTAAAACAGATATTTTTGATTGCTATGCATGCAGTGACATGCTATTTGGATGCGTAGTATGCATCATGTCAGACGTTTGGAGTTTGACAAGTTATATGTAGAGGTCACAACCCTTAGCATAGAGTATTTATACAAGTAACAATATTAGACTCACCAACTTTGAGGGCAAAGTTCTTTAAGGGGGGTAGATTGAAATACCCTGAACTTAAATATGGTGATTAGATTATTTTAATATGGTATTTAAAGGGCCTAATAGTGCCTAAGTAATTTTGGTAAAGAAAATAAATCCAAAAAAAATGAGAAAACGCTTGGAAAGCGGAAAACGCTAAAATAAGCGTTAAATAACCATAGGAGGTACGAGACCTCGGTTAGAGTATTATAAGGATTCATGAGGCTTAATCATGCTTAATTAGTATACGGGAATGATTCCCGAAGGAAACAGAACCAAATAATGTATTAAAACGCTAATATAGCTTTAGCGCACGTTTTTCAAGAAAACTCGAAAAACGTGATTTTAAGTGGTCAAACAAACCCGTAAAAATTATAAATCATTAAATAACTATTATTAAGCATTAAGGTAAGCTTAATAATCAGTAAAAATTAAAGAAACGAGAAAATTCCGGAAACGGGCCCGGTTAGTGAATAGTACCTAAACCAGGTAAAATAACTAGCGTTTTCTGTAAAAGACGAAAAACGCTCCAGCCTGTAACAGTTATGTGGGCCAGTTTTTAATTGTGAGACAGCCCTCTCACATACCTAAAAAGCTAGAAAGAAATAAAGGAAAGAAAGAAAGAAAAGTAGAAAAGCAACCCCACCCTCTATCTCCTCTCTCATTTCTCTTTTCTTCCTTCTCTTTCCTCTCTTTCTTATTCCTCCATCATTTTTTTTCTCCCCTCTGGTAGCTGCCGATTTCTTCCTCCTCACATGGCTACTCCATCTTCTTCTCCATGCTCCACCTCCATGTGAGCTCCAAATGCAAAACAAATTACATATTTGAACTCCCCTCAACATTCTCTACAATTCTATCTTTTCAAAATTCGAAAAGGAAGAACTTCATCTCCATGGGTTTTCCCCATTCAAAGAGAAAATGGTGCCAAAGTAAAGCTTGGAGTCTCCTCTTTCAAACAAGGTAAAAAAATCTCCATGAAAGACCTCACTTTCCTCCATCTCTTAAGTGTGGCCGATTTTGCCTCTCTCTCTTACCTTGTCTTTCTCTTGTTTTGGAGCTTGTTTCAAGCCTCCAATGGTGGAGTAATCCTCTTCTTGATTCAAGGGTGAGAACCCCTCTAAAAAATCTCCAAAGGTAAAACCCTAACTTGTGCTCTAAGCCCTTTTCATTGAATTAAGGTTTCCTAAGGGTTTAGATAATTAATTGAGTGTATTTTGTGTTTCTTGAATGTTGGGATGGAGTTTGGAAACTCCATTCCCTCTTGATTGACTTGTGCAAGAAAGAAAGGAAGAGGAGAATTGGAAAAGAAAGGAAGAAATTATAAGCTCAAGGTAAGAGCTCCTTCCTAATGATAAATTATAATGCATTAGAGTAATGGGAATGGGTAAACAAAATAATGAACTCAAAATATTGTAGTGGTATTGTAGTTGTGGAAATTTTAGTATTTGTGAGCAAGTATGTGAATTGTAGGCCTTGTGGCCAAATGTAATGAGTATGTGTATTAGTATTATTGTTTGATGGTGTATTGATGTATTGAGGATTTACTTTGAGTGTTGGTAGGACCCTTGTAAGGGTGTGGTTAGAGTAGGAATGAGTTTGTTGAGAAATGTGTATGTGGAGAAGTAAGAAAGTAGGTGAACTATGACAAAATTTTGGTAGAAAATGTACATGTAGGGATGACTTGGTGAATGGGAGAACCAAGGTGAGTATTGGGATGAGTAGAGATGTTTAGTAACCTTGGAATGGTGTTTGGGAGAACTACAATGAAGTGTGTAAAAATCTGTAGCAAAACAGTATTTTAGTGAGTAGAAATTCTAGGAAGAAGTTAGTGTGCATAACCCTGGAAAGGAAAGGATGGACTTGGGTATAGGTAGTGCATATATCTAGGGAAGAATTGGGATGGTCAAAATGGGTGAGAACAAGAGGTAGGCTGTCAAGAGAAGTTTAGAAATGCACTAGAGTGCATAAGTGTAGAAATGAGTATTGAAGTTTGTAGAAATTGAGTAAGGGTTTGGGTAAGAATTTGAGTAATGAATTGAAGAGGTTTAGAGTATGACTTGGGGTGTTTTAAGGTACTTAAACATGTGGAAATGAGTAGGAAAAGATTGGGTGTGAATTGAGTACAGTTTGAGGTTCAAAATGAGTAATTAAAATAGGTACTGGGCTGGACCGACCCTAGGACCGACCCTAGCAGGATCGGTCGACCCGAAATCTGCAGTCTCGGAAGTTTCTGCATCCGACCGACCCTGCCTGGGTCGGTCGAGTTGAAATTTTTAGTTAGAATGTTTCTGCACCGGACCGACCCAAGGGACTGACCCTGGCTGGGTCGGTCGGACTGGAATTTTCTATAATCGGAGTCTCTGCACCCGACCGACCCAGGGTGGGTCGGTCGGGTCAAACGAATTTTTTTTTTAAAATTTAAATTTAAATATATATAATATATATATATATATATCTATATTATATATATATATATATAATATATATCTACATATATATATATATATACTTATACACATACATATAATATATTAATACATCGTATATATATATACATACACATATATGTATAAGTAAGACATTAGTGCTAGAATGAAAGTAAGAAAGTTAAGTACACAAGAGAAAAACTAAGAATAACGGGACAACTGGGTAAGTACGGGAGTAGTGATTATTTGTGTATCGTATGAACATAGTATTAATAATAATGTTCAAACATCATCAGTGGATCAAGTATGAACCAAGCAATGTGAGGCAACCCGGTAAAGTTAAACCATGGTGTAAGGTATGATTTTCTCATGCCCCGTATGCTAACCGAGTTACGTTGATTTGTGTGTTGTATGCCGGCTAATCAAGACTAAAGCATGAAAACGGTTTATTGCCTTTCATTGTATGTCTTGTTGTATGTTGTATGAGCTAACCCTTCTTGATTGATTGTGTGGCTTCATTTAGTGCGTAGATCGACTCGTAGATGAGTCTTGTTGTGTAGCGACTCGTAGTAAGAGTCATGTTGTAAACTAATGGAGCAGTAGCAACGCACTAAACTAACGGATCAATAAACGATAACGCAAACTGATGAACTCACTAGAATGTGAGAGAGTGTACGGGAGTAATAACCTTCCGATAACGGTAGGAGAACACAAATGAATAATCCACAAATAATAAGTAGTGGAAGTATATAAGTAACCTCTATTAGAGGAATTAATCTTGGTGCAAGACATGAACCATGAGAGCAGTAAAGAATGATGAGGGATCTCCAAACCCCTTAGCAATTAGTCGACCCATTATGAGGGGACCCGACTATTGTAAGTATGTCCCAAACATGAGAGTATTCGATACGTTGGGGAAACCCTTAAATCTGAGGATACTAGTCGGTTGTAATTCCCTAAGCTAGTGGAGGTCATCAAGAGAGATACTTCTAGGCTAATCCATGAGATTGTATATACTCTGAGAGAAGAGTGTTGGGAATTTGAGTAGTCCGGTAAAAATGGACATTTGAGTATTTGAGGAGCTAAGCGTATAGCCCTCGTATTGTAGGTCCGGTGGCGAGTCTTGTGTATGACTCTACCCAGAGGCCAAAGTAATAAGTATTGAGTATTGCGTATGTATGAGTATGTAATGTGTACTGAGTATTGAGTATGTATGAGTAAGTATTGGGTATTGAGTACACATGAGTAAGTATGAAAGTATTGAGCAGTGAGCATGAACAAGTGTAGTAACGAGTATGGAGTAAAGAACGTGTGCTAGTAAGGTAATGAGCATTGAGTGAAGAGTATGCAAGAGTAAGGAGTGAGTATGAGTAGAGTAGCGAATATCGAACACAGTACGAACAGAGTAGCGAGTAGCGCAACGAAGGAGTAATGAATAAGTATCTAACACGAATAATTGACTATCGAATTGTATTCCCTAGTAAGTATTGAACCTTGTGTATGTATGTAGGTATTATTGATTGTATTGTAGTAGCATGAGTATGTATGGATGCATGTAAAATGAACTCCATGTATATCCGACCCAAAGTAGTCGGCGTATCGCGGTTAGCACGCGGTATATGTGAATTTCATATTCAGCGTAAGCTGACCCCCTAGGGGGAACGTTTTTAGTGTGCAGGTACTCGAAGCTGACCACCGTTCGAGAGAGTAGGACGGGGACTGCTCTGTAAGCATGGGTAGTTGTATAATAGGGATTGTATTTGCAATGTATTGTGGAATTGGAAGTTCCAAACTGTATCGGTAATGTAAGGATTGTAGTAGACTCGGTATAGTATTGTATTGGAGTTGTATTTGAATTATGGTGGAGTATGCATCGGAAAGTATTGTATTGTGTAGAGCACTCGGTATGTTCATATTCATCAGACCGATAGTACGTAGGATTGTAACTCGCCTTGTTAGTCACGTGGGTGACTAACGGCAATGTACGCCCGCCGTTGAGTAAGTAATATCCGCTGCGAAGGTAAGTATTGTACGGTAATGACGGTATTAGCGGTAGGGGTGTTACATTAACATTATACATAGATAAAATTTTAGAAGTCGCACTAAGAGTGATATTTACAAAAGCCACCATTGTCTCAGAGAGTACTAAGATTAATAATCAGAAGAATACTTACATAGAACAAACCTTAAGAAAAAAAAATAATTACCAAGAGTGAGTGAGTTTTCATTAGACTAGTTCATTTGACTTAAAATTTTATATAGAGTCCCTACCTTAAAAAATAATAATAAAATATAAATTTTAAGATAAAGGAATCAGATTTTGGAGCTACATTATAATTAATAAGAACTTCCTAAACTCTGCCTTGTGTGAAATTATGTAGATATATAATAAGTAAATTTTATGAAGTAAATACCTAATGGTTCGTCTAAAATACTATAGTTAATTATAAAAACAATTGAAACTTGAAAAGTCACAGAAATATTTATTTTATAGAGTTTTAACATATGGTTGGCTAATAAACCCTTGAAGATAATTTTGAAAGATTATCTAGGATTATTAAATGATCTGAAATATTATTTTGAACTACTCAAGTGTGTTACACCTGAGTTGTAGCTTGTTAATATAATTGATATGATAAAATGAACATATAATGGACATATAATTCGTATCAGTTATAAAATGAATGGATAATAATCATAAGATAAAATTTTATAACAGTTAAGAAAATACAAATACAAAACAATCAAGAGATACAGATATATATATATCGATCGCAGATAAAATCAACGGTGCAATAAAATTTACAACAAAGCTGGTTAATAAGGTGTTGAATTCTTTGAATGTGGCGTTTGAAATAAACATCAAGTAATTAAAGAAAACAGAAACTAAATGTTGGTAGTCTAATATGGTCCATGCATGTTGTTGTGATTGGTTTTTGAAACAACCTTATTGGATAGTGTGTTCTAAGTGAAGTACCCACATCTTTTCGCATGATGTTTTCCTATCCTTCTATGGTTCTCCTTAGTAGCGGCCCGAGGGCGTACCTTAGCTCTTTTAAGGGGGATATACTGGCATACTCTTCCTTCGTCACCTCATCTAGATTATGCCATGTTGCCTTATTAGCAGAATGAGAGGTGTTTGTATGTGCTTGGTTTTTACATTATGACACAGTATGTGACTGTTGATTTTCATCATGCTATGTCTTGGTATATCTTGGTTCGTTTTGATTTTGAGTAACCTCGAGTGGAATGTTGTTATAGAAATGGATGGAAATAAAGGATTGGATTGGTATGGAATTTCATTGGAATTATCAGCACACCCGAAGCGGTGTGAGTGCCTATTTGTTGATTTTTAAACTTCGAGGCGAAGTTTCTTTTAAGGGGGATATACTGAAATACCCCTAAATTAATTTAGGGGATTTCTTTTATTAAAACTTTAATAATACTATTAAGTATTAAATTATTATTGGAATTATGAATGTTAAATTAGTATAAGGAATTATGAATATTAAATTATTGTATGGAATTATGAGTATTAATATTATATGGAATTATGGAAATTATTTTAGGGGATTCCTCCTATTTAACTCTAAAGAATACAATTAAATATTTAATTATTATATAGTATTATGAATTTAATAACAAGATTTATAAGTCAATAAATCTTGGAAAAATTCCTAGACACTCCAATTATATTATAAAGATTTTTGAAATATTGGGAGCATTGGTTTGAAACATAAAAGTCAAAATAAAATTCTAGAAACCCTAAAGCCTTTTAAGCCTTGCTAGGGTTGACTTTTGAGAATGGTCAAACCAGCCCATGAAACCTATACCAATAAATAGGTTATGGAAAACCATGAAGATCGATAAAAAGAACGTCAGAAACGGATCATCCTAGCCAAAGTTATGATAGATTGAAGTTTAGAGCCAAAAATTTGAAATATGCCACGTGTCACACTGTCACGGGTCGCCTACACTTAGCATAAAATCGGAACTTCCATCAGTGATTTTGCCCTAACTTTAGACGGCTATATCTCACTCATCTCTCAGTATTTTTCAATGCCGTCTTTTTCATTCTCTTCTACAAAACGTCCTCTTACCAACCATTACTCACACATACCCTAATTCATTATACATCAGCCGCAAATTCGATTTAAAGTTGCCTACTTGCGAAACCTGTACCCAGTTTTCCAGCTTTTCACCGAATTCAGGTAACTTTCGTTCAATCATAACTTCTTCGTCTCTCAACCAAAATTTGATTTCTTTAGCTTGTTTTGAAGATCTCTAATCCCTCTACAATTTTCATGTTTATGCCCAAGTCTGATTCGTAACCGTTTGGAGGATATAGTTGCCTAAAGTTTCTGGTTCTGCAACACATAAAATCATACAGAAACCGCAGGTATTAAATCGTAACTTACGACTTTAATTTCTTTCTGTGTGTTGCGAGTTAGGATGAGTTCTTGGTATCAATATGTAGAGCTAAGTTTATTCTTTCGATTAAGCCCACACACATAGCCTAACTCGATCTGTACTGCAAGTTATAGATCCTCAAAGTCGGCCTCGTGAACTGCTTAAAAGTTCGAACCTTTCTAGAATTTCGTATTCGAATTTCTCCGTTATTGCAACTCCGGTGAGTTTCCGATCAAATTGCTCCGTTATTGTCATTCGTAATCACATTACCGGTCAAACCCATGTCTCAATTTCATCAATTACGTGTTAGATTAGGAGAATTTGTCAAATTAAGTTTCGAATCGAACTAAAAACCCTAACTTCGAACCTAGATTCGATTTTGCAGAATACCGCATCATAAGTAGTGAAATCGGTGTCATTAGAACCGGAATTTAATTTCGAAACGAATGGAGAAAGAATCACTCGATTTCGTTCTGTAGATTGAGAGAAAACTCGAATTTAGTACACGGGTGTCGGGTTTAGGTTGCTGATGAACTCGGAAATTTTCGGCCCTCCGATCGTAGTTAAAAGAAACGGACGGCCGGGATTAAAACGTTTAAGTTTAAGTGTTTAAGTTTTTATATTAATTTCAGAAATAAACCCTAACTTGTTGAATTTATTTAAATGCCTTCCCGAATGTATTTGGGCACGAAATTTTAACCATAGATTCCTTATAAAATCTAGTTTATTTTGATATAAATTAATAAGGGTTTTGAGTTTTTAAACGTAAGTTATAATTTTTACAAGTTCTGAGTATTATGGAATTATTTGGTTAAATTAAAAAGATATTTTTATGAAATAAAATTTTATAATATGTCTAAAATGTTATAGTTATTATATATAAAATTTGGGAATTTTTGGACATGGGTAAATGGGTTTAAAAATTAGGTTTATGAAATTTTCATAAGAATAACTTATAATATATGGTTTTTAGTGTAACAAAAATTAAATTATGGTTTGTTAATAAACTTTTTAGGTTGGGAAAAATAAGAAAAACTTAAATTAACATTTTATACCAGTATGTTTATAAATATTTTGGGTATTACCTTTTAAGTGAAGTAAAAATTGTTTACATATATATGAGAGAAATAAAATAGAAACTTATATTAAATCAAGGAATTAAACTAGTCTACATTTTTATTTATTATATAATGTGGAAGTTAATATACTTAATTAAAGCTTGAGGAAATACCTTATTTTTAAACCATATATAAGATGTTAATATGTGTAAAAGTTAATAGAGATAATTAAATACAATATAACTACATAAATAATGTTTTAAGTAAATCCTAGTATAAATATATATATGTTAGGCATCACTAAAAGAAATAAAATACCTTGTCCTATAGGTAATAACTAAGCAGATAAAATGCTTTATGAATACTAGATGTGTAAGAGTTATTAAAAGTAATTGAATTTAATAAAATTTCTTAAAGAATGTTTTGGGATAAATCCTAATATATGCGTATAAATATATTAGAAATATTAAGAGATAATGTTAGCATTCCCTGTGGGAAACCTAATTAGAAGAATATATATTATATTTGTACTAAACTTTAGGCTTGAAATCAATGTTGTAATAATTAGCCAACGATAACCTAAAAGTTTAATTAAACTAATCCCATGGCTAAGAGTAAGTAATTAAAATAAAATTAGACGTATCTTTTAGACAAGAAATTCATATAATGGTGTAGTTGGTTAATGAGTTAAACTAAACCTCTACATGATACTAAAAAGAATATTATATGAGGTGGTATTAATATGGTTATTATGAAATTGAGTTTGAGTTACCTTTGAATTTCTAAGATTTATATAAACAGTATTAAAATACATGTATATTTAGTCAATGACCGCAATATAAATCTATAATTGGGTTAAGAAATTAATAAGTTAAAATTTAGGAATATTTGTAATTAGATTACATAAAATGTTACACAAATAGATCTTATTCTATAGTTAATAATAAATAAATGTAATACTTTTACATCTAAATGTGAAGTGGATTAGTAAGTCTAGATTAAATCACCTCTTAACATTTATGGTATTGAATATAATGTAATGTTTTAAGATAAAATCATTAAAAGGATTATGATATAATCTATATTAAATTATGATTTGGAAATTTATCTAAATAATTATCCTTAAGTTTCTTAGAATTAGATAAGCCATATAAATACATTTATTACCAATATTCAGGATGCGAGTTTATAATTAAGTGATGTATTCAGTAGTTAGAACTTATGAAAGGTTTGTAAATAGGAATTAGATACTTAAAACCTTAAAACTCTTAGTTAGATGAAACTAGGTTATATAAGAGATCATATTGAACTACTTTTCAACATTGAAAATATTAATATATCATTTGAATATAAGGTATGGGGATTTTTCAGAATATATTATCTTATTACATAATTAACAATTTCACTTAAGAATCAGAGTTTAACTCTTAGATAAATTTTACCTTATGTTAATATGTAATGCTTATCCTAAAACATAATAAAGGGAATTAATTTATTAAGTTATTCCTTTGAAACCTTAGGGTTGTAAAACAATTTAAAACGTATTTAAGACTTAAGTTTATTGAGGTTTAGTATAAAAGGATTGTACATAGACTATGGGGGGAATGTGTGTAAAAATAAAACATTTAGGAAATTAAATGTAAGTAAGGATACATAAAAGGTTATACTAACACCTTATTGTATATGTAATAATAAAACATATAATATACCTTGTGAATACTAAATGTAAGATTAATTCGTTAAATCTAAGTTAACTATAGTATAGTTATTCAGGATGAGAAGCAATTTAACATCTTATGTCAAGTTTATTAGATGGTTGTAATTAAAAGTCATTCTGAACTAAGATGAGATAATTGAGTTTAGCAGTTCAATTAAGTTATAATAAAATGCGTCTACAACACTACGATTCCAATATACAAGATGTAGATCTTAGTTAAGTTAAGGGGAAGACTTAATCACAATGGATTATCTAGTAGATATTGATGAATACATAATCATTACATTGTGAAATAATAGTATAGTATTATGGGATGAATCCATCATAAGTCATAATACCATGTTTATTCTAAATTAAGAATAAAAGTATTGAGCTTAAGCTTATCATTGGAATTCTAAGATTGATTATATAATATAAAACACATTTATGATATAAAAGTCTCAAAAGTCTTGAATGTGAGGATTGTGGTTAAGTATGAATAAAGTGGATAGGAGTGGACAATTAGCAGATGTTAATAGAATACATTCCTTGATCTTGCCACCTTGGGCTATACAACATTCTCAGATAACTCAAAGATTATACCTAACATTTAAGCGAGGGCTTACAAGATGATTGGGATTTATAAATAAGAGAGAGGGATTTATTTAAGTTTAACCTAGGATATAAGTTATTGATGATAGATTATCTTTAATGTTCCTCAGAGGGTTGTTGAGTGTTTGCACGAGTTTACTAGCACTGCTACAGCATTGACCAGGTACAATTTCTCGTACTCAAATACTTTTGCTAATGGGCTTTGTGGAATGCTTTGGAAAACGCCAACTGTTCTTTAATTGATTTCTAAGGAAAACTGTTTGTGTGACTAACTCAGCTTGATGTGTCTAACTGAGCCTTGAATGTGAAACTCACTTGGGTATTGGTTCCTTCTATTTGGTTGTTTCCATTAGACGTTGACTGCTTAGGGTTTACGCTTCTACACTCTGTAGGACTGAGTGTTTTGGTATTGCTCTGGGTAGTTAGTGATCTAGTGGGAATTTGGAAAAGGTCCATTTTGGTAAATTCTTCTTTTGACTCTGGATATCGTTTCATCCATGAGCTGGTTCTTGAGGTTTCAACGTGCGCGCGTCTTCATCGGTAACAGAGAGGGGCTGTATATCCCCTGTCCTTAGTGGACATAGTTAACAGAGAGGGGCTGTATATCCCCTGTCCTTAGTGGACGTAGTGAACAGTGAGGGGGCTGTATATCCCCTGTCCTAAAAGGACGTACTTGGCGGTGGGGGCCATCTCTCCCAGTTGAATTTATTCCACTCTTGAGTATATTTTGTCTATGGGATTCAGCTTTCTGAAATGGTGGGGGACATAAATTGTCTACCACGGGTTATAGGTATTCATATCATTCCTAGTCCTTTGTGACTACCTGAGTCTTTCTATTCTTAACCAGAATTGGTTCTAACATCAATAATGGATGCTTACTAACTATATGGTGTGACTTCTTAAGTGGTTGACTTGGTTTTTAAGTTCTTTGTCTCTATCCTTACCTTGTTCTCTCTTCTCTATGATTGATTGTTTTGAAGTGCCTCCTTTCCCTGTTTTACTTTCAAGAGTTTGATTTCAAGTTACTGTTTATTTTGAAGAGTTATGTTTTATAAGTTTGTTTTTGGAGAATTGTACCAGTTCCATTCCAGGGAACTGACTCACCCCTCCCGGGGTGGGCTGCTTGGTTTCATCTTGCAGGTATAAATTGTTTATATAGGTGGCCACGAAGAGCATGAGTGGTTGGGATGGGAAATAGGAATTGTGGAGAGTTATTCTATTTTACTAGTAGTTATGTTTTGTTTTTCTCGAGTTCAGACCGTAGCTTCTGTAATTTGATAAGTTGTAATTGGTGAGGTTGGTGCCGGGTGTTTGGAACCTGATGGTCTGTAAACACCAGTAGAGATTTTATATTCCGCTGTGTTTATTGTAAGTAGGGGCGTTACAAAGGTAATTGTATTTGTTGAGTACTCGGTATAATGACCTATCAGACCGATATTGTATTTGATTTGTTGTATGGATTTGCCTTGTTAGTCACATGGGTGACTAACGACATTGTATCCCCCGGTTATGTTGGAATTCCACTGCCTGTGTATTGATAGTTGCGATGGATTAGAGGATAATGACAGGATTACTGGTAGGGGTGTTACAGTAAGCACGAGGTGGTGACCTAGTTGATGTAAGCACGAGGTAGCGACCTAGTAGGTAGGAAGCAGTGCAACCTAGTTAACCTAAGCACAAGGTGTCGGGAAGCACGAGGGGTCACGAAATGATTGGTTAAAAGATGTCCACACAAGCTAGCAAGAAAGTAGGGAGGTGAAGCAAGCTAGTTGGAGGTGTCACAAGGTCATTAGCTAGATTTTAAGTCAAAGTAAAACAACATGTTCTTTAATTGCTCGTAAAACACCTTAATTAAACATTAATGTCATTTATTACATATTATCATTAGTTTTCAGCCCATGATGGCTCCTTCCTTGGCTGACCACGTTCCAGCCTTGTCACCACTTATGTGTCATGTTTTAACAAAGCCAAACCAATAGCCAATAAGAGAAAGGTGAGTGTTAAGCTAGGTGTCACTCTTATAAGCCTTTCCTTTGCCTTAAGACTTCTCCTCTTCTGCCTATAAGAAAGGAGCCACGCCCAGGCCTTCCAACACACCACACACATCTTATCCTACCTCAGTAAACCCATATAAACATGAATTATAGGGTAAAGGAAGCCAGCCACCCAAGAACACCAAAACAAAAGCAAATTTCCTCACCAGTGCAGAAGCCGTGTAAGAGTAGGAGGATTTGAAGGTCTTTCCAAGTGAATCTCTGGGAGTTCGTGGTATTCTCGTTTATCTATTTGAAGTACCTAACTCGTGGTGAAGAGAGATGGCAAGAAGGAGTCAGGTAGTTCTTGTGCACTACCATTCTTTTCCCACGTGTCAATTCTGGTGACGCTTTCTGTTTGTGCTGTTTTCGACAGCTTGTGCTGTGTATCTCTTCTAACTCTTTACATGATGTGAAAGTAGACTCTTCAATGGTGATTGTTATGTATAATAAGCCCTAAGATGTTCTGGTAAACGTGGTGAACAAACCTTGAACTTTTGATGTCAGTTTCTGTGAATTTGGTGCTTTAACTTGAAGCCATCTTGGTGTGTGATTTTCGTGAACAACTTCTGTGGGTTTTTAGCTAAAAAGGATGATTATTTATCCTTTACAATATTCCAGTTCGTGGGTAAGTTCCCCAGTTGAGGTTTTATGAGTTAAATGTAAGACAAGACCTAAAAACGTGCTTTAAGACCTTTCTGGTCTCTATTCAAATTATGAAGGGGTTGTTGAAGGTTTATTTCTTTGATTTCGTGACTAATACTCATAAGATGTTGATATTTAACTGGTTAAAAGTTGGGTCGAATTTATGCAGAGGTAAGACCTGAAACAAGGGGTTCTTTTTAAGGTATTTTCAAGGTGTTCATGATGTGTTCTAACTTGGTTTTTGTTTGGTTAATGGTGGCTATATGCTTTGATTCTTCTTGGTATGTTGTGTGGATGTTTTATTAAGGTTGAGGACGTGGTTGGACTGCTTAATCACTTGGTACTCACTTTGGAATCTTGTTACACAAGTTTATGAGCCCTCGGAGGCCAGACATTGATTTTTTCCCCTACAAATGAATTGTGGGCAAGCCATCATGATCTACTCTATAGGCTGATGATCTATAGGGAGTGTGCACTCTTAAGGACCTGCGGTGAGGTAGAGAGGTCAGATTCTATAAATCTGGGCATATGGCCATAGAGGTCAGACTCTATTAATCTGGGCATACGGCCATTGGAAGAAGTCAGACTCTTTATATCCGGGCATATGGCCATTATTTTTGTGGATGTTGAACTTGTGGTGGAACTTGGTATTTGTCATGGAACTTGATGGATCTTGATATGATAATGCTTTTTACACGTGTGTTGTTATGGTATCGTATACTTGAAGGTAAAATGTATTTTACATGTGGTGAAGAAGGTTCTGATGTGATGTGTTTAATCTTATGGTTATTACATGATATTTGTGAGTGTATACTTATACACTTTGGTAATATTTGTTGTGGTTTATGGTGATATATGGGGTGTGGTTCTTTGATGTTACATATGATTTCTTAAAGAGTTTTATAAGCTAAATGTATTTTACATGTAGTGATAAGAATTACTCAGCTCTGCTAATGTTTGTTTTCTAGCATGTGCCCTGTGGTCTTTTCTCTGTGATTGTATGATTGACCACATGAACAGGTTAAGAAGTTGCATGAAAGAGAGGAGTTAAAGAGACTAGAGTCAGAAGTTAGAAGGCGATGTAGCATTTCAATTAAGTTCAGTTGTAATAGGTTTAAACACTTTTGTATAAGCTAGTAAAGATGGTATAAGTTAATACCTAGTTCTGAAAGATGTTAGTCGATGTTAGTGAGTAACGTTATGGTTGGTTTTGGAATATACATGTATAAGAGTTTAACTTAATTTGGTATAGTGGTGGTAATAAGCCTTAGCATCCACAGTGAGTGTGGGTGTGGCGGTAGCACCCCGGTAGTTTTGTGAGTCTTCCATTGTATTGTACACAAAGAAAAAAAAATTAGGTCTGGAAATTGGAGTGTTACAAGGACATTTTGTTATTTTCTTTTCCAGTTCGGGTGGTAGCATATATTCCCGTATTTATTAGGATATCTTTTTTTAGCACTTATTAGGATATCTTCTTTTAGCATTTATTAGGATATCTTCTTTTAGCCTTTCTTTCACTTTTAGTTTCTCTCATTGGTGTATATATCTGACTACAACCTTCGTTCCCAATACAGTGAATACACAGAATTCTCTTCTACTTCACTTATTCATTCTCTCTCTTTTCAATTCTCTTTCAGAATCATTCTCCTACATTTATCATGGTATCGGAGCGGTTCATCCGCAATTGACCTTGCCCTACCCGATGACGACCAGACGTAGCGACAACGACTTTTAACAGGGCTTAACTGAAGACGATGAATTGTCGGATGCTAGCGAAGAAGTCGATGAAGGCGATAAATACAAGCGGCGCATCTCACGACTCGATCCTTCAAATCCGCTGACTGTGGCTAGTGCTGACCAACCAGGAGTATCTCTTACCGTCAAGAAATTCGACGGAAATGGATTCCAAATATGGAAGAAGAAGAAGATGGAGATCTCTCTTATTGCCCAGAATAAAATCAAAATGATTGCCGCCTTACCACGGTCAAAGGTAGCTAAGAGTCTTCGTGATGCCTGGGATCGCTACGACGGTCTCATCAGGTCCTAGATTATTTCCAGCGTCGATTCGTCGATTTCCGACGGCCTTATATCCCACAGTACTTCACACGCGATGTGGAAAGCCTTGTGCAAGAGGTACGACCAGTCAGATGGCACTCGTTTATTCAAATTGAGGGGAGAATTATCTCAGGTGGAGCAGGGTTCATCCAGTGTCGCGGACTACTTTGCTCGCCTGGAAAAATTGTGGGACGAAACTACTAGTATTTCCGATGTTGAAGCTTGTGTCTGTGGTTACGGTGACAAAGTCGCCAAGATGATCAAAATTCAAAAACTTTTCGAATTCCTCTTGGGCTTTCAAGAAGAGTTCATCAGTATCCGTGGAAATCTTATCATGAATTCTCTTTTACCCAGTGTGGATTTCGCTTATTCTGTCATTCTCCACGAAGAGAGACAGCTCGGCACAAATCGATCTGGTAAAAATCCTGTCGAAACTTCCTTTGCCAATACTGTGAGTAAGAGCGAGCCAAATCAAAACAATCGATTCAAGACTAAACGAGATGGAGCTGGCAAGAAGAACGACAGTCTGTGCTCTCATTGTGGCAAGAATGGTCACCTCAGGAAAGATTGTTTTGAGTTGAAAGGCTATCCAGATTGGTGGAAAGGTGCAAGAGTTTCTTCAGCCAATGCAGTTCAACGTGGTGAAGGTAGCTCTAACTCTCAGGGTTTGGACATAAAAAGGCTTAATCGCCTCTTTGATATGCTAGAATAGACAAGTCATTTTTTCTGTTAAAGGAAAGAGTGCCGCTACTAGCAAAGACAACGTTGAGGCCACCAAATTCGCAGGTAATATTCACAACCAGTCCACTGCTGAATATCCTGTCAATGATTCCCAATGGTGGTTGATAGATTCTGGTGCTAATGATCATTTGGTTGGTGACGATAGTGGTTTGGGTAAGAAGAGAAAACTGTCTAAACCCCGTTACGTCACTATGCCTAATGGTAACACTGAAACTATTGACACCATAGGCACTACGAATCTTTCGGAAAGTTTTAAACTTGAAGATGTTCTATATGTACCTAGTTTCTACCTTGCCCTCATTTTAGTAAGCAAACTTGCTGATCAAACAGGTCTGAATGTTGTCTTTGATCAAGAGTTATGTTATGTGTAGGGCCCTACTTGGATGAGTAGGAAGCATATAGGACGTAAGAGAGATGGTCTTTACATCTTGGATGTGCACTCTTTCGAACACACCTTTGATAGTTGTAATAGTGTGCATGTTATACCTAGAAACCATGGTACTGATAAGGTCCTGTTTTGGGATATGAATATGGGTCATCCTCCTTTAAATAAGATGCTTAGAATGGGTTTAGTTAACAAGGAGGATGTCCCTTTGAGTTTTGCCTGTGACATTTGCTTTCAGGCAAAGGGGCATCGTCTTTCATTTCCGCATTCTGTTCGTAAATCTGAGGTTTGTTTTGAGACTATACATTTTGATATATGGGGACCTTGTTCTTATGCGAATCATGATGGTAGCAAATACTTCTTAACCATAGTCGATGACGCTAGCAGATGTACATGGACTGTTCTTATGAAACAAAAATCAGAGGCCACTCTCCACATTCAACACTTTATTCTCATGGCTGAAAACAATTTAACAAACATGTTAAGATAGTACATTCCAATAATGCATATGAGTTGGGATCCTCTGCCGTTTTGAAACAATTTTTTCATAGCAAGGGCATCCTTCACCGTACCACATGTGTTCACATGCCGCAACAAAATGGCATAGTAGAACGTAAACATCGTTATTTGCTAGAAACCGCTCGCGCTCTATTTTTTCAATCCAGATTAGAGATGGATTATTGGGGAGAAAGCATCTTGATGGCCACTCATCTTATAAATCGCTTGACCTCTTCTACTTTAAATGGAATTTCACCGTATGAATTTCTCCATGGCGTCCCGCCTAAATTTACCACTTTTCATACTTTTAGTTGCCTTGCCTATCACACCGGCCCACATCTCTCCCTCGCACTAAATTTGATAATCAAGGGTCCAAGGTTGTGTATATTGGGCCTGGGTTGTCTAAAAAGGGCCACCGATTGCTGTTGTTGAACGAACACACCATAATCACCAGCCGCGATGCCACTTTCTTCGATAATATATTTCCTCTCCTAAATGCAGGGCAGAACGGCACCGTTCCTACTTTTCCCATCCCTTGCAGTGATGATGTTGTTAACCTTTCTCCTGGTGTTCTGGTCATACGACGAGAAAGGATGGCTCAATAAAACGATCCGCCTCTTTCCACTTGCGTTGACATCACTGACGCTTCAACTCAAAGGATGACACAGCAAATGGATAGTAGTCTAGACAACATAAACCACAACGTCTGTGATCCGCTTTCTGAGAATAACAGTAGTTCTCACATAGAGACTATTCTCCACTCTGAACCCTGTATTGCCTCTGCGGACACTAACGGACCTGAAGGTCAAGCTGACAACTCTTATCACAATTCAATGATCTCCCATCTTCGGCGTTCATCCCGCAACCGGCAACAATCTGAGAGAAACAATCAATAGACGCTTGATTGCAAGGCTTGGTCATTCAAAGTAGTAATTTTACTAGAAGAGGAGGAAGATGTATTACCACACTTCTTTCGAACATTCTTCTTGTATTTATCTACAGATTGCAGATAGGAACTTAGGTCTTGACAACTCCATTTGGATAAATCCTTGCATGCCTTGGTGGAGATTACTGTTTCTGCCCATTCTTCTCTGAGACTGTCAAGCATCTTGTGCAAGACACTCTCTCTATCCGGTAAAATGTTTACTTCCTGTATAGTAGTGGTTAGTAAGTAAAAGCGATCAAGCACTTATTCCAGGGACTCACCAGGTTTTTGCAGAAAATTCTCATAGTCCATTCGAAGTTCTTGAGCTTTGCATTTCTTGAGTTCAGTGACTCCTTCGTGGGTAGCTTGAAGAAGTGTCCATATCTCGTTTGCAGACTTGCAGTGATTGACTCTTCTTTGTTCTGGGATGGACAGGCAAGTGTATATTGTGCAAGAAGCTTGTCAATTTAGCTCATACCTTTTACGATCTGCAGCAGTCCATGTGGATCGATCTGGATTGACTACGAGATCTCCTCCAGTAACTATCTCCCAAAGTTCAGAGTTGACCGACTCAATGTGTTGTTCGATCTCGTTTTTTCAATGATCGTAGTTGGTGGAGGTGAGTCTGGGGTGCTCGAAGTGCATTTTGTTGTTTTGATTGGCGAAGAGGTCTGCCATTGCTCGTTGATTGATTGTCAGCCTAAGCAAGGCTCTGATTACACGTTTAGGATCGGATGGCTAACTCAAACCAACTTAAGGTGTGAGTCTAAAAGTTGGTTTGATTCAATCGGTCTTTGAGAGTGAGAAACACTTAGGGATGTAGAACTCAAAAAAAAAAAAAAGAGAAAAAAGGAAAGGGCTCACGAATTGGTTAAACTAAGTGTGCGAAGACTTGAAGGAACTAAAACAAGTTAAAGCTTAAAAGATAGACAGACTCTGTGGAGCTCAGCAAGATGCACAAATAAGCTATTTTATTCTCTGGTCAAAATAAAACAACTTACAAATGCCCACTAAGTAGAAGAGATCTACTTAGCGGTTTTTCACTCACTCACCCAATACACTTTCTAATCAGCTCAATGGTAAGTGTAGCAAAACTAGGATCTTCCTAGGCAGAGTCTATCTAGATACACTACCAGAATTGGTACATATTCTCTCTCTGACTTACAATGATAATTTCTCTCTCTTTATAATCTCTAGAATATTTCTCAATGAAAAAAGCACAAATGAAACTAGCTATTACAATGCTTATTTATACTAGCATTAGGAGCAACGGTCCGAAGGAGTTTGTTCCGAAATTGTCGGAACTAACTTAGTGGGCAACGTCCTCAGGTGGTCTTAGTCTGACTTGGGCCGTGAACTTCGGATGCGACTGGGGTGGTTATATGACCATTGGAGCGTTGAAGGATCCACAATCCGTTCCTTAGTTTTCGCAACAGCATGGAAGAGTCCGTGGTGTTTCTTCAGTTGCGCGGACTCTCTCGTAATTTGGTGCCTAGTACGTTCTTTGTGTTTGGCCGAGGACGATTGATTCTGCCGAAATAGGTGCCTTTTTTTAGACATAGAATTTTCGGGGCACCTATTTCAACGGTTGTTGTTACAACCGCCAAAATAGGGGCGCCGAAATAGGCGTTTTTTGTACTAGTGGTAGCTTCTAGTTTTGCAAAAATTGGGCCGACCGACCCTACCAAGGTCGGTCCAGGCAGAATCTCCCCAAAATTTTTGTTTTCTTGCCCAAAACACTTATCATCATTTACAAGCAGATCCAACACACAAGAATAACCAGAAACACACGATAATGAAAGCATGAAACAAATAACTAATTAACATAGCTGAAATAAGAAAATAATACAAGGTAAAGAGGGAAATAGTCTGGGTTGCCTCCCGGAAAGCCTCCTGTCTTTTTAATGTCTTTGGCTAGACCATAGTAAGGGTTAGAAGGAACCTGGAGGGTGGTTGTAAGGAGGAGATCCGAAACACAAATCGAATCCCCACTTGGATGCACGTTTACCTTTTTCTTTCCCGGACCTCTTTTTCTCTTCATCAAGAGTTAATGGTGGTTCATCTTTGATGGTCGTCCCTTCAGGCAGAATGATGAAGATAAGTGAAGGAGATGAATGAGGCTGACCTTCCTTCTCCTCAACCTTGACTGTAGCCACTTTGCTGTTTGAAGATCTCCCCACCGTGAAGACCAATCTCTCATCATAGGCTTGCAATGTGATGGTCTTCTTAACAACTGCAATCTGAGCATCGGCGGTGGCGATGAAAGGTCGACCAAGGATGAGTGGAGTGGTGGAGTTTTTGTCGATGTCCAAAATGACAAAATCGCATGGGAAGTATAGATGCCCCACCTTGATGATCACGTCCTCAACCACTCCATTTGGGTAGACCGTTGACCCATTGGCCAGTTGAAGGACCATCTTGTTCTTCTTCAATTCATCAATCCCTTGCCTCTTGAAGGTGGAGAGAGGCATCAAATTAATGGAAGCACCTAGATCACAAAGAGAGTGTTGAAAGAAGGTGCTACCAATCATGACTGGGATGGTGAAGCTACCTGGATCGCTGCATTTCGACGGTAATGGTTGTTTGAGAATAGCAGAGCAAGCCTCATTAAGTTGGATGGTGCCGACTTTAGTCAACTTTGTTTCGTTGGATATGAGGTGCTTAAGAAATTTAGCATAGTTTGACATCTTGGCAATGAGGTCTACAAAAGGAATATTGACATTTAATTGCTTCAGCATCGCCAGAAACTTCCCATACTCTGCATTAAATTTCTGTTTCTTGGCTCGGTTGGGAAAGGGTAAAGGGGGTTCATACGGAGAAGGTTTTGGAGTGGATTGGGTTGTAGGAATGCTTTGAGAAGCTTTATCTAATGGGAATTAAGTCCCTTCTCCATCATCCTCCTTGAATTCACCTGTCTTGCGGGGTTTAGGGCTCTTTTGTCTGTTTGCCACTCCTCAAGGTGATAGCTTTCACCCCTTCCTCATTATCATCCAACTTGGCCTTTTCCTTTTCATAATTATCAAGAAGCCTGTCCAAGTGCTCCCTCATATTGAAGATCGTGCTCACAAATTCTTGAAGAAGCTTCAAGTTGGGCTATCTTTCTTTTCGATGCTTCAATAGACATAACCCATCCTTGGTGAAGAGGGTGAATTTTAGGGGCCTCAATCACATTCACCTCCCTAACCTCTTCTTCAACACTTTCTCTCACAAAGATAGCCTTGAGTTGCTCTCTCGGGTGGGGCATTGGTTGACTAGGAAAAGTGCCACGAGGCCTTTGGGCAAGCTGCTGAGAAATTCGCTCAAGCAGTCCCTTAACTCTCTTATTGGTGGCCTCTTGACTAGCCTTGAACGAGTCAAACTCTACTGCCTTAGTTTGCACAACCGAGACAAGATTCTTCATCATGTCTCTCAACTCCGTGTTTGGATCTATAGGGGGAGAAGGGGTTGTTGTTGTTGAAAGCCCGGAGGTGGCCCTTATGACCTGTACCCCATAAGATGGTTGGTAGCATTGCTTGATCCCCCTTGGGTTTGGTCATTGGTCCTCCATGAGAAGTTTGGATGGTTCCTCCAAGGGGCATTTTGTTGGTTGTAGTTAAATCCAGGGCAGTTGCCTACAAAGTTCACGTCCTCAAGTGGATCGGCATAAGCTTTGCCTTCACAAAAGTGGGCCTCGTGAGGACCCGCACAAATCGCACACCCCTCAAAAGTTGAAGTTGAAGCTGAAGCAGATGATGAAGAAGCTATAGACTTGGTTGTTTCTTTTTAAGCTATAGCTAGCTTCTCCACCATCTTAATGAGTGAAGATAATTGAGCGGAGAGATGATCGGTGGGCTCAACATGTAGGAGACCCGTTGCTCTTGGAGTTTTTCCCTTAGGCTTAGACCATTGCCTTGTGTTACTAGTCATCACCTCTAGGAGTTTCATCCCCTCTTGAGGTGACTTAGTCATGAAGCTCCCTCCAGCTGAGGAGTTCATAAGGAGCCTATTCGAATCGTCGAGATCGTTGAAAAATGATAGACATAATGATTGGTCATCCAAGCCATGGTGGGAGAAATTCATCAACATGTCTTTGAATCTATCCCATGCGTCATATAACGTCTCTCCCGGCTCTTGGGAAAAGTATTAATCTCTCCAATTAATTGCCTCGTTCTACTTGTGGGGTAATACTTGGCAAAAAATTTTTGAGCCATTTGTGCCCAAGTGTGGATTGACTTTGAAGGCCAGCTCCTATACCATTTCGATGCAGCGTCTGACAGTGAATGAGGGAAGAGCTGCAAGCGTATCCTCTCGTTGACTCTACCAGCTTTACCGAATGAGTTGCAAAAGTCGAGGAAGAGGCTTAGGTGATTGGGAGCTTCATCGGGATTTGCTCTGCTGAATTTTCCTAAGTCTCGGACAGTAGTGATATAATGGGTCTTGAATACCCATTGTCCAGCCTCTTGAAGCGTCAACTCCGGAAGGACTATGGCTGAAGGTCTCCCTTCAGTGTCCGGCTGGTTGTAGTCTTTGAGAGCCATTTGTTGTGGGTTCCCATTATCTTATATCCCTAGTTGTTCTTGAACAGCCATGATTGAATTTTTCAAAGTTTGGATGGCTCTTGACAATGAACGCTCAAGCTCGGGTCTCGGACTAGCAAGTGGAGATCCCTTGGCTCGAGTGTTTGGCATACACCGAGAAAACAGAAGGTACCTAAACCACACCAACACCAAATGCTCTTAAGTAGTAGGAAAGGTAAGAATATCGACAAACAACTAAACACACAAATAACAAAAAGAAAATAAACAAGATAAAAGCACTAAATACACAAAAACTAAAATACCGAACCTAGGGAAATTGAATAATCAATTTCCCTGGCAACGGTGCCATAAACTTATTGGACAAAATAGTTATTAAGCTTAGCTAAACGGGAAAGTGCACCCAATTTGTTGCAATATAACAAGTTTCGTATCCACAAGGAATTGGTTTCTAAATCCCAAGCTTTGGTACTTTAGTAAAACGTAAATGAAAACAGTAAACGGGGGTTTAACCGGAGGTAAGCTTGGTTGTTTGTCAAAGGAAAAGCAATAAAACAGTAAATTGGTTGTTTGATATAAATGGGTGGAGGAGTATCCTAGGATAGTGGGAATCACCTAATTCATCCAAAGAATTTCAAAACCATAACTCATTAACTCAATGCCTATTAAAGTTCAACTCATGAATCCCCAAATCTTGAGAAATCCAATTCTTACCTAATTAGTCAAACCCCTTAGTTAAAGCAGGTTTAAATCACTAAGTAGCATTAAGCAAGCACTTTTAATTAATAGCCCTAAGAATTTACTCCCAAAATCAAGAAAGCAAAAGTTAGGGTTTATCCCCCTTTTGGTCTAGTTCCAAACTCAAGCTCAACTATTGAATGAAACCACCATAAATGCAATAAGAGATCAATTTAAGGCATTAATTGATATTGAAGGGAATAAAACAAGAGTAATAAACGAGTTAGGTTTCTAGCATTCAATGAGCAAAATATGGTCAAACCCTCATCCTAGGATAGAAATGGAACTACTCATCCATAGATAAAGGAAATAGAAAGGAGAAGGGAGAAATAGCCATTATAGGAGCTTCCAAGCTTCAATGGAGGTAGAAATCTTCACTCTCTTCTTCCTCCTCTTCTTCTCTTCTTTTCTCCTCTTCTTTTCGCCACTCCCTCGCTGAAGTCGTGTGTAATAAGTGATAAGGATAGATGCCCTCAAAACCAGATTTTTAAAACACAAAACGGGGCAATTTTTCCGTCCGACCGACCTTGCCAAGGTCGGTCTCGTGGGTCGGTCGGACTCTCTGGTGAGGGAAGCAATTTCAGACGCCTTTTAAAGCTCGACCGACCTTACCAGGGTCGGTCCTAAGGTCGGTCGATTCCAGTAACTTTTGGCCCCTGAAATTTGCAATTCCGGCCTCCGGAAGTTCCGACCGACCCTGTCAAGGTAGGTCCTAAGGTCGGTCGGGACTAGTAGTGATTTTCTCCAACTTGTGCGGGGCCTAGAATCTTTGTTGTGGCTCGAAATCGCTCCCCGTTTTCGGCGTTGGAAAGCTTGAAAGACGGGGGATCTGTTGATGCACTCCACTATCTCTAAAAGAACCCAAAAGTATGCTCAAAATGATCTTTTACCCATCAATAGATCAAACTATATAAGTTCACTATTAATCACAAAACACTCTATTAAGTGGTGAAATAGGTTATGCACCAAGTAAAATGAAGGTGAATAAAGACCTTAAAATAGCATTATTTCACCACTTTTCACAAGGATACTCTTCATCACCTCTTTAAAATTTAAGACTTGGGTAATCTAAGTCGTTTTCTCGGGATGGAATATCATCATACCACCGATGGAGTTGGAATCACCCACCACATATTTTCCACCGATCTTCTTCGTGACTATAATGTCGATTCCAAACAACCGGTTGCTAGTCTCCTGGATCCTAACATTAAGTTGCACCTTTGTGATGGTCAACCATTACCAGATGCCACTGCTTATCGACGACTTATTGGGAAACTTAATTATCTCATCAATACCCGTTCGGACTTACATTTCAGCATCCAACTCCTAAGCCAGTTTAATAACCAGCCTTATCAGCATCATTGGGATGCCACCATCCATGCTCTTTGATATATAAAAGGGACCCTTGGATATGGCATCTTCCTCAATAATTCTGACGATTTCTCTCTCATCGCATATTGCGACTCTGGTTGGGCTACTAGTCCCATTTCTCGTAGGTCTGTGAGCGGGTACTACATTCTCCTTGGTGGTGCACCTATCTCCTAGAAAACAAAAAAGCAAACCTGTGTTTCTCTCTCCTTCGCCGAAGTAGAGTATCAGCACTCTATCGTGTTACTACTGAGCTGGCGTGGCTTTCTCATCTTCTCCACGAGATGGGTGTTCCTAATATCACACCCATCCCTCTCCGGTGCGATAACCTATCCGTTGTCTTCATTGCAAGGAACCCCGTCCTTCACAAACGTATGAAACACATCGAGATTGATGTTCATTACGTACGTGACCAGATCAAAGCCGACCTCATTAACGTCACTCACATTTCCAATTCACTTCAGAAAGCCGATATGTTAACCAAGGCGCTTACGGGGAAGGAATATCATCGTCAACTTGATGACTCCATAGGGATGATCAATACTCTAACAAATCGATGAAATCTTTTTCCATTTCTACGATTTGAGGGGGGTGTTAGGATATGGTGTTATGATATGTTAGGACACTTTGTTATTTTCTTTCCCAGTTCGGGTGGTAGCATAAATTCCTGTATTTATTTGGATATCTTCTTTTAGCATTTATTAGGATATCTTCTTTTAACATTTATTAGGATATATTCTTTTAGCATTTATTAGGATATCTTCTTTTAGCCTTTCTTTCCCTTCTAGTTTCTCTCATTGGTGTATATATATGACTACCACCTTCGTTCCCAATACAATGAATACACAGAAATCTCTTCTACTTCACTTATTCATTCTCTCTCTCTCTTTCAATTCTCTTTCAGAATCATTATCCTACATTTATCAAGTAAACACATGTCCTTCTTGACCACCTTAACCCACATCGCTCCAGATTTCCTTGTTATTTATGTATTCCCTCTTCTCCCTACATCTTAATAAGTCTACCTTCCTCGGATTCTCACTCTCATGTCAAAACCATCGCAATCGAGATTCACACATCTTCTCTTCAATCGTTGATGCTCCCACCCTTTATCTAATTATCGCATTCTCAACATAGGCTTTCTTAGTATGTCCAAGCTACCAACGTAGCATTAGCATCTCTTCCACACTCATCTTTCGAATGTTTTACTGTCTTACAATCCAACACTCGTTGTTGTACGATGGTGCATGCCTAAGTGTTGTGCGATAGAAATTACCCTTCAGTCTAGTGGGGCTACCATGATCGCATAAAATTCTTGATGTGCTCCTCTATCTTTTCCAACACGATGTAATCCTATGTGATACTTATCCATCCAATTCTTCATCCTTTTGAATTATGGATCCCAGGTAACGAAAACCATCACTGACCAAAACTTCTCTCTCATCCAAGGTTATTCTATTATCGTTTGTCTTATCAATAGCTTCATATTCCAAGAATCCCCCAACATAGTGTGCCTTCACAATTCCAACTTTGCCTTAACCCATGATTTTTTTGCATCAACCAATATCATCCGCAAACATTATGCACCATGTTATCTTCTCTTGAATCAGTTTGGCGATCACATCCATGTTTAATTATGAAAATAAGAAGGGACTTAGTGCTAACCTTTGGTGGACTTCAATGATAATGAACAACTCTTCAGTTCTCCATACACTAGTATGTATACTCGTACATCCCTCATACATGTATATGATGATTTTGATATACTTACGCTATATGTGTTTCCTAGCTATTGTCTGCCATAGGACTTCTCATGGTACCTTATGATATGTATTTTCCAAGTCAATAAACAACATGTGTAGATCTTTGCTTCTATCTTTATAATTCACCATATGTTTTCTAAAAAGGTTAATTACCTCAATAGTTGATTGACCTAGCAAAAAACTGAATTGGTTTTCTGAAATATTCACACTTCTTCCTAGTCTTTGCTCAATCACTTAGCTCTAGAGTTTTATCATATGACTCATAAGCTTAATCCCTATATACTTGGAATACTCTTGTACATCACCCTTTTTCTTAAGTAAGTGATAAGGATGCTATTTTTCCTACCCATCGACATTTGTTGTTACTCAAAACTTTGTCAAAAAAATTTGTTAGCCAATTGATCCCTCTCTCCCCAAGGCGCTCTTCAAAACTTTAAACGGTATGCTATGCAGTGTCATTATTTTCTTCAGCCCCATCTTTCTCAAGGCCTCATTCACTTGTTTCCTCTAAATCCTCCACACACAATCATAATTTACCATATTTTCAAGTACTGAAACATGCCAAACTACCTATAAAATCTTCCACAAAAGCAGCCATTCAAAATGATCAGCCATCTGAAGCAGTCAACCTATGAAACTTCCTAAAAGAGCTTGGCAGAAACTTCCTAAAAGAGCTTGGCAAAAACTTTTTGGGGTTAAAACTTAATTCGGCAAGTGTACCGGTCTTTGTAACAAGTTTTCCTAGAAAGTATTCCCTAGGTTATCGAACCAAGGAGGCAGTGTCTAGTCTAATCTCTAATCTACCTAACTATTGAATTAATGAAATCAGAAAACATGAAAATGGGGGGTTTAATTGATGAAATTGTATTTCTAAAGGTAAAATAAACAATAACAAAAACAATAACAATAACTGCAGAAATGAAAGTGTCAGTTTTCTTGATAATTTTGGGAGAAATCCTGGTTTACTACTCCTCCTAATTCTCGGTTCCCTTCTCAATGTGTTTACCAAACTCTAGATTAAAATCCATGATCACATTATTTCACGTTCGGTCTCCCGCTCGGCGAAATCTAATTATCAATTACCAAACCCTAACTCTCGTTATGAATTTCCTAATTGCTAACAGCTTTAAGTACGATTTAGTTAGATAATCAGTTTATATTTTAGAGGAATTACCGTCTCCAAATTAATTAGTTTTGTTCCTGTAGTCTATTGAATTCCGCAGTTCTCACTTGTAAGAAAACAAACTAGTAATCTCTAATAATTGGCCAGACTATCAGAGAATTGATAAGTGTCCAAATGAGCATGTTTTATGTGTGTATTTCATATGTTATATTAGCACTTATCTTGCTCATTTCTCCACTTTGGTTAGTTTTCCTCTAGTTTATGTTTTATTGCTTATCTTACATATTTATTGGTTAAACATGAGGAAAACTAAGCTAGGAGCAAAGTAGATGAAGAGACGAACGCATAGGCGCAAACGGATCTAAAAGCGGAGCTCAAACGAAGAATCTGGAGCCTGTCGAAGTTTGTAGACAAGACAAGACAGAAATACACACGTCCGGATAAACCACACCCGGACGCACTTCTGGACACACATTCCATCGGACTCACTTCCGACGCGTTAAACGCAGCCCAGATCCAAATTCACGCCACTGTTGTCTTCGGCGCCGTCTTCTCCATTTTCTTCCAATTACTACCCATCTTCACCAGTTTTCTTCAATTGCTGCGCCGTCCTTATTTATCTACCCTGTCGCTCCAAATCCACCGTTCTCCTGATTTTCCTCACATGCCAGCCTACCACTCCTTACTTCTTCCTTTTCCTCCTAATAACCCCACGCCGGCTCGATCTTTAAAATCATCCCCTCCTGAATCCAAGCATCAACGCTCATTAAAACTCACTCTCCCTCTCCTATCCATCCATCCATTCTCACCTTCCATCACCCAAATTAGCCTATGGCTCTTGTTTCCTGAAAAACGCAGAACGAAGCTCTGCACAAACCTAGATGCGAACTCCATTAAAATACCTGCGTCCGGATTTGTGTCCGGCTAACCTAGACCCGGACAGGTGTGTCCGGATTTGTGTCCGGCTAAAACAGACCCAGACACGGTCTACTTTTGCCAGTTTGTTCGTTATTCTTCGTTCTACCCGTGTTTTCATCGTTTGAGGTCGACATAATCACGGAGATAAGCCCGAAGCGAAACAACTCTCCCCAAATAGAGTTCTTTCTTTCCTCAAACTTTACTCTGTTTTAATGTCTGTCTTATTTATGATGTCTGTCTATCTTATTTGTGTTAATGTCTAAGTAATTTTTATTTGTATCCTAGGATGGGGTTCGACCTTAATATCTTAAAAATATTTATACCTGTCTCAGTTTATTATACGATTTTATTCATTTCAAATATTGTTAATGCTTTATACGACAACCTACTGCATTTTTATGGTAACTATCAACATATGATTTTGAGATAGACATTAGTACCACAAGGAATAACCTTGGTATTTACACTCCGGATTGAGTAGGAAAATACTGAGGCTATTATTAAGAGTTCGTAACTTACCCTTATTAACTCTAATAGACAATAAATAATGAGACATGGTTATAAATTTGTTTAAGTAATTTAGGCAATTCCCCCATTATCCTAGGATACGTTTTCCATCCATATCAATTAATTCACCTTATTTTACTATTTGTATTATTTTTTGCACTGATCCTAAACAATCAAGCTTGCCTCCGGCTAAACACCTTATTTGTTGTTTTTATTAAATACCGAGACTAGGATAATTGAACCAATTTCTCTGTGGATACGACACTTGTTGTACTACATCGACTAGGTGCACTTGCCTTTTCTTTGCCCAAATAATATATATATATATATTCACTATGTATTTTTGGCCAACAAGAATTAATATAAACAAAGAACAAAACTTTAATCTCATTAAAACTGGTAAAATCACAAAGATAATGGAACCTCAAATTCGGATTACATAGCAAACCAGAATTTAAACGTACCACTCTGCCATAGACATGTTAACGGTAAACAAATATGTAGAAAATAGTATTAGAGAAGTAGAACAAGATGAAACTCTGGTTTGGAACTCCATGGTGAAGTCTCTGTGTCGAATCTCTAATCTACTCTGCTCAAACTCCCAGTGAAAATCTCCAAAATCTGCTAACTCTCTCTCTCTGATGTCAAAAATCCACTGTAGAATAAAGCTTTTTTTTAATAACTCTAACCACCCTTCCTTTTTATTCAGTGGTTTCCTCCCTCATAAAAGATAATTCATAAAAGATAATTCTTTTTATCTTTTATTTCAATATTGTAACAATATTCCGACCCTTCGCTAGCATTGGTCTGGGTTTGCAAACAAGTACGCAAACCCGGACCACCTCTTAAATTATGCAGAATGTTTCTTTGAAGAATGGTCCGGGTTTACAAACAAGTATGTAAACCCGGACCACGTCTAAAAATAGGCAGAGAGGTCTTCGAGGGATTGGTCTTGGTTTACAAACTGGGACACAAACCCAGACCATCATAAAAACACGACAGAAGGTTGATCGAAGAGATGGTCCGGGTTTGCAAACAAGTACGCAAACCCGGACCAGTTGTAGACTTGAACTTTCCCCTTCAAAAATCATCATTTGACTCCTGGATTGACTTCCATTGGTTGACTCAAACTCTAAAGTATTCGTTCAAGCGTAAATGAAACAATAAGGAGGGAATTTAAAGTCATAACATAGATAATTAAGCATGAATTAGCCTCATAAACTTAGGCAGATTCCCGACTTATCAACTTCCCCATACTTAATATTTGCTTGCCCTCAAGCAAATAGAAACATACTGAAGTCTTACAGAAGGGAGTCATCAGTTTAGAACTGTGCACAAGAAAATCTAATAATGAAAAACAGTCACAGAAAATAATGATCCACACTGTAGGTTTTCATAAACAGTGAATTGAGAAGTACTTTCCAAAGGTTTAAGACACATAGTAAAACCACTTGGCTCAGATTTCACTCAGGGACTACTCTCCAATTAACTTTCCACAATCTATGGACGACAAGGGGTAAGAAGTAATATCTTGTTCCATATTACCTTTCATCACCAAGTACTTATAATCAAGAAAGAATTTGCACTTTGCATTTGAAATTAAGAAATTTCTTCAACTTTCTAAACAAGCATTAACTTTCTTCTTTTATATCCCTCAGACTTTTCTCTCCATCTATGTAACGGTGTTTGGTCTTCTGTCCCAGATCAGATGACCTTAGGTAGATGGGTGATGAAGCACCCAAGGACTTAATTACCAAATGGGTGAGGCCTGTTTTTGGGCTAAAAATTCGATTAGAGGAGTACCTTGTCCCTATCCTTTCCTTCCTTTCATTCAAGAATCATTTTGAAAGTCCCCAAGTGAAATCAAAGACAAATAGTTGCACTAATAGGCTTAACTTTTTTAATGAAGAAATAGAAAAGCATTCACCAAAACTGTACATACAAGCAGTGCAACCAGAATTTCCACAACTATTCTTCAGCTTTGATCCCAAAGAAACTAGTGCTACTTGTGCGTTGTTCCAAACCAACTTTTCCAACCACTGAATAGGACCAAAGTATATTATGCAACAAAAAATTTTGAGGGCCAACAAAAATTTAGTGAAAATTAAGTGGTGGCCTTAATAATGTTCAAAATTAGCACATTCGAATGTAATTGAGCATGAGCATGTGCAATTTCCCCTCCCCACGCTTAAAAATAACTAATGTACTCATTGCTTCATGATACTGACTAGGAAAGAAGAAAATCACAAATTCAACAGAAAACAACGTTCGAAGATAAAAAGAAGTTAGAAAATTATGCCCCTAGAGTATGGTGGGGACAACGTACCCACACTTATGTAAGAACATCAGGGTGTTGAATTTTGCAGAAATTTCGATAGAGTTTCCTTTGTTTCTCTCAATACCTCACACTCATCAGATCCAGACCTGAACCTCAATCAATAAAATCAACATCCAATAGTGGCTTGCACAAGCATTAAAAGTACGGGTAAAACATAATAGTTATGAGGGACAACCGGAATGTAAAGATACAATTCGAATCCAAAAGAAAATAAAACAGAAAGTACAACCGAATGAAACTGCTAAGAAATAACCAAGAAATTAAAACAAAACAAAACAAAAGTCATAAAACGAAATAAACCCAAACTTCATAAGGCGAGGCGGCCTAAGATGGTGGAAGCTGTGGCTGTGACCCATGAGGAAGACACCACACCTTCATACGTGCAAAGTGGGCATCAAAATCAGCCATCCTCGCTTCCTGACGAGCCTCATAAACAGCCCGACGCTCCTCCAATGATGTAAGACGCACTCCGTAGTTATGGACTTGAGAAGATAACTCATCCAGGCGCGAATTAAACCCATCAAAACGAGGGTGCACACCCCCTGCCAGTCTCTAAGCTGAGCTATCATCTCCTCGTAGCCCGACGTCAGACCACAGTAGGCATAGCAGAATCCCGAACCTCAGAAGGTCCGGCCTAGTTAGCACCAGAAGACCGGTCAACACTCTCTCTCGGTCGGGCACGAAGGTGCTTAATGCATCCGTCCCCGATCTTCTGTTACTGAAAATGATGCATAGCTGACATGTCGAGAGGAGAGCGGGGGTAGTGTGGCTACTCATTAGAGAGATCAACTACCACCTTATTAAAAAGGTACTGCAGAAGACCCGGAAAGGCTAGAGAAGTCGTACTATCAACATCCATGATCCGCAGTATGTGGTCAAAAATCACCGCAGGTAGATGGATCGGATAAGAGCCTCGAGCAAATTCATCGTTCAGGAGGATGCACAAGAAATAGCAGTAAAATGTGTGCATATCAGCACACTCACAAGGGCGGACATTATGCATCACTATCGCCAAAATCAAACGCTCAGGTGGTGTCCACGCTTTATCCCCTGTAACCACTTGCTTGTCCCTCGTAGACCATTGCTGACGGTTTTGCACAACTTGGTCTATTGGTCATTGACCACTAAATTCATATAATGTTCCTTGGCTTTTTTCTGATCAGTATCATGATTATTCACAATCTCTCGAGAAATAGCTTGGTGAGTTAAAGACACACCAAGGTATTCAGCAATGTGCTTTAGCTCTAAAAAGATCGTCTTCCCTTTTACCTTTAAGTGAATGACATTAAAATTATCATCCTTTTCCGCATTAGCATAAAAGAGTTTAACCATCCTCGGATAATAGCAATCTCTACTACGATTAAGCAGATTACCCCAACCCTATGAGCCAAATATAGTATCCAACCCAAATTCAGCTATTAATTCAGCAGATACTGACCTTTCCAGAATTATTTTCCTGTCCTTTACATTATACCAGTCGAATGCCGCCTCACTGATGAAATCCGATTTATGACCATGATGTACCGCTTACCACTTCTTCTTTGAGTACGGATGGGACCAACAAGATCCACATGGAGCAATTCCAATGGGGAGCTAGTAGAGAGAGTGTTTTTGATCTTAAAGAGGAACGAGTGTGTTTACCTTTAACGCAAGCTTCACAGGCAGAGTCTATAACAAAGTTTGTGTCAAGTAACCCAATGACAAGATCCTTACTTTTAAGTTTGTTCAACAACCGGTGATTTGCATGACCAAGTCGAGTGTGCCACAAAAGTTGGCTTTTAAAATGAACATTAAAACAGACTTGGCCATCTAGATTGATTGTATTCAGACACATCTTGAAAATATTTTCTTCTCTGTATCCAATGGCTTTTAAAGACCTTGTACGCTCATCAAAAACATTACAATCAGAGGATGAGAAAAGTACTAAATTAAATCTATTGCAAATTTGAGAAATGCTTAAAAGACGACGGCTTTGTTCGGCGTGTCTATTTTGTGGTTGTTTTGGTCTGGCTGTTTTGTAGCTGTTTTCTATGTGGTAGTATATTATTGGAGTAGAACTTAGGACCCACGTGGGATCCACACGGGACCCACCCATTTATGCCACAAATATGCTACTACCTCTGTCCCATCATAAGTGTCCTGTTTGCTTTTTGGCACGCTTTTCCACTTCAATATTAAGCATATACGATAAAATGATTTTTAAAAGTTAAGTTGTACGATATATAGTTTTTCACATAAGGATTCCATTATAAAAGATAGATTTATAAAAATATATTATCTTACATGTTTAATATTGAAGTCAAATGACACATTCAAATAGTAAACCAGACACTATCGCTGGGACGGAGGAAGTATCAAATATGCCAAGGCGAACAAAGCCTATGTTGAAGTCCAGTGACCAGATGGACTCCATCTACCTTAAACTTGAAGGGGTTACCTATAGATCCAACTCCCATGACTTCACCTTGATTGTTGTTCCCGAAGGTGACCTTACCTCCTTTGTAGGCTGGAAGCGAATTGAATTGATTGCGATCTCCTGTCATGTGACGGGAGCACCCACTATCTAAGTACCAACAATCTTCATTCGTCTTCACCTCATTGTCAGGGATCATGGACTGAGTCGGATCATGTGCCGTGAGGCAAATTAGTCCACTTGACTCTGCATCTGAACCATTAGAGTCTGAATCACCCCATCCGACTAAGGATATTAACGATCTTCCTTGAGTTTCTAGACTAATTTTTGAGGAGAGGATAGTCCTTTTTGAAGTGACAAGGTTTGTTACAATTGAAGCAATTGACTAAGTTGAATATTTGTTTGAAGGGGTTAGAGAATGACCGACTCTGTCGATTTGGCTAATTGCGCATGAATTTACGAAAATTCTTCACTATGAAGACAAAGTCTTCCATAGTTTCAGTCTCACTTTCCTCAATTATAATGTCCACCAGTTCAGCTTTTGCTTGCCGGATCTGATTATCAACAATATAAGCACCTTCTTGACCATGTTGGGGTGTCTTGACCTGTAAAGTTTAATCATTAATTGCAATAATTTGGTTAGAAGAAGAAGATATATTACCACACGTCTTTTTAACGTTCTTTTTGTACTTATCCACCGACACTAGATAAGAGCCCAAGTCCTAACAGCTCCACTTGGATAGATCTTTGCAAGCCTTGGTGGAAATTATTGTTTATGTCCACTCTTCTTTGACTGTCAAGCAGCTTGTGCAAGACACTCTCTCTATCCGGTAGGATATTGATTTCCTGCATGGTAGTTGTTAGTAAGTAAAATCGATCAAGCACATATTCTAAAGACTCACCTTGTTTTTGGAGAAAATTCTCGTAAGCCATTCTGAGCTCTTGAGCCTTACAATTTTGAGCTTAGTGACTCATTCATGAGTTTCCTGAAGGAGAGTCCATATTTTATTCGCCGTCTTGCAATAATTGACTCTTCTATGCTCTAGAATGGACATGCATATGCAGATGGCTCGGGATGCTTGACGAGTCAACTCATACCTTTTACGCTCATTAGCAGTCCATGCAGATCGACCGGGATTAACTTGGAGGTCTCCCCCAATGACTATCTCCCATAATTCAGAGTTGACTAACTCGGTGTGTTGCTCTATTTCATTCTTCCAATGATTGTAATTCGTGGAAGTGAGCCTAGGATGCTCAAAGTGCATTTTGTTGTTTTGGTTGGTGAAAAGATCTGCCATTTCTTCTAGATGGAATCTCAGCTAAACGAGGCTCTGGTACCACATGTAGGATCGAACAGCTGACTCAAACCAACTTAAGATGTGAGTATGTGAAATGGTTTAACTAAATCAAACTAAGTTGCGAAAATACTAGGGATGTAGAAATACTCGATCAAACTAAGTAGAAATTGTACTCAAAGGATGAAAGGACTTAAACAAACTCAACAAAATACACAATATAAGTTATCTTTATTTCTTGGTCAAACAAAAACAACTTACACTTCCACTAAGTAGAAGAGATCTACTCAGTGGCTCTCACTCACCTATCCAACACAATTTCTAATCAGTGATAAACCGCAGACTTATCATATTTTGTGCATTATATTTAGGAGTATATTAATCTAAATAAGGTTAAATATATGTTATTTATGTTATATTATGCATTAAAGTATATTATTTGTACAGACTTATGTTTTGTGAGCTTTTTATGCAAAAAACGAATTCCTAGGTAAAAATACAGGTGATGCTGGACATGAAGCCGGATGTCTCCTGCACGGCATAGGTCTGGAGCAGAAAAGGAACCCTGTCGGGTATGTTGTCGGGTCCATCCTATCCGGCACATATGTGAAAAGTCGCCACGGTTGACCAAGCGGTGGCAGTTATTTACGGTTGACAGTTTGACCATTGCCGGGTATGGTGTCGGACGTATCCTGTCCGGCACAAGCAATGTTTCACCTGGCAGTTTTGGCCGTTAACGGTTACGCATATTTAACACGTGGTGCCGGATGACTTTCACCCGGCATGCCACCCGGCACATGGAGTTTTTATTGCCTATAAATAGGCCGAAGGGCTGCATCAAATGACACATTCCAACACCCTTATACACTCCATTCACGTCTCCATTTTTGCCCCATTCCATTGTTGGCGTCCAAGGAAGATTCTACGGATCCATCCACGCGAAGAAGAAGAAGATCTTGTCGGGTTAAGGCTATGACCATTTCCTTCTCCTCCTGTATTCTCTTCTTGTAGTTGTGTGGATGGTGAATTAGAATTCCTTGTTAGTTGTTGGTTAGGGATGAGTTCCTTCCTTGTAAACACTTTGATCATTCAATATATATAGTTACAAGTTTTACTAAGATTCAGATTTTCTTATAAGGCAGAATGAGATCGCAACTTGTTCTCCTATCTTCTAAATTCTACTCGAGGTTCAAAAGACAAGAGTGCTTTGGTTAAGGAGTCTTAGTACTTTCAACCGTTGTTAAATGCACAGATGTAGATGGCAACACCGGAAGAGTTGAAATTACCTTATCCTTTTTCGTTATTCAGTCAAATACTGACGAGATATTTGTTGGGTTCGAATTGGGTAGTGAGTCCTTGTTGTCAACATTTGAGGCTAGGATAAAAATTCACATTTTCATTCTTACCGGATCGAATGTCGGGCTTAGTACACACGGAATCTTCAATGTCTTTGAATATGTCGTGCGTCACTATCCGGCAGGAAATCTGGCATGTTCATTTGCTCCCTTAATTTCAGAAACTTGTTATGTATTAAATGTTCAAAGTGGTACTCAGGGTTGATCTAGTCCCGAACCATACATTTAGATAGGTTTTAGTTAGTTTTCTTAATTCAATTGTTATTCAATTTCCCCCCTGTTTTAGAATAGGCTATTACTAGGATTAGGACTAATTTTCTATTAAGTCCATTGGGTTCGATACTCTCGGTCGTAATATATTCACACTATACTCCGACCAGGATTTTTGCTACCCGTATAGAGTTGTATGATTATTTTATATTTTTTTTCTATTTTTCCATTCTTTTTGTACATCCTTTCCCCCTACAATTATTCTGTTAGCAATCAGCATGATGATAAGTGTGATGATACTAGGACCTACGTAGAATGACTCTATTTATGTGAACAAACAAATCTAGTACTTTTCTCTCGCTCTTGAATACAGACACAATTCTCTTGGATGTTTCTCTCAGAAAATTCTATCAAAAAGCGTAAAGAGACAAATGGAGTTACAAATCTATTTATACAGATGCTAAACTTGACCGTTGTAGAGAGTTAGTTCCTAAAATTCAGTGTAACACCTCAACTTAATCCGTTCGTGGTTATCGCATCTTAACTAAACTTAAACAAACGTCGCAACTGAATTTAACCAACACCAGGACCCTGCCACGGTCTGAAATAACAGAACATACCGAACTTAAATACTTACAACCGTTAATCCAAAATATACACCAACCAAGTTTACAAGTATCTTAGTTACTAACACATTCTCCACAAGTTTTCATATCAATAGATGGGTGCACATGCGCATCCCGTTCTCAAAATTAAACCCCATCCTATGTCTAACCACCCCTACTATCAAGTTGAGTCTTCTGAGGGCGCTTACCTGCAAAATGTAAACAATAGCCCACGAGGGGGTCAGCATCTTTGCTGGTACGATTCTCTTATAGCCCCCAAGCTAACGGGGCTACGACGACTAATTGTCGATAGCATGGAATTGATTAGGTACACAACGTAAATAAGGAGTGCAATAAACAACAAGCCACATATGAACAAACATGGTTCACACACAATGAACGACTTAAAAGCATTCCCTTAATAAATGAGATAATCATTAAAGTCCTTAAGATATGCTTTCACTTAATCTCAGTCCATTCTTAACTTAACTCTAATCTTAATCCTTATCTCAATCTCAGTATACAAACCATTCTTTAATTAGAAATGGTTGTATCTTATCTCAATGTTTATTTTTGTTGGGTCAAAAGTAACCCTAGCCAATGAGCTATTAACTCCATTGGTTGAATAAACAACTTATCTTAATTTTTAGGATTTAGGTGATCCTACCGCACCATCTTAATCTGCCTTCTACCATGGACTGAAATCCAAGGTAGCTGAGTTGACATTCGACCCTAGGCAATAAGTCCGAAGACAAGTCCTCAAGCGGAAGTCGGATCTGATTCAGATACCGACCCTGAAATACCCCTAAATTAATTTAAATTAATTTAGGGGATTTCTTTTATTAAACCTTTAATAATACTATTAAGTATTAAATTATTGTATGGAATTATGAATATTAAATTAGTATAAGGAATTATGAATATTAAAGTATTCTATGGAATTATGAAAATTTATTTTGGGGATTTCTCCTATTTAACCCTAAAGAATACAATAAAATATTTAATTATTATATATTATTATATAGTATTATGAATTTAATAATAAGATTTATAAGTCGATAAATCTTGGGAAAATTTCTAAACACTCCGAGTATATTATAAAGATTTTAGAAAGAGTCAGAACATCGTTTTGAAACATAAAAGTCAAAATAAAATTATAGAAACCTTAAAGCTTATTAAGCCTTGCTAGGGTTGACTTTTTGAGAATGGTCAAACTAGCACATGAAACCTATACCAATAAATAGGTTATGGAAAACCATGAAGATCGATAAAAAGAACGTTAAAAACGGATCATCCTAGCCAAAGTTATGATCAAATGAAGTTTAGAGCCAAAATTTGAAAAAAAGCTGATGTGGCACGCTCTGCTGAGTCATCGCGCACCTTGGGATTCGCGCCCCAGCACTTAGTCGTTTTTTATCTGCTAGATTTCCGGTAACAGAAACCGGTTTTGCCCTATCTTGTGACCTTCATAACTTTCTCATTTTATGGAATTTTTGAGTGTCGTCTTCTTTGTTGCCTTCTCCTACACTTCCTCTAAACGACCATAACTCACACTAACCCTAACTCGTCCTAAATCAACCGGAAATTCGAGCCAAAGTAGCCACCCTGCAAAAACCGAAACCGCAGTTCCAGTTTTTCTTTCGATTCAGGTAACTTCGTCTTGCCATAACTTATTCGTTTCTCAGCCAAATTCCATGTTCTTTAGCTCGTTTTGAAGAGCTCTAATCCCTCTAAAACTTTCATGTTGATGACCCAAGCCAATTCCCAACCGTTTGGAAGAAAGAGGTGTCTAAAGTATCGGATTCGTCACAGCATAAAATCATAGTTTTCGTTCCAGAAAATGCAAGGTAAACTCGCAACTTCCAGCTTCGATTTCTTTCTGTGTAGTGCAAGTTAAGGTGAGTTCTTGCTATCATTGTGTAGAGTTACGTTTCCTCTTTAGAGTAAGCCCAAGAACTAGTTCTAACTCGGTCTATACTGTAAATTATAGCGTTGCAAAGTAGGCTACTCAATCGGGTTGTAAAAGGGGCGTTTTTCCAGAAACCGAAAACAAATCCTTTCGATTCGAGCAATTCCGGTAAGTTTTCTTCAAATTCCTTCAACCTTGCTAAACTATGTTACATTATCGGTCAAAACCATGATTCAATTGCATCAATTACACTTTAGATTGAGTGAATTGACAAATTCGAACTCGGAAACCCTTACGAACCCTAACTTCGGAACTGAATTCGAAAACCATTGAATCCTGCATTATATCTAGCGAAACTAGTATCATTAGAACCGTAATTTGATTTCGAAACCATAGGAACAAGAATCACTCAATTTGGTTCTGTAGATTGTGAGAAAATGTCGAATTAGTACTCGGGGTCTGCTCTGGAATCGCTGATGAACTCGGAAGCTTAGGGCCATCCGATTGTAGTTAAAAAAAACGGACGGCCGAGATTAAAACGTTTCAGATTAGGTTCTTATAAATTCCAGTAAATAACCCTAACTTGTTGAATTGATTTAAATACCTTCCCGAATGTATTTTGACTTGAAATTTTAACCATAGATTCCTTATAAAATCTAGTTTATTTGATGTAAATTAATATGGTTTTGGAGTTTTTAAACATAAGTTATGATTTTTGCAAGTTGCGGGTTTTCTAGAATTATTTGGTTAATTTTAAAAGATATTTTTATGAAATAAAAATTTTATAATATGTCTAAAATGTTATAGTTACTGTATATTAAATTTGGGAATTTTTGGGCAATGGTAAATGGTTTTAAAAATTATGTTTATGAGTTTTTCATAAGAATAACTTATAATATATGGTTTTTAATGTAACCAAAAATTAAAGTATGGTTTGGTAATAAACTTTGTAAGCTGGGAAAATAAGGGAAACTAAATTAACATTTTACAACAGTATGTTTATAAATGTTTTGGGTAGTATCTTTTAAGAGAGGTGAAATTATTTACATATGTGTATATATACTTATTTAAGTAGAAACTTATGTAAATCAAGGAATTTAATTATTTTTACATTTAATTTATTATATTATATGGGAGTTAATATTTTTAATTTAAACTAAGGAAAATATATATATATTTCTACACATATATAAAAAGGGAATAAAGTAGTAACTTAGGGTAAAACAGGGAGCTAATAAATTAACACTTATAATAACCAAATATTATAAGAGCTAGTATCCTAAGATATAGTTAAAGGAAATACTTTATGAAACATACATGGAATGCAGTTAAATGTTGTAGTAATAAGATAGTTTAAATATAATAAGTTACATAGGGAATGTCTTAATTAAATTCTAATACAGGTATACTTATATATATTAAATAAATAAAGGAAAGCACTTTATTTTATAAACCGTATATCGGTTGTGGATATGCCTAGAATTTATTAAACGTAATTAAATACATTAAAATTTCCTAAAAATGTTATGGGTAAATCTTAATACATAAAGATATATATAAATATATATGTATAAATAAATTAAAATAGATGAGGGAAATAATATTCCTTGTGATAGTTATAATAAGTAGATATATATATATATATATATATATATATATATATATATATGTTAAACCTTAGGTTTTAATCGGTGTGTAATTAAATAGTCACTATTAACTTAAGGGTTTAATTACACAGCATAAGCTTAACACGGTCTTGGGTTAACTTACTAAGCCCAAGTCTTTGAACTCCAAAAGCCCACTTAAACAGTTCAAAGAGAGTTTGGGCCACTATCAGGAATAAATTCTAAATCGTTCCAAACTAAACGAAATGGGCCTAGCAAAGGGTTTAGTTAACGAGTCAAGCCCAAATCCTTGTGAGAGAATAATGGTAAACCTGGAACTATTAATCAGTAAGAAAAGAAGGTTGTTTAGTCTATAAGTCCCTTAACTGATCGACACTTGGTACACCTTAATTATAGGTTACTATTGGGGAATCACTTATTCAAGTTATTTATTGTTCTTCACATACCAGGTACGATTTCTCGTACTCTGATACTTTTGCTTATTGACTTATGGGATGTTTTGACAAACGCTAAGTGAGTTTAAGAGGAATTTCTAAAAGGAAATGGTTGTGTGACTAACTCAGCTTGTGTTACTAACTAAGCCTTGAATGTGAAACTCACTTGGGTGTTGGTTCCTTCTATTTGGTTGCTCCATTAGACATTGACTGCTTAGGGTTTACGCTTCTGCACTCTATAGGACTGAGTGTTTTGGTATTGCTCTGGGTAGTTAGTGATCTGGTGGGAATTTGGAAAAGGTCAATTCTGGTAAATTCTTCTTTTGACTCTGGATATCGTTTCATCCATGAGCTGGTTTTTGAGGTTTCGACGTGCGCGCGTCTTCAATGGTAACAGCAGGGGGCTGTATATCCCTCGCCCATAGGGGCATTTATATTTGACAGCAGGGGGCTGTATATCCCTCGTCCACCAGGACATTTTTAATCTGACAGCAGGGGGCTGTATATCCCTCGTCCATATGGACATTTATATCTGGCGGTGGGGGCCATCTCTCTCAATTGGTTTTATTCCACTCTTGAGTTATTGGTTCTTGGATCTGTCTTTTCATTTCTAGTCCTTTGTGACTGTCCGAGTCTTTCTACTCCAAACGGGAATTGGGTTTAACTAAGGCAATGGATGTTCACTAACACATGATGTGGTTTTGTTTCACTAACTTCCTATTATTTATCTTTATCCTTAACTTGTTATCTTTGGCTTGGTGATTTTAAAGTGCCTTGTTTGTTTTACTTTCAAGAGTTTAGTTTCAAGTTACTGTTTATTTTGAAGAGTTATGTTTTGTAAGTTTGTTTTTGGAGGATAGTACCAGTTCCATTCCAGGGAACTGACTCACCCCTCTCGGGGTGGGCTGCTTGGTTTCATCTTGCAGGTACAAATTGATTTACAGGTGGCCACAAAGAGCATGAGTGATTGGGATGGGATTAGGTTTATGGAGAGTGAATGTATTTTATTATTGTTATGTTTATGTTAAGTTTTCTCGAAGTTCAGACCGTAACTTAGTTAATTGTAATGGTTGTAATTGGTGAGGTTGGTACCGGGTGTTTGGAGCCCGATGGTCTGTAGCACCTTTAGTTTATTTTCCGCTGTTGTTTTATTATTATAGGGGTGTTACAGACCCCCTTTCCTTAAAATGCATGACCGGAGTCAGTCCCGGATTCCTCACTCCCCCCAAGTTCCAGTTAGTAGAAAGTCTTATAGACGAAGTGTTGGTTAAACCTTTCTCGGGTATTAACCAACCAATAATTTGGGAGTGAATTTATCTCAAACCAATGTTACTAAGTTCTGTTAGTAACTAATCTTGTAACACCCCAACTCAATCCAAATGTGGTCTCGCAACTTAACAGCATATATATATACATGTCACAGCAGAATTCTTTACACTCCAGGACCTTGCCACGGTCTGACTACAGAATATACCGAACATTAGTACATAACAAACTTAACCAAATACATATTCTCCTTACAATCCTCTCACAACCTATACATCTTACTAACTCAATTGCCATACGAGTGTACATGCACAACTCGTAGGCCACACTTAATCCTTAACACTTGTATCCTCTTCTTACTCTTGCGACGGCCGCCTCCGGATGTACACCTGTGTAGTAAAAACTGCCCCCAAAGGGGGTCAGCACGAATGCTGGTACGATCCTCTTATGGCCCCCAAGCTAACGTGGCTACGACGACTAATTGTCGATAGCATGTAGGTTGATTAGATGCACAACATAATAGATAGTGCAGTAAACACAACTCAGATATGAACAATCAGAGTTCAACACAACGAACGACTTAAATGCGTTCCCTTAATTAGAGAGTTAGTTATTTAACTCCTTAAGTAATGTTCCCTCTTAATCTTAGTCCATCCTTATCTCACCTCAATCTTAATCTTATCTTAATCTTAGAAACAACCACCCTTTAATAAGGAGTGGATGTAGCTTATCTTAATCTTAATAATACAAAGCATCCTTTAAAGAGGAGTGGTTGCAACTTATCTTATCCTTACCTTAATCTTAATCTCAACTTAATCTCAGTATACAAACCGTTCCTGGAAGGGAATGGTTGTAGCTTAGTTCGAACCTGGGATTTAGGTGATCCCACCGCACCATCTTAATGCCACCTACTCTGGACGAGAGTCCAGCGTAGCTGAGCCGGCAACCGGCCCTAGGCTACAAGTCCAAAGACAAGTCCTTAAGCGGAAGTCGAATCTGCTATAGATACCGACCCCTTTTCCTTAGCATGCATGACCGGAGATCGGTCCCGAGTTTCCTCACTCAAGTTCCAGTTAGTAGTAATCTCAAGACCATGTTTGTTGGTTAACCTCTTTCGGTTCATATCGTCCCATATTAGGGAGCGTTCCTTAGTCTCACTCAATTCCTTACTAAACGTTGGTTAGTAAGTTCTCACGGTATGTTGTGTTAGTTTTCAAACATCACTCAACAATACAATAAATATAATATATTCCGGTTGCATGCTTTATCTTGTTTAGTGAGCACACAAAAACAAATAGCACACAAGCCGAGGGACACCTCGTTAGCAAGCAGGTCACAAGAGAACTGTACCGTTCACCGTTAGTCGTTCGGTTGCTTACTCTCTTCCGGAGTCCAAATTCCGAGTCCTAAAACATTCATTCAGTTTTAGGTTATTAATCACTTAACTTAATTCAACTTACTTAACCTACTTAACTTACTTAACGATCCCCACTATCACCTCTTAAGTCTTACAACTTAATCTTACAACTTAAACTTAAACTTTTAAGTTTATACTTAACTTAACTTAATCCCTTAAGTTCTTAGGGTCCTAATCATTACCACCCTACCAAAGGTATACCTTATTACCTATTACCATCCTTAGAATTCAAAATTTCTTTTTTTTATATATTTTTAGGCTCGACCGAACTTCCGACCGACCTTACCTAAGGTCGGTCCATTCCAGAACATATTACCGCTTGAAAATTCTACCCCGACCGACCTTGCAAGTCCGGTCCCAAGGTCGGTCCATTCCCGAGAGTTTCCCCCGTGGGAAATTTAAGCTCGACCAAACTTGCCAAGTTCGGTCCCATGTTCGGTCGATTCCAGAGACTCAATTTCTTCTCAAATTACAAGCCCGACCGAACTTGCAAGTCCGGTCCCCAAGTTCGGTCGGTTCCAGAAACTTTCTCCGGCAGTGTAAACTGAGCTCGACCGACCTTGCAGGTCCGGTCCCAAGGTCGGTCGGCGCCAGAACCTTATTTCTAAATTCCCATTTGACTCCAAACTTCTCCACAAGTTCCCCCATGTGTTCTAATACCATTTAGGCACTTAAACTCACCTTAGAACTTCCACCAAACTCTCCTAAAACAAGTTACAAAGATCTTCTTAAACATTTACTAAATTCTTACAAACACTCCTAACACCTATCATATAATTCCTTACATTACCAACTCGTAACCTTACCAAAACTTCTACTATCCAAAGTGTTTCTTTTCAACCCATATAACTCCTCCTTAACATCATTGCACTCCATCTTTGCTTGTTAAACCTTCCAAGGTTATCTTGCATGTCCATGCACAATTTCTCTTCTTTTCACTTGTTATTCATCCCTCTTAAACTCTTAAGCTTGCTTATACATTTCTTTCCATTACCTTAATACCTTGACATTGTTCTTCATTTACCTTAACCATGCAACACCCTCCTTAGACATTTCCACTTCTCTTATGCAACTTACTCACCATTCTCACAATCATACCCTCTTATACGTTTCTAGTCATTTTCCTTGACGACTTACAACATCCTCCTACCATGTTCACTTCCATCATCCAAGTCCACACATTACCATTCAACTAAACCTTACTAGTCCACTACTAGCATGATCACACTTACACAAGCTTCCAGACTCCTCATTGTTTTATTCTCTAGTTCATACCTAAATCACCTTAAAGCATTATACACCTTTCCATTCAAATCTTTGCTCAAGCATTAGCATTCCTCATCACATGATTTCGGTGTGTCTAATACACTCACCAATCCTCTAATTTCCTCATAGACCATTCTAGGTCATTCTCATCCTCAAGAACTTCTTAATTAATTCATTTCCACTCAAATTCCTTTTTATGACTCCTAGTAAATCTAGGTATATTAGTTCACCACCATCACCTAAACACTTATTTTCTACTCAAATTTTGCCATAGCTTCTCTAGTATCTTATCATGCCCACACACATTGTTTTTCCTCATTCAACCATCTCCCACACATCAAGTTCTTCTCATCATATCTCATCACCCAAACCAACTCGTTCACAACAAACTCAATATATTGCAATAATCTTAAATTGCATAGCACTAAGGCTCTTAAATGACATGGCTCTTAGGCCCTTAAATGACTTAAACTTAAACACTGAATTTCCCACATATAAAAGCTTTCAACCTGCAAATACACCCATCAATCTCATAGTAATTATAATGCTCTTAAAATCCATCTTAAACTTATATTACTAACTCGTTCCCATTGGCTCCTTAGTCACAAGTTCACAAGCTCGTTTAAACTCTTTTTCCTAGGTTATACAACCCATTACCTAATGTAAGCCCAAAGCTACATTGGTACCCAAATAAAACTCATTCCTTAATCTTATACCACCATTAGGTAAGCAATTTACCTTGTTTTCTCAAGTTTATCTTAACCTCCTCCTTAGGCCTTCTTCTTGCATGGATCTCGGCCACCACTTAAACTTCCTTTGCCAATGTTCTAACCAATATTCAATGACTCACATGAGTACTAAACAATACACTAACCTCAAGGAATGAAACCCTAGGTTAGAAACGTGTTCTAAGGCATAAAAGTGGATGATTACCTTTGAAGTCTCAAGATAGACTTTGGCATTGAATGAAATAGGACCTCCACTAGTCCTTGGTGAATAAATCAAGCTAGAACAAGGCATAAACAAGGCCCATGATGTAAAAATTTTCGGCCATTAGAAGAAATGATGGAACATGGTTTTTTCTTACATTTCCTTTTCCTTAAGAGAATGGAGAAGCTAATGAGCTCTTCAACTTGATTTTCCTCCATCAATGGAGTTTCCTCTTGGCACCAAAATGGAGCTTTGAAGGATTTGAAAGATAGAAAGATGGTCTTGGCCTAACTAAGAGAAATATGTGTTTAGTTTTTGATTTGGAGCTAAAATGAGTAAGTTGTTGCCAAAGCAAGGTTGGTGTTCCATTGTGCTGCTCCTACGTGAATGAAGGGAGGAAGAAGATGGTGAAATCGTTGGAAGAAGAGAAAAGAGAGAGATAATAAAAGGTGCTAATATAAGATAGTTTGCTTTAATAAAGCAAATAGTACTCCTTTACTTATCTCTCTTTTCTTCCATATTTGAATACTTATGGTGACTCATCCTCGTTTAAAAACCGGACCCCTATCTTAAATAAGGCTAGTCATGGTCTTTGTTGACCACTAATTAGCTTTTTGATTAAAACTTAACTATCACTATTTGGCACTATTCACTAATTAGTGCACATATTTCTGAAATTTTTGATTTCCCATTGATTTAGGCTTCCTAGTGATACTAATTAGTACCATGTGATTAAAGAGTAATGATGGACATTTAGCCACTCAAAACTCAATTCTAAGACAATTTGTCAAAAATGTGCTTTAAGACTTCTTAAAGCACATTTGTGTTTTAACTTGTTTTCAAGCTTGGTTTTCTTTGCTAATTGATTTAAAATGACCATTAGAATATTACTAAGGTCTTATCATGATATTTGGGTACTCACCCAAGTCTCTCCAAGCTTAGAGCATATTTTTGCCCTAATTGCCCTTAAGGCATTTCTTGTGTTTTCCTTGGTTTAATTGTCTGCCAATCTTTCTAAGGCATATTCTAGCCTTCTACATCATAATTGATGTTTACTTAGCATACTTAGGTTTGGGGTATTTCAATCTACCCCCCTTAAAAGAACTTTGTCCCCAAAGTTCCCATGCACCTTATCTTTTTAGGATACATATCTTACCTCATTCCTCAGATCATATAGATCATACTCTGTATACTTAATCTCATTGGATCATTAGATCCTCCATATTCTTATACTAAATATCACACAACATGCTTAAGCATGTATAACACTCAAAATTCTCCTTGTTTCTTTTTGATTAAAAATTCACATAATCCACTAATTTCCAACGTATTCTCCCATGTCACCGTCCGTAGACAATGGCTCATTCGTCCTCGTCACCATGGGCCAGAATACAAAACACTCTGCTTCTCCCCATGTCACCGGTCCGAAGACAGGCTCGTGCGTCCTCGACTTCATGGCGAGACTCAGTAAAAAGGTAATCCTTTTACGAGGTCATGTGAGGAATAATTCCTCTAATTAAAAATACAAGCAACTCCAATTTCGTTTAATACTAACGCCTCTATCTTAGCGTGATTTAATTGTGGCCACTGATAGGAGTTTCAGGAGTCATCCTACCCTGACGTGATCAGCATCATGTAGAACCATCCTTCCACTCCAATTTGTGTTCGGTTTCCCTTGATCCCTAGAAAATTAAGTTCCACTCCCACGTCATTTTCAAACATCCAATAATCACTCATTCCATTTTCTATCTTTTTAGTTCTTCTAATCATAATCAATACATCTCCAAGGTGTGGACTCAGTCCATCAGACATTCCAATTCATCTCTTAGTAATTACCTCAAGGCACCCATTCTTACTAAGTTCTATATCAGCCTCACACACACAATCTCACCATCTTATATCTCATAGCATTACAATTTCCTTCCTCATACTCATATCAAATAATATCTCATAGTGTTATCTTATTCTTATCTCACACATAGTCTCATATCGACTCATACCTCATATATTATTATTTCTTAAGTCTCCTTATCCTTTTCCTTAATTCTCTTAACTTGTACTCACACCGGAGTTAACAAGATATGTACTTAATATGTATGGTATTCACATCTTCTATGTGCAATAACCATGATTTTTCTCAAAATGTTTATGTAAACATATTCTCAAATTGTTTTGTGCTATGCACACCGTAGTTTATGTACTCAGTACACAAACATACGCTAAGCTGGTTTTCGCTCTACACCCCCCTTAAAATGGATTACGCCCACGTAATCAGCATTATATCATCCTTGAACATAAGTTCAAGATGTCTAATTCCCACCAAGCATACTAGCTTCCATGTCATCTACCTCACTTACGATTCGATCAGAGGGTCATAACTATGCTAATGACCTAGTCTCTGCATCGAGGATTCTTAACGGTACTTATACCATATTCTTAACTTAGTTTGGTCTAATATCAAAGGTAGTGATCTGCTAGCTTCCGCTGCACCACTCTGATGTTTCTTATGCTTAACTGCCTCACTTATATTTTTACAGTATTGTATATCCTTCAGCCTCCTTACAGTTTAGGAATATTGGTCTCTCAATGGACATGTGTTATCTTTATATATACACAGCCTTAATGAGTTGTAACTCGTCTATCTATTCTCCTTGAAGATCTTATGCTCATACTCTTAGTATTTTCTCGAATGTCTAAATTGTTCTCCCCAACTGACCTTTGGTCTGAGGATGATTCTTAGTCTGAAACTACTATTTAGTGCATATTGCGCTTTACAGTCTTAATCCCTTACATCTTAAGACATGTCCAATGTCTGTACTTAACAATCCGTGCTCTTCGCACTTCATAGTCCTTAATTATCTGTTCTCTGGTTCCTCTGTGTTGCTGGTTCAACTGAATTCTTCTCTTCGACTGTCTGTGGTAGTCTGCTCTTGTGTGATCTTGCGTTGTTGTCCGTGGTACGGAGTCGACTACCTCCCTGTTCCTTACACTACTCGTCTACATGCATGGGGTACCTTACTGGTACATTACTACTTACCCAACTAACTCATAAATGAGCGTGTCAGGCCTGCAAGCCCCTGTGGGGTGCAGTCGTCCCACGTCTCGTTTTAGTAAACTCATAGTGTCCGTCACACGTTTAGCTATTGCTAATAATGAAGTATTCTGTTGTCGATCTCCTCTTCATCGTTCCATAATAACATTTATTGTTCTTCTTGAAGTTAATCAAGGGAAGTCCATTTACTGTGTTCTTGGGTATGGTATGCTCCAGCTCCTTTCTGTATTCCGTATTGATTCTATTTCTTAGTGGCTTAGGTCTCTTTCCATAGAGCCTCTTATCTTCTTTCTCATATTCATTCTATTAGGAATGCACCTCCAGTTCCTCAAGGAATGGGTAGTGTGCTTCCTGTGAAATCTTACCTAACCAGGTCCAGACTACTGGCACCAATGCACAGTCGTCTACCATCTTATTTCCTTACTTATGCTGGTCTTAACTCATAAATCTAATTGCCTCAGTGTCAATATTTGACGGCTCATACATAATGGTCGCCTTACCGTGCACCATGACTTAATCCACTTATCTAACTATTGTACTCACGACCACTACTATCGTGGTAGTTGGCCCTTACAATGTTGCCCATTAATGGTGCAACCCCTTATTCACTTATTCTCATGTCTTACCTTATACTCAATCCCCTTCTTGGTGCAAACACACTGGGAGTTCTCTCATTCTGGTGTACGGCGGTTGCCGTACCGCGTTATAAAATAGTTGACTCTTGATATGAAGATGTTCTGCTTAAATCGTAGATTCGTAAGTAGGCTGATTTTTCGCATTCTTTCATCCTTATGACGTTGCTTACCATGTAATTTAACCGGTTTCTGAAGAAGTCATTCACTGAATCACAAGCTCTTCTGAGCATTGATTAATTGATTAGCCATAATGTGCAGTCACAGTGTTTATCTCTGACGATCACTAATTCTTACATCCTAGGTGTCGGATATGGGGTCTATCTCTGCAACCTACCTTATTACTCAAGTGTATCTGATATATTTCAAGGAAATCTCAAGGTTTACAGTTTCCATTCTCTACCAAAAGCGTATTGTATCTCTAATAAGTGAAAGCCCTATCGAGGGGTTCATTCCCACTCATGGCCTCACACAAGGAGAGGTATCCCCACCCTAAAAGGCATGGTTCGTTCTCCGCTCCTGTCCTTAGCATTATCTCAATATTCTCATTGGTACCCTTCCTTGGTAATATCCTCCCCAATCTAAGTTATAGGTTTGTAACCGTTCACATCTACACATTGTAGTCCCTTCATGGCTTAAACAAGCTCTTTTATAACTTACTGCACCTCGGCTCTGATGTGGTTAACATCCTTGGCTCGTAGGTTCTTGGTGCTTAATGTCTCAGTTCATTATTTGTACTCTTACTCATCTGCAGGTCATCCTTATGAAATTCTGGTTCTTTGATCACTATCCACCGTTTGATTACATACTAAATGTAGTATCGGGTTTCATGGTAAGTTGCTGCATCCTGCTTCCTGCTATGGAAGTTATTCAGGTGATCTGAGGTTACTTAATGTCTTTGACAATATTGTCATTTTACTAGACTTATGTCTTTTAGTAGTCAAGGTTAGGTTCGTATTAGGCGTTTGCCTTACGGTGTCCAAGTTGGATATCATCCTGTCGTCTTATACTTCCATCTCAACGCTTCATTCAACTTCTATTGACTACGCCACCCGTTGATGATCAATCATACTTGGGTGTTAATGAGTTAAACAAACCGTATTAACTGTCATTCATCAGTTGTTCGGCTCGACTATGCCCGCTCTGTGGGGGTAGTCCTCTGAGCTTTCCTTTTTCCAGGGTTGTACGACTTTAATCCTTAGTAGGTTATAGCTTACGTTTATTACTCTTTTACCCTTGTTTTCTGGGTTTTCAAACATCTTCATAGAAGAATGTTGTTATTGGTATTCTTAATGGTCACTGTGGGAGTCTTATCCCGTTTTCGTTGGAAGTCGTTGCTTATACAGTCTCAATCGTATCTTATAATACATCCTGAAATACCCCTAAATTAATTTAAATTAAGTTAGGGGATTTCTTTTATTAAACCATAAATAATACTATTAATATTAAATTATGGTATGGAATTATGAATATTAAATTATTATATGGAATTGTGAAATTTATTTAAGGGTTTTCTCCTATTTAACCCTAATTATTATACATTATTATATAGTATTATGAATTTAATAATAAGATTTATAAGTCAATAAATCTTGGGAAAATTTCTAAACACTCCAAATATATTATAAAGATTTTAGGAAGTGTTGGAACATTGTTTTGAAACATAAAAGTCAATATAAAATTCTAGAAACCTTAAAGCTTATTAAGCCTTGCTAGAGTTGACTTTTTGAGAATGGTCAAACCAGGCCATGAAACCTATACCAATAAATAGGTTATGAAAAACCATGAAGATCGATAAAAAGAACGTTAAAAACGGACCATCCTAGCCAAAGTTATGATAGATTGAAGTTTAGAGCCAAATTTTGAGAAATGCTGACGTGTCAGTCAGCCAGGCATTACCACTGAACAGTCCCAGTTTTCGACAGTTTTGGCATGTCGAGGGTCGAATTTCAAACGCCTATATCTCCTGCTCTACTCCACCATTTGGTATTCCGTCTGTTCTATTCTCTTCTCCTTAATCTCATCTTTCCAACCATTACTCACACATCATCTAACTCCTTCTACAATGACCGGAAAATTGATCCAAAGTTGGCTCCTCACGATTGCGTAACCCAGAATTCCAGTTTTTCCTGAAATCGGGTAAACTTCGTCTCGTCATAACTTCTTTGTTTCTCATCCAAATTTCGTGTTCTTTAGCTTGTTTTGAAGATCTCAAATCCCTATACAACTTTCATGTTAATGACCAAGGCTGATTCGCAACCAATAGGGAGAGCGAGTCGTCTAAAGTTACCTACTCGATCATGTCGGTTTTTGCCCAGAATATTTCCAGAAACAACATGGTAAACTCCGATCTTTGTGGATCTATAACTTTCTCCCTAGTTATTCGTTTTCCATGATTCTTCCACCAATGTTTAGAGTTACATGTCTTCTTTAAAATGACGTAGGTTTTATGGATTGAATCCATCTCAGTTATCCCGAGTTGATCCGCGAAGTTGCCTACCTGAACAACACATAAAATACTAGTTTTCCAGAAAAACGAGTTCGAATTGCCTTGCCGGCGCATCTCCGGTACGATTCCGACCAAATTATACCTATAATGCTACTCTGTTTTGCATTCCCGTTCATAACCCTCTATCAATTTACCCAATTACGCAACAAATTGAGAGAATTTGACAAATCGAATTCGAAACCGGAAAAGAAAACCTAACTTCGAAACAGAAATCAAACCCGATGAATACTGCATTATAATTGGGGAAATTGGTATCATTAGAACCGAAATTTGATTTCGAAACCATAGAAACAAGAATCACTCGATTTCGTTCTGTAGATTGTGAGATAATTACGATTTAGTACTTGACTAGGTAGAGGAGGTTGCTGATGAACTTGGCTTTCAGCAGCCGTCCGATCGTAGCTATAGGAAACGGACGGCTGAGATTAGATCGTTTCAAATTAAGAGTATAAGTTTTTATTATGATTTCAGAAATAAATCTTAACTTGTTGAATTAATTTAAATACCTTCCCGAATGTATTTTGACTTGAAATTTTAACCATAGATTCCTTATTTAATCTAGTTTATTTTGATGTAAATTAATATGGTTTTGGAGTTGTTAAACGTAAGTTATGATTTTTGCAAGTTACGGGTTTTCTGGAATTATTTGGCTAAATTAAAAAGATATTTTTATGAAATAAAATTTTTATAATGTGTCCAAAATGTTATAGTTACTGTATATTAAATTTGGGGATTTTTGGGCAATGGTAAAAGGTTTTAAAAATTTTTTTATGAGGTTTTCATAAGAATAACTTATAATATATGGTTTTTAATGTAACCAAAAAAAAAAATTAAAGTATGGTTTGTTAATAAACTTTTTAATCTGGGAAAAATATGGAACACTAAATTAACATTTTATAACAGTAAGTTTATAAATGTTTAGGTATTAGTTTTTATAGAAGTGAAATTATTTACATATATGTATATATACATATTTAAGTGGAAACTTATATAAATCAAGGAATATAATTATTTTTACGTTTTTTTATTATATTATACGGGAGTTAATATTCTTAATTAAAACTAAGGAATATATATATATATATATATATATATATATATATATATATATATATATTTACACATATATGTAAAAGAAATAACATAGTAACTTAGGTTAAATCAAGGAACTAAATTAATCTACATTTTATTAATTATATAATATGGTAGTTAATATACTTAATTGAAACTAATGAAAATACTTTATTTTGTAAACCATATATTGGGTGTAGCTATGTGTAAAAGTTAGTATAAATAATTAAGTGCAATAAAACTACACAAGGAATGCCTTGAATAAATAATTAAGTGCAAGTTAAGGTGAGTTCTTGCTATCATTGTGTAGAGTTACGTTTCCTCTTTAGAGTAAGCCCAAGAACTAGTTCTAACTCGGTCTATACTGTAAATTATAGCGTTGCAAAGTAGGCTACTCAATCGGGTTGTAAAAGGGGCGTTTTTCCAGAAACCGAAAACAAATCCTTTCGATTCGAGCAATTCCGGTAAGTTTTCTTCAAATTCCTTCAACCTTGCTAAACTATGTTACATTATCGGTCAAAACCATGATTCAATTGCATCAATTACACTTTAGATTGAGTGAATTGACAAATTCGAACTCGGAAACCCTTACGAACCCTAACTTCGGAACTGAATTCGAAAACCATTGAATCCTGCATTATATCTAGCGAAACTAGTATCATTAGAACCGTAATTTGATTTCGAAACCATAGGAACAAGAATCACTCAATTTGGTTCTGTAGATTGTGAGAAAATGTCGAATTAGTACTCGGGGTCTGCTCTGGAATCGCTGATGAACTCGGAAGCTTAGGGCCATCCGATTGTAGTTAAAAAAAACGGACGGCCGAGATTAAAACGTTTCAGATTAGGTTCTTATAAATTCCAGTAAATAACCCTAACTTGTTGAATTGATTTAAATACCTTCCCGAATGTATTTTGACTTGAAATTTTAACCATAGATTCCTTATAAAATCTAGTTTATTTTGATGTAAATTAATATGGTTTTGGAGTTTTTAAACATAAGTTATGATTTTTGCAAGTTGCGGGTTTTCTAGAATTATTTGGTTAATTTTAAAAGATATTTTTATGAAATAAAAATTTTATAATATGTCTAAAATGTTATAGTTACTGTATATTAAATTTGGGAATTTTTGGGCAATGGTAAATGGTTTTAAAAATTATGTTTATGAGTTTTTCATAAGAATAACTTATAATATATGGTTTTTAATGTAACCAAAAATTAAAGTATGGTTTGGTAATAAACTTTGTAAGCTGGGAAAATAAGGGAAACTAAATTAACATTTTACAACAGTATGTTTATAAATGTTTTGGGTAGTATCTTTTAAGAGAGGTGAAATTATTTACATATGTGTATATATACTTATTTAAGTAGAAACTTATGTAAATCAAGGAATTTAATTATTTTTACGTTATATTTATTATATTATATGGGAGTTAATATTTTTAATTTAAACTAAGGAAAATATATATATTTCTACACATATATAAAAAGGGAATAAAGTAGTAACTTAGGGTAAAACAGGGAGCTAATAAATTAACACTTATAATAACCAAATATTATAAGAGCTAGTATCCTAAGATATAGTTAAAGGAAATACTTTATGAAACATACATGGAATGCAGTTAAATGTTGTAGTAATAAGATAGTTTAAATATAATAAGTTACATAGGGAATGTCTTAATTAAATTCTAATACAGGTATACTTATATATATTAAATAAATAAAGGAAAGCACTTTATTTTATAAACCGTATATCGGTTGTGGATATGCCTAGAATTTATTAAACGTAATTAAATACATTAAAATTTCCTAAAAATGTTATGGGTAAATCTTAATACATAAAGATATATATAAATATATATGTATATAAATAAATTAAAATAGATAAGGGAAATAATATTCCTTGTGATAGTTATAATAAGTAGAATATATATATATATATATATATGTTAAACCTTAGGTTTTAATCGGTGTGTAATTAAATAGTCACTATTAACTTAAGGGTTTAATTACACAGCATAAGCTTAACACGGTCTTGGGTTAACTTACTAAGCCCAAGTCTTTGAACTCCAAAAGCCCACTTAAACAGTTCAAAGAGAGTTTGGGCCACTATCAGGAATAAATTCTAAATCGTTCCAAACTAAACGAAATGGGCCTAGCAAAGGGTTTAGTTAACGAGTCAAGCCCAAATCCTTGTGAGAGAATAATGGTAAACCTGGAACTATTAATCAGTAAGAAAGAAGGTTGTTTAGTCTATAAGTCCCTTAACTGATCGACACTTGGTACACCTTAATTATAGGTTACTATTGGGGAATCACTTATTCAAGTTATTTATTGTTCTTCACATACCAGGTACGATTTCTCGTACTCTGATACTTTTGCTTATTGACTTATGGGATGTTTTGACAAACGCTAAGTGAGTTTAAGAGGAATTTCTAAAAGGAAATGGTTGTGTGACTAACTCAGCTTGTGTTACTAACTAAGCCTTGAATGTGAAACTCACTTGGGTGTTGGTTCCTTCTATTTGGTTGCTCCATTAGACATTGACTGCTTAGGGTTTACGCTTCTGCACTCTATAGGACTGAGTGTTTTGGTATTGCTCTGGGTAGTTAGTGATCTGGTGGGAATTTGGAAAAGGTCAATTCTGGTAAATTCTTCTTTTGACTCTGGATATCGTTTCATCCATGAGCTGGTTTTTGAGGTTTCGACGTGCGCGCGTCTTCAATGGTAACAGCAGGGGGCTGTATATCCCTCGCCCATAGGGGCATTTATATTTGACAGCAGGGGGCTGTATATCCCTCGTCCACCAGGACATTTTTAATCTGACAGCAGGGGGCTGTATATCCCTCGTCCATATGGACATTTATATCTGGCGGTGGGGGCCATCTCTCTCAATTGGTTTTATTCCACTCTTGAGTTATTGGTTCTTGGATCTGTCTTTTCATTTCTAGTCCTTTGTGACTGTCCGAGTCTTTCTACTCCAAACGGGAATTGGGTTTAACTAAGGCAATGGATGTTCACTAACACATGATGTGGTTTTGTTTCACTAACTTTACCTTCCTATTATTTATCTTTATCCTTAACTTGTTATCTTTGGCTTGGTGATTTTAAAGTGCCTTGTTTGTTTTACTTTCAAGAGTTTAGTTTCAAGTTACTGTTTATTTTGAAGAGTTATGTTTTATAAGTTTGTTTTTGGAGGATAGTACCAGTTCCATTCCAGGGAACTGACTCACCCCTCTCGGGGTGGGCTGCTTGGTTTCATCTTGCAGGTACAAATTGATTTACAGGTGGCCACAAAGAGCATGAGTGATTGGGATGGGATTAGGTTTATGGAGAGTGAATGTATTTTATTATTGTTATGTTTATGTTAAGTTTTCTCGAAGTTCAGACCGTAACTTAGTTAATTGTAATGGTTGTAATTGGTGAGGTTGGTACCGGGTGTTTGGAGCCCGATGGTCTGTAGCACCTTTAGTTTATTTTCCGCTGTTGTTTTATATTATAGGGGTGTTACAGACCCCCTTTCCTTAAAATGCATGACCGGAGTCAGTCCCGGATTCCTCACTCCCCCCAAGTTCCAGTTAGTAGAAAGTCTTATAGACGAAGTGTTGGTTAAACCTTTCTCGGGTATTAACCAACCAATAATTTGGGAGTGAATTTATCTCAAACCAATGTTACTAAGTTCTGTTAGTAACTAATCTTGTAACACCCCAACTCAATCCAAATGTGGTCTCGCAACTTAACAGCATATATATACATGTCACAGCAGAATTCTTTACACTCCAGGACCTTGCCACGGTCTGACTACAGAATATACCGAACATTAGTACATAACAAACTTAACCAAATACATATTCTCCTTACAATCCTCTCACAACCTATACATCTTACTAACTCAATTGCCATACGAGTGTACATGCACAACTCGTAGGCCACACTTAATCCTTAACACTTGTATCCTCTTCTTACTCTTGCGACGGCCGCCTCCGGATGTACACCTGTGTAGTAAAAACTGCCCCCAAAGGGGGTCAGCACGAATGCTGGTACGATCCTCTTATGGCCCCCAAGCTAACGTGGCTACGACGACTAATTGTCGATAGCATGTAGGTTGATTAGATGCACAACATAATAGATAGTGCAGTAAACAACAACTCAGATATGAACAATCAGAGTTCACACACAACGAACGACTTAAATGCGTTCCCTTAATTAGAGAGTTAGTTATTTAACTCCTTAAGTAATGTTCCCTCTTAATCTTAGTCCATCCTTATCTCACCTCAATCTTAATCTTATCTTAATCTTAGAAACAACCACCCTTTAATAAGGAGTGGATGTAGCTTATCTTAATCTTAATAATACAAAGCATCCTTTAAAGAGGAGTGGTTGCAACTTATCTTATCCTTACCTTAATCTTAATCTCAACTTAATCTCAGTATACAAACCGTTCCTGGAAGGGAATGGTTGTAGCTTAGTTCGAACCTGGGATTTAGGTGATCCCACCGCACCATCTTAATGCCACCTACTCTGGACGAGTCCAGCGTAGCTGAGCCGGCAACCGGCCCTAGGCTACAAGTCCAAAGACAAGTCCTTAAGCGGAAGTCGAATCTGCTATAGATACCGACCCCTTTCCTTAGCATGCATGACCGGAGATCGGTCCCGAGTTTCCTCACTCAAGTTCCAGTTAGTAGTAATCTCAAGACCATGTTTGTTGGTTAACCTCTTTCGGTTCATATCGTCCCATATTAGGGAGCGTTCCTTAGTCTCACTCAATTCCTTACTAAACGTTGGTTAGTAAGTTCTCACGGTATGTTGTGTTAGTTTTCAAACATCACTCAACAATACAATAAATATAATATATTCCGGTTGCATGCTTTATCTTGTTTAGTGAGCACACAAAAACAAATAGCACACAAGCCGAGGGACACTCGTTAGCAAGCAGGTCACAAGAGAACTGTACCGTTCACCGTTAGTCGTTCGGTTGCTTACTCTCTTCCGGAGTCCAAATTCCGAGTCCTAAAACATTCATTCAGTTTTAGGTTATTAATCACTTAACTTAATTCAACTTACTTAACCTACTTAACTTACTTAACGATCCCCACTATCACCTCTTAAGTCTTACAACTTAATCTTACAACTTAAACTTAAACTTTTAAGTTTATACTTAACTTAACTTAATCCCTTAAGTTCTTAGGGTCCTAATCATTACCACCCTACCAAAGGTATACCTTATTACCTATTACCATCCTTAGAATTCAAAATTTCTTTTTTTTATATATTTTTAGGCTCGACCGAACTTCCGACCGACCTTACCTAAGGTCGGTCCATTCCAGAACATATTACCGCTTGAAAATTCTACCCCGACCGACCTTGCAAGTCCGGTCCCAAGGTCGGTCCATTCCCGAGAGTTTCCCCCGTGGGAAATTTAAGCTCGACCAAACTTGCCAAGTTCGGTCCCATGTTCGGTCGATTCCAGAGACTCAATTTCTTCTCAAATTACAAGCCCGACCGAACTTGCAAGTCCGGTCCCCAAGTTCGGTCGGTTCCAGAAACTTTCTCCGGCAGTGTAAACTGAGCTCGACCGACCTTGCAGGTCCGGTCCCAAGGTCGGTCGGCGCCAGAACCTTATTTCTAAATTCCCATTTGACTCCAAACTTCTCCACAAGTTCCCCCATGTGTTCTAATACCATTTAGGCACTTAAACTCACCTTAGAACTTCCACCAAACTCTCCTAAAACAAGTTACAAAGATCTTCTTAAACATTTACTAAATTCTTACAAACACTCCTAACACCTATCATATAATTCCTTACATTACCAACTCGTAACCTTACCAAAACTTCTACTATCCAAAGTGTTTCTTTTCAACCCATATAACTCCTCCTTAACATCATTGCACTCCATCTTTGCTTGTTAAACCTTCCAAGGTTATCTTGCATGTCCATGCACAATTTCTCTTCTTTCACTTGTTATTCATCCCTCTTAAACTCTTAAGCTTGCTTATACATTTCTTTCCATTACCTTAATACCTTGACATTGTTCTTCATTTACCTTAACCATGCAACACCCTCCTTAGACATTTCCACTTCTCTTATGCAACTTACTCACCATTCTCACAATCATACCCTCTTATACGTTTCTAGTCATTTTCCTTGACGACTTACAACATCCTCCTACCATGTTCACTTCCATCATCCAAGTCCACACATTACCATTCAACTAAACCTTACTAGTCCACTACTAGCATGATCACACTTACACAAGCTTCCAGACTCCTCATTGTTTTATTCTCTAGTTCATACCTAAATCACCTTAAAGCATTATACACCTTTCCATTCAAATCTTTGCTCAAGCATTAGCATTCCTCATCACATGATTTCGGTGTGTCTAATACACTCACCAATCCTCTAATTTCCTCATAGACCATTCTAGGTCATTCTCATCCTCAAGAACTTCTTAATTAATTCATTTCCACTCAAATTCCTTTTTATGACTCCTAGTAAATCTAGGTTATATTAGTTCACCACCATCACCTAAACACTTATTTTCTACTCAAATTTTGCCATAGCTTCTCTAGTATCTTATCATGCCCACACACATTGTTTTTCCTCATTCAACCATCTCCCACACATCAAGTTCTTCTCATCATATCCATCACCCAAACCAACTCGTTCACAACAAACTCAATATATTGCAATAATCTTAAATTGCATAGCACTAAGGCTCTTAAATGACATGGCTCTTAGGCCCTTAAATGACTTAAACTTAAACACTGAATTTCCCACATATAAAAGCTTTCAACCTGCAAATACACCCATCAATCTCATAGTAATTATAATGCTCTTAAAATCCATCTTAAACTTATATTACTAACTCGTTCCCATTGGCTCCTTAGTCACAAGTTCACAAGCTCGTTTAAACTCTTTTTCCTAGGTTATACAACCCATTACCTAATGTAAGCCCAAAGCTACATTGGTACCCAAATAAAACTCATTCCTTAATCTTATACCACCATTAGGTAAGCAATTTACCTTGTTTTCTCAAGTTTATCTTAACCTCCTCCTTAGGCCTTCTTCTTGCATGGATCTCGGCCACCACTTAAACTTCCTTTGCCAATGTTCTAACCAATATTCAATGACTCACATGAGTACTAAACAATACACTAACCTCAAGGAATGAAACCCTAGGTTAGAAACGTGTTCTAAGGCATAAAAGTGGATGATTACCTTTGAAGTCTCAAGATAGACTTTGGCATTGAATGAAATAGGACCTCCACTAGTCCTTGGTGAATAAATCAAGCTAGAACAAGGCATAAAAACAAGGCCCCATGAGTAAAAATTTTCGGCCATGTAGAAGAAATGATGGAAACATGGTTTTTCTTACATTTCCTTTTCCTTAAGAGAATGGAGAAGCTAATGAGCTCTTCAAACTTGATTTTCCTCCATCAATGGAGTTTCCTCTTGGCACCAAAATGGAGCTTTGAAGGATTTGAAAAGATAGAAAGATAGGTCTTGGCCTAACTAAGAGAAATATGTGTTAGTTTTTGATTTGGAGCTAAAATGAGTAAGTTGTTGCCAAAGCAAGGTGGTGGTGCCATGGGTGCTGCTCCTACGTGAATGAAGGGAGGAAGAAGATGGTGAAATCGTTGGAAGAAGAGAAATGAAGAGAGAGAATAAGAAAGGTGGCTAATATAAGATATTTGCTTTAATAAAGCAAATAGTACTCCTTTACTTATCTCTTCTTTTCTTCCATATTTGAATACTTATGGTGACTCATCCTCGTTTAGAAAACCGGACCCCTATCTTAAATAAGGCTAGTCATGGTCTTTGTTGACCAACTAATTAGCTTATATTGATTAAAACTTAAACTAGTCACTATTTGGCACTATTCACTAATTAGTGCACATATTTCTGAAATTTTTGATTTCCCATTGATTTAGGCTTCCTAATGTGATACTAATTAGTACACATGTTGATTAAAGAGTAATGATGGACATTTAGCCACTCAAAACTCAATTCTAAGACAATTTGTCAAAAATGTGCTTTAAGACTTCTTAAAGCACATTTTGTGTTTTAACTTGTTTTCAAGCTTGGTTTTCTTTGCTAATTGATTTAAAATGACCATTAGAATATTACTAAGGTCTTATCATGATATTTGGGTACTCACCCAAGTCTCTCCAAGCTTAGAGCATATTTTTGCCCTAATTGCCCTTAAGGCATTTTCTTGTGTTTTCCTTGGTTTAAATTGTCTGCCAATCTTTCTAAGGCATATTCTAGCCTTACTACATCATAATTTGATGTTTACTTAGCATACTTAGGTTTGGGGTATTTCAATCTACCCCCCTTAAAAGAACTTTGTCCCCAAAGTTCCCATGCACCTTATCTTTTTAGGATACATATCTTACCTCATTCCTCAGATCATATAGATCATACTTCTGTATACTTAATCTCATTGGATCATTAGATCCTCCATATTCTTATACTTAAATATCACACAACATGCTTAAGCATGTATAACACTCAAAATTCTCCTTGTTTCTTTTGATGATTAAAACATTCACATAATTTCCAACGTATTCTCCCATGTCACCGGTCCGTAGACAATGGCTCATTCGTCCTCGTCACCATGGGCCAGAATACAAAACACTCTGCTCTCCCCATGTCACCGGTCCGAAGACAAAGGCTCGTGCGTCCTCGACTTCATGGGCGAGACTCAGTAAAAAGGTAATCCTTTTTACGAGGTCATGTGAGGAATAATTCCTCTAATTAAAAATACAAGCAACTCCAATTTCGTTTAATACTAACGCCTCTATCCTTAGCGTGATTTAATTGTGGCCACTGATAGGGAGTTTCAGGAGTCATCCTACCCTGACGTGATCAGCATCAGTGTAGAACCATCCTTCCACTCCAATTTGTGTTCGGTTTCCCTTGATCCCTAGAAAATTAAGTTCCACCTCCCACGTCATTTTCAAACATCCAAATAATTCACTCATGTCCAATTTTCTATCTTTTTAGTTCTTCTAATCATAATCAATACATCTCCAAGGTGTGGACTCAGTCCATCAGACATTCCCAATTCATCTCTTAGTAATTACCTCAAGGCACCCATTCTTACTAAGTTCTATATCAGCCTCACACCAATTCTCACCATCTTATATCTCATAGCATTACAATTTCCTTCCTCATACTCATATCAAATAATATCTCATAGTGTTATCTTATTCTTATCTCACACATAGTCTCATATCGACTCATACCTCATATATTATTATTTCTTAAGTCTCCTTAATCCTTTTCCTTAATTCTCTTAACTTGTACTCACACCGGAGTTAACAAGATATGTACTTAATATGTATGGTATTCACATCTTCTATGTGCAATAACCATGATTTTATCTCAAAATGTTTATGTAAAACATATTCTCAAATTGTTTTGTGCTATGCACACCGTAGTTTATGTACTCAGTACACAAACATACGCTAAGCGGTTTTCGCTCTACCCCCCTTAAAATGGATTACGCCCACGTAATCAGCATTATATCATCCTTGAACATAAGTTCAAGATGTCTAATTCCCACCAAGCATACTAGCTTCCATGTCATCTACCTCACTTACGATTCGATCAGAGGGTCATAACTATGCTAATGACCTAGTCTCTGCATCGAGGATTCTTAACGGTACTTATACCATATTCTTAACTTAGTTTGGTCTAATCTCAAAGGTAGTGATCTGCTAGCTTCCGCTGCACCACTCTGATGTTCTTAGGCTTAACTGCCTCACTTATATTTTTACAGTATTGTATATCCTTCAGCCTCCTTACAGTTTAGGAATATTGGTCTCTCAATGGACATGTGTTATCTTTATATATACACAGCCTTAATGAGTTGTAACTCGTCTATCTATTCTCCTTGAAGATCTTATGCTCATACTCTTAGTATTTTCTCGAATGTCTAAATTGTTCTCCCCAACTGACCTTTGGTCTGAGGATGATTCTTAGTCTGAAACTACTATTTAGTGCATATTGCGCTTTACAGTCTTAATCCCTTACATCTTAAGACATGTCCAATGTCTGTACTTAACAATCCGTGCTCTTCGCACTTCATAGTCCTTAATTATCTGTTCTCTGGTTCCTCTGTGTTGCTGGTTCAACTGAATTCTTCTCTTCGACTGTCTGTGGTAGTAGCTGCTCTTGTGTGATCTTGCGTTGTTGTCCGTGGTACGGAGTCGACTACCTCCCGTGTTCCTTACACTACTCGTCTACATGCATGGGGTACCTTACTGGTACATTACTACTTACCCAACTAACTCATAAATGAGCGTGTCAGGCCTGCAAGCCCCTGTGGGGTGCAGTCGTCCCACGTCTCGTTTTAGTAAACTCATAGTGTCCGTCACACGTTTAGCTATTGCTAATAATGAAGTATTCTGTTGTCGATCTCCTCTTCATCGTTCCATAATAACATTTATTGTTCTTCTTGAAGTTAATCAAGGGAAGTCCATTTACTGTGTTCTTGGGTATGGTATGCTCCAGCTCCTTTCTGTATTCCGTATTGATTCTATTTCTTAGTGGCTTAGGTCTCTTTCCATAGAGCCTCTTATCTTCTTTCTCATATTCATTCTATTAGGAATGCACCTCCAGTTCCTCAAGGAATGGGTAGTGTGCTTCCTGTGAAATCTTACCTAACCAGGTCCAGACTACTGGCACCAATGCACAGTCGTCTACCATCTTATTTCCTTACTTATGCTGGTCTTAACTCATAAATCTAATTGCCTCAGTGTCAATATTGACGGCTCATACATAATGGTCGCCTTACCGTGCACCATGACTTAATCCACTTATCTAACTATTGTACTCACGACCACTACTCGTGGTAGTTGGCCCTTACAATGTTGCCCATTAATGGTGCAACCCCTTATTCACTTATTCTCATGTCTTACCTTATACTCAATCCCCTTCTTGGTGCAAACACACTGGGAGTTCTCTCATTCTGGTGTACGGCGGTTGCCGTACCGCGTTATAAAATAGTTGACTCTTGATATGAAGATGTTCTGCTTAAATCGTAGATTCGTAAGTAGGCTGATTTTTCGCAATCTTTCATCCTTATGACGTTGCTTACCATGTAATTTAACCGGTTTCTGAAGAAGTCATTCACTGAATCACAAGCTCTTCTGAGCATTGATTAATTGACGAGCCATAATGTGCAGTCACAGTGTTTATCTCTGACGATCACTAATTCTTACATCCTAGGTGTCGGATATGGGGTCTATCTCTGCAACCTACCTTATTACTCAAGTGTATCTGATATATTTCAAGGAAATCTCAAGGTTTACAGTTTCCATTCTCTACCAAAAGCGTATTGTATCTCTAATAAGTGAAAGCCCTATCGAGGGGTTCATTCCCACTCATGGCCTCACAACAAGGAGAGGTATCCCCACCCTAAAAGGCATGGTTCGTTCTCCGCTCCTGTCCTTAGCATTATCTCAATATTCTCATTGGTACCCTTCCTTGGTAATATCCTCCCCAATCTAAGTTATAGGTTTGTAACCGTTCACATCTACACATTGTAGTCCCTTCATGGCTTAAACAAGCTCTCTTATAACTTACTGCACCTCGGCTCTGATGTGGTTAACATCCTTGGCTCGTAGGTTCTTGGTGCTTAATGTCTCAGTTCATTATTTGTACTCTTACTCATCTGCAGGTCATCCTTATGAAATTCTGGTTCTTTGATCACTATCCACCGTTTGATTACATACTAAATGTAGTATCGGGTTTCATGGTAAGTTGCTGCATCCTGCTTCCTGCTATGGAAGTTATTCAGGTGATCTGAGGTTACTTAATGTCTTTGACAATATTGTCATTTTACTAGACTTATGTCTTTTAGTAGTCAAGGTTAGGTTCGTATTAGGCGTTTGCCTTACGGTGTCCAAGTTGGATATCATCCTGTCGTCTTATACTTCCATCTCAACGCTTCATTCAACTTCTATTGACTACGCCACCCGTTGATGATCAATCATACTTGGGTGTTAATGAGTTAAACAAACCGTATTAACTGTCATTCATCAGTTGTTCGGCTCGACTATGCCCGCTCTGTGGGGGTAGTCCTCTGAGCTTTCCTTTTTCCAAGGTTGTACGACTTTAATCCTTAGTAGGTTATAGCTTACGTTTATTACTCTTTTACCCTTGTTTTCTGGGTTTTCAAACATCTTCATAGAAGAATGTTGTTATTGGTATTCTTAATGGTCACTGTGGGAGTCTTATCCCGTTTTCGTTGGAAGTCGTTGCTTATACAGTCTCAATCGTATCTTATAATACCATCCTGAAATAACCCTAAATTAATTTAAATTAATTTAGGGGATTTCTTTATTAAACCATAAATAATACTATTAATATTAAATTATGGTATGGAATTATGAATATTAAATTATTATATGGAATTGTGAAATTTATTTAGGGGTTTTCTCCTATTTAACCCTAATTATTATACATTATTATAGTATTATGAATTTAATAATAAGATTTATAAGTCAATAAATCTTGGGAAAATTTCTAAACACTCCAAATATATTATAAAGATTTTAGGAAGTGTTGGAACATTGTTTTGAAACATAAAAGTCAATATAAAATTCTAGAAACCTTAAAGCTTATTAAGCCTTGCTAGAGTTGACTTTTTGAGAATGGTCAAACCAGGCCATGAAACCTATACCAATAAATAGGTTATGAAAAACCATGAAGATCGATAAAAAGAACGTTAAAAACGGACCATCCTAGCCAAAGTTATGATAGATTGAAGTTTAGAGCCAAATTTTGAGAAATGCTGACGTGTCAGTCAGCCAGGCATTACCACTGAACAGTCCCAGTTTTCGACAGTTTTGGCATGTCGAGGGTCGAATTTCAAACGCCTATATCTCCTGCTCTACTCCACCATTTGGTATGCCGTCTGTTCATTCTCTTCTCCTTAATCTCATCTTTCCAACCATTACTCACACATCATCTAACTCCTTCTACAATGACCGGAAAATTGATCCAAAGTTGGCTCCTCGCGATTGCGTAACCCAGAATTCCAGTTTTTCCTGAAATCGGGTAAACTTCGTCTCGTCATAACTTCTTCGTTTCTCATCCAAATTTCGTGTTCTTTAGCTTGTTTTGAAGATCTCAAATCCCTCTACAACTTTCATGTTAATGACCAAGGCTGATTCGCAACCAATAGGGAGAGCGAGTCGTCTAAAGTTACCTACTCGATCACGTCGGTTTTTGCCCAGAATATTTCCAGAAACAACATGGTAAACTCCGATCTTTGTGGATCTATAACTTTCTCCCTAGTTATTCGTTTTCCATGATTCTTCCACCAATGTTTAGAGTTACATGTCTTCTTTAAAATGACGTAGGTTTTATGGATTGAATCCATCTCAGTTATCCCGAGTTGATCCGCGAAGTTGCCTACCTGAACAACACATAAAATACTAGTTTTCCAGAAAAACGAGTTCGAATTGCCTTGCCGGCGCATCTCCGGTACGATTCCGACCAAATTATACCTATAATGCTACTCTGTTTTGCATTCCCGTTCATAACCCTCTATCAATTTACCCAATTACGCAACAAATTGAGAGAATTTGACAAATCGAATTCGAAACCGGAAAAGAAAACCTAACTTCGAAACAGAAATCGAAACCCGATGAATACTGCATTATAATTGGGGAAATTGGTATCATTAGAACCGAAATTTGATTTCGAAACCATAGAAACAAGAATCACTCGATTTCGTTCTGTAGATTGTGAGATAATTACGATTTAGTACTTGACTAGGTAGAGGAGGTTGCTGATGAACTTGGCTTTCAGCAGCCGTCCGATCGTAGCTATAGGAAACGGACGGCTGAGATTAGATCGTTTCAAATTAAGAGTATAAGTTTTTATTATGATTTCAGAAATAAATCTTAACTTGTTGAATTAATTTAAATACCTTCCCGAATGTATTTTGACTTGAAATTTTAACCATAGATTCCTTATTTAATCTAGTTTATTTTGATGTAAATTAATATGGTTTTGGAGTTGTTAAACGTAAGTTATGATTTTTGCAAGTTACGGGTTTTCTGGAATTATTTGGCTAAATTAAAAAGATATTTTTATGAAATAAAATTTTTATAATGTGTCTAAAATGTTATAGTTACTGTATATTAAATTTGGGGATTTTTGGGCAATGGTAAAAGGTTTTAAAAATTGTGTTTATGAGGTTTTCATAAGAATAACTTATAATATATGGTTTTTAATGTAACCAAAAAAAAATTAAAGTATGGTTTGTTAATAAACTTTTTAATCTGGGAAAAATATGGAACACTAAATTAACATTTTATAACAGTAAGTTTATAAATGTTTAGGTATTAGTTTTTAATAGAAGTGAAATTATTTACATATATGTATATATACATATTTAAGTGGAAACTTATATAAATCAAGGAATATAATTATTTTTACGTTTTATTTATTATATTATACGGGAGTTAATATTCTTAATTAAAACTAAGGAATATATATATATATATATATATATATATTTACACATATATGTAAAAGAAATAACATAGTAACTTAGGTTAAATCAAGGAGCTAAATTAATCTACATTTATATTAATTATATAATATGGTAGTTAATATACTTAATTGAAACTAATGAAAATACTTTATTTGTAAACCATATATTGGGTGTAGCTATGTGTAAAAGTTAGTATAAATAATTAAGTGCAATAAAACTACACAAGGAATGCCTTGAATAAATCCTAATATATATACACATAAAAAAACTACATAAATAAAAGAAATAAAATTCCTTGTAGAAAATATAATATGAAGGAATTAATGAGATAAACTAAACCTCTACATAATACTAATAAAAGAATATTATATGAGGCGGTATTAAATTATGATTATTAAACTTAAGGAGTTATCTTTGAATTTCTAAGATTTATATAAACCGTATTAAAATACATGTATAGTATTAGTCAACGACCATAATGTAAGTCTATAATTGGGTTAAGTAATTAATAAGTTAAAACTTAGGAAAATTGTGATTAGATTACATAAAATGTTACACAAATAGATCTTATTCTATAATTAATGATAAATAAATGTAATACTTTTACATCGAAATGTTCTTAATATATAAACAATAATAAAGTAAATAAAATACTTTTACATATGAATGTGAGGTGGATTAGTAAGTCTAGATTTAATCATTTCTTAACATTTAAGGTATTGAAATATAACTTAATGTTTTAAGATAAAATCATTAAAAGGATTATGATATAAAACTACATTAAACTATGATTTGGAAATTTATCTAAATAATAATCCTTAAGTTTCTTGGCATTAGATAAGCCTTGAAATACATTTATAACATTAATTACCAATACTTAGGATGTGAGTCTACAATTAGGTGAGGTATTTAGTAGTTAGAATTTATAGAAAGGTTAATAAATAGGAATTTGATACTTAAAACCTTTGAACCTTTTATTAGATAAAACTAAGTTACATAAGAGATTATATTGATCTAATTTACGACACTAAAAATATTAATGTGTCATTTGAGTATAAGGTATGAGGATTTTTCAGAACATATTATCTTATTAAGTAATTGACAATTTCACTTGTGAATGAGAGTTTAATTCTTAGATAAATTCTACCTTATGCTAAGATATAATGTTCATCCTAAAACATAATAAAGGAGATTAATTTATTAAGTTATTCCTTTGAAACCTTAGGTTTTGTAAACAATATGAAAAATGTATTTTAAGACGTAAGTTTATTAAAATTTAGTATAAAAGGATTATACATAGTCTATAGCGGGAATGTGTGTAAAAATAAAACATTTGGGAAATTAAATGTAAGCAAGGATAAATAAAAGGTTATCTTAAAGTGCCTTATTATATAGTTAATGATAAAGTAAATAATATACCTTGGGAATACTAAATGTAAGAGTTCGATAAATCTAAGTTAACTATAATATAGTTACAAGATGAGAAGCAGTTTAACATCTTATGATAAGATTATTAGATGGTTGTAATAAAAGTCATCCTAAACTAAACATAAGATAAATGAGTTTAGTAACTCAATTAGGTTATCATAAAATGCATCTATAGCACCATGTTTCCAATATACAGGATGTAGATCTTAATTAAGTTGAGGGGAAAACTTAATCATAATGGATTATTTGGTAATACTGATAAAATACATAATCATTACATTGTGAAACAATAGTATAATATTCTAAGATAAACCTATCATAGGTCATAACCCGATATTTATTCTAAATTAAGAATAAAAGTACTAAGCTTAAAAATTATTATTGAGATTCTAAGATTAGATGAATAATATAATATGCACTTATGATATAAGGGTCTCAAGAGTCTTGAATTGAGAATTAGGGTTAAGTGGATAAGAGTGTAACAATTAACAAGTGTTAATAACATACATTCCCTAGTCTTACAACCTTGGGTTATACAACATTCTAATATAAGTCAAAGGTTATACATAACATTTAAGTGAGGGCTTAAAAGACAATTGAGACTTAGAAATAAGAGTGAGGAATTTATTTAAGTTTAACTTAGGTTACAAGTTATTGATGTTAGACTACCTTTAATATTCCTCAGAGTATTGTTGATTATTTGCACAAGTCGACTAGAACTGCTACAGCGATTACCAGGTACGACTTCTCGTACTCAGATACTTTTGGTGACGAACTTTATGGAATGTTTTGAGAAACGCTAAGTGAGCTTGAATGGTTTTCAAAGGAGACTATTTGTGACTAACTCAGCTTGATGTGACTAACTGAGCCTTGAATGTACTCACATGATCATTGGTTCCTTCTATCTGGTTGTTTCATTAGATATTATCTGCCTGGGGTTTACGCCTCTGCACTCTGTAGGACTGAGTGTTTTGGTATCGCTCTGGTGTAGTTAATGATCTAGTGGAAATATGGGAAATGTCAATCTTGGTAAATGCTTCTTTTGACCCTGGATATTGTTTCATCCGTGAGCTGAGTCTTGGTTGTGATGTGCGCACATCTTCATCGGTAAACAGCGAGGGGCTGTATATCCCCTGTCCAATCGGACGTTGTAAACAGCGAGGGGCTGTATATCCCCTGTCCTATCGGACGTAGTTAACAGCGAGGGGCTGTATATCCCCTGTCCCAAAAGGGACGCAGTTGGCAGCAGGGCCATCTCTTCCAATTGGTTTTATTCCACTCTTGAGTTATGGGTTCTTGGATATCTTCTTTCATTCCCAGTCCTTGTGACTACTTGGGTCTTTCTAATCCTAATTGGAATTGAATCTAACTTAAGCAATGGATGTTCACTAACTTCTGGCGTGGTTTCTTTTATGTTGGCTCACTCTACCTTCACGTTATTTGTCTCTATCCTTGACTTGTTATCTTTGACTTGGTGTTTTAGTGTGCCTTGTTCTTCTGATTTGTTTTGAGCATTTGACTTCAAGTTATTGTTATTTTAAGAGTTATGTTTTTCTTTTAATACTGTTGTTTTGGAGAGTTGTACCAGTTCCATTCCAGGGAACTGACTCACCCCTCCTGGGGTGGGCTGCTTGGTTTCATCTTGCAGGTACGAATTGTTATACAGGTGGCCACGAAGAGTATGAGTGTATGGGATGGGAATTAGGAATTTGGAGAGCTACTGTATTTTGTTATCATTACTTTTATACTATGTTTTCTCGAGTTCAGACCGTAGCATTTGTAATATCATAAGTTGTAATTGGTGAGGTTTGGTGCCGGGTGTTTGGAACCCGATGATCTGTAATCGCCTTAGTATTTTATTTCCGCTGCATTTATGATAAGTAGGGGCGTTACAGAAAGTGGTATCAGAGCGTAGTTACGCTCTGAACCCGAGGAAACAAGCCGAGTGAAATAGTTAGAATATAGGTGCCCTTAAAACTGGGGAATTGGGGTAGAATTGGGAAGTGAGGATTCCAGTAAGGCACGACTCCTAACCCTTCTTGGATTAGTGAATGATTTCTTTATACACTTTTTGTATGAATGTCTGTTAGGAATAGTGTGTGGTCATACCGTTTGATCATTAAACTATAGAAAAAAAATATAATAATAATAAGTCTGGAACATTATCAATTGGGTATGATAAGATCTTGGTTGGAATAAATCATACATTGAACTACATTCAAAAGCATACGTATGGAAAATACATGGCTAAGAAGCAATGCTTTAAAAGCTTGTACACATGTTCCCAGAATTTTAAAGAATACTTTTGGTTGGGAATAGTATACAAGTGGAGCTTTGAATAATTAAGTGATATGTACTTCAACTCCTTTAAAGCTTGAAATAAATCTCAAGAACTACTTGGTACAAATTATTACCTAAAGATCATGTTTAAGATAAATCTTAAGTCTAGAAAATTATTAAACTAACAAGAACTAGTAACTCATCAGAAAAGATCAACATCCAAACCTGTAATCCACACTAAAACTCTATGTTAACTTCAGAAAGAAAATACATAAACCTAACACCCTACGGGAAGTGCCTGGTGCGACGAACTCCTAGGCTGAAAGTAGTGGGGGTGCACACTCACTTTGGAAGTCTAGGGGCTAGACAAGCCTTGTCATCTAACCGTAAATAATCTTCTACGCAAGTGATGGATTGTGTTGAACTTGAGGAGGATTGGTGGTAAGACGTTACCATCATGAAATCTTGAGCTAAGCATATTTCATTACTAGCCACAATGAACAATTCAAAATTTGTATCTTAAGATTCAGTATTAAAATTCATACATGTAAAGGGTTTATTGAGTTAAATATTTGGTGAAAAATACCTATACATGGAGGAAGGGGATTTAAATTTGGGTACTCCAAGGTACAACATTTACCCCTTATTAAATATAAAAAAAATATATATTAAAGGAAGTAACTTAAAGATTGAGTGAAGGGAAGAGTAATACTAAACTAAATATCATTGATTCTTAAATACTTGGAGTAATGAGCATCTAGTAAAAAAAAATGAGAGTTACTTAAGGATTGGAAATTCTCATGTTTATTTGGAAGTTTAACATTATACATATGCAAAATTTTAGAAGTCACAAAGGTGTATTTTTATAAAGGAATATAATACAAATTTTAATGTATGGTTGGCTAATAAAGCTTTGAATATAATTTTGAAAGACTATCTAGACTTATTATATGATCTAAAATATTATTTAAACTACTCAAACATGTTACACCTGATTTATAGCTTGTTAATATATTGATATGTGAAAATAACATAAATGGCATATTTACGTATTTTAGGTTATAAATTCGGTACAAGGTTTCATAAAGATTTAATTGCATTGAAAAGAAAAAGAAGTTTTAATATATAGTATGATACTATTTAAATAAGTTCATGAATTTTAAGCCATGACAATTAAGAAACTTTAGGTTATAAAATGCTTCTAGAGAAATGTTGTAGTAAGGATGGCATTTAAATAATTACATTACATTATAATGGAATTTTTCTTTTATGAATTAATAGATTAATAGTTTCCAAATCACATGATTAAGATTTTGATACCTACTACACTACAATACTACAAATACTTAATAAAGAAAGTGAACTAAAATGTTATTATAGTAATATGTAAGTATAACCTATGTTCCGTTCTCAAAATTTAACCTATATAATGATGAATTCTAAACGTTGTTCTTGCCAATGACCGTAAGAGAGGCGAAATGAGTTAGGAAAGCATGTTGGGGACACTAAAAGATTTAATTATAATCAAGCTAGAATAACAACGAGTGATATTGTGCATCAAAAATGAACTACATCCTTGAAGGAGGAATCTCCATAGGAGATGTAAAATATAGTGCTCCTTAAAAGTGAGTTTAAATTCCACTTCTTTATTACGAGACGGATATGGGTCGTACCCTATTTAAGGGGGGTACGACATCTTCATAAAATAAACATACAATATAAAATGAACATATAATGGACATATCATTCGTACTGGTCATAAAATGAATAGGTAAGGATCATAAAATAAAATTTTATAATAATCAAGAAAATACAAATACATAACAATCAGGGGGTACAAATAAATATCGATCATAGATAAATTCAACAGTGCCATAAAATTTACAACAAAGCCTGATAATAAGGTGCTGAATTCTTTGAATGTAGTGTTTGATAATGGAAACAAATGTTTGGGAATTGTTATTGGATGAATACCCTTGAGTGGTTGATTGTTTGGTATACATTTTAAAGCTTGTAGTACAACTTGATATTTAGTTTACCCACACACCGGAAGCGGGTGTGAGTAGTTGGTAGATAAATCTTAAACTTCGGGACGAAGTTCTCTTTTAAGGGGGGGGGGGGGGGTAGCATAATCCTTCTTCGCTACCTCATCCTTATGCCCTGTTGCGTGATTAGCAGAGTAAGAGGTGTATGTGTGTACTTGGTTTTTACATTATGACACCGCATGTGACTTTTTATTTTTATCATGAAATATCTCGGTATATCTTGGTTCAGTTTGAGTTTGAGTAATCTCGAGTGGAATGTGGAATGGGAATGGATGGAAATAAAGGATTGGATTGGTATGGAATTTCGTTGGAATTATTATTGTTTTAGCACACCCGAAGTGGTGTGAGTGCTTATTAGTTGATTTTTAAACTTCGAGGCGAAGTTTCTGTTAAGGGGGATATACTGAAATACCCCTAAATTAATTTAAATTAATTTAGGGGATTTCTTTTATTAAACCATAAATAATACTATTAATATTAAATTATGGTATGGAATTATGAATATTAAATTATTATATGGAATTGTGAAATTTATTTAGGGGTTTTCTCCTATTTAACCCTAATTATTATACATTATTATATAGTATTATGAATTTAATAATAAGATTTATAAGTCAATAAATCTTGGGAAAATTTCTAAACACTCCAAATATATTATAAAGATTTTAGGAAGTGTTGGAACATTGTTTTGAAACATAAAAGTCAATATAAAATTCTAGAAACCTTAAAGCTTATTAAGCCTTGCTAGAGTTGACTTTTTGAGAATGGTCAAACCAGGCCATGAAACCTATACCAATAAATAGGTTATGAAAAACCATGAAGATCGATAAAAAGAACGTTAAAAACGGACCATCCTAGCCAAAGTTATGATAGATTGAAGTTTAGAGCCAAAATTTTGAGAAATGCTGACGTGTCAGTCAGCCAGGCATTACCACTGAACAGTCCCAGTTTTCGACAGTTTTGGCATGTCGAGGGTCGAATTTCAAACGCCTATATCTCCTGCTCTACTCCACCATTTGGTATGCCGTCTGTTTCATTCTCTTCTCCTTAATCTCATCTTTCCAACCATTACTCACACATCATCTAACTCCTTCTACAATGACCGGAAAATTGATCCAAAGTTGGCTCCTCGCGATTGCGTAACCCAGAATTCCAGTTTTTCCTGAAATCGGGTAAACTTCGTCTCGTCATAACTTCTTCGTTTCTCATCCAAATTTCGTGTTCTTTAGCTTGTTTTGAAGATCTCAAATCCCTCTACAACTTTCATGTTAATGACCAAGGCTGATTCGCAACCAATAGGGAGAGCGAGTCGTCTAAAGTTACCTACTCGATCACGTCGGTTTTTGCCCAGAATATTTCCAGAAACAACATGGTAAACTCCGATCTTTGTGGATCTATAACTTTCTCCCTAGTTATTCGTTTTCCATGATTCTTCCACCAATGTTTAGAGTTACATGTCTTCTTTAAAATGACGTAGGTTTTATGGATTGAATCCATCTCAGTTATCCCGAGTTGATCCGCGAAGTTGCCTACCTGAACAACACATAAAATAGTTTTCCAGAAAAACGAGTTCGAATTGCCTTGCCGGCGCATCTCCGGTACGATTCCGACCAAATTATACCTATAATGCTACTCTGTTTTGCATTCCCGTTCATAACCCTCTATCAATTTACCCAATTACGCAACAAATTGAGAGAATTTGACAAATCGAATTCGAAACCGGAAAAGAAAACCTAACTTCGAAACAGAAATCGAAACCCGATGAATACTGCATTATAATTGGGGAAATTGGTATCATTAGAACCGAAATTTGATTTCGAAACCATAGAAACAAGAATCACTCGATTTCGTTCTGTAGATTGTGAGATAATTACGATTTAGTACTTGACTAGGTAGAGGAGGTTGCTGATGAACTTGGCTTTCAGCAGCCGTCCGATCGTAGCTATAGGAAACGGACGGCTGAGATTAGATCGTTTCAAATTAAGAGTATAAGTTTTTATTATGATTTCAGAAATAAATCTTAACTTGTTGAATTAATTTAAATACCTTCCCGAATGTATTTTGACTTGAAATTTTAACCATAGATTCCTTATTTAATCTAGTTTATTTTGATGTAAATTAATATGGTTTTGGAGTTGTTAAACGTAAGTTATGATTTTTGCAAGTTACGGGTTTTCTGGAATTATTTGGCTAAATTAAAAAGATATTTTTATGAAATAAAATTTTTATAATGTGTCTAAAATGTTATAGTTACTGTATATTAAATTTGGGGATTTTTGGGCAATGGTAAAAGGTTTTAAAAATTTTGTTTATGAGGTTTTCATAAGAATAACTTATAATATATGGTTTTTAATGTAACCAAAAAAAAAATTAAAGTATGGTTTGTTAATAAACTTTTTAATCTGGGAAAAATATGGAACACTAAATTAACATTTTATAACAGTAAGTTTATAAATGTTTAGGTATTAGTTTTTAATAGAAGTGAAATTATTTACATATATGTATATATACATATTTAAGTGGAAACTTATATAAATCAAGGAATATAATTATTTTTACGTTTTATTTATTATATTATACGGGAGTTAATATTCTTAATTAAAACTAAGGAATATATATATATATATTTACACATATATGTAAAAGAAATAACATAGTAACTTAGGTTAAATCAAGGAACTAAATTAATCTACATTTATATTAATATATATATGGTAGTAATATACTTAATTGAAACTAATGAAAATACTTTATTTTGTAAACCATATATTGGGTGTTGTAGCTATGTGTAAAAGTTAGTATAAATAATTAAGTGCAATAAAACTACACAAGGAATGCCTTGAATAAATCCTAATATATATACACATAAAAAAAACTACATAAATAAAGAAATAAAATTCCTTGTAGAAAATATAATATGAAGGAATTAATGAGATAAACTAAACCCTACATAATACTAATAAAAGAATATTATATGAGGCGTATTAAATTATGATTATTAAACTTAAGGAGTTATCTTTGAATTTCTAAGATTTATATAAACCGTATTAAAATACATGTATAGTATTAGTCAACGACCATAATGTAAGTCTATAATTGGGTTAAGTAATTAATAAGTTAAAACTTAGGAAAATTGTGATTAGATTACTAAAATGTTACACAAATAGATCTTATTCTATAATTAATGATAAATAAATGTAATACTTTTACATCGAAATGTTCTTATATATAAACAATAATAAAGTAAATAAAATACTTTTACATATGAATGTGAGGGGATGGATAGTAGTTAGATTTAATCATTTCTTAACATTTAAGGTATTGAAATATAACTTAATGTTTTAAGATAAATCATTAAAAGGATTATGATATAAAACTACATTAAACTATGATTTGGAAATTTATCTAAATAATAATCCTTAAGTTCTTGGCATTAGATAAGCCTTATGACGAAATACATTTTAACATAATACCAATACTTAGGATGTGAGTCTACAATTAGGTGAGGTATTTAGTAGTTAGAATTTATAGAAAGGTTATAATAATAGGAATTTGATACTTAAAACCTTTGAACCTTTTATTAGATAAAACTAAGTTACATATATTATATTGATCTAATTTACGACACTAAAAATATTAATAGTGTCATTTGAGTATAAGGTATGAGGATTTTTCAGAACATATTATCTTATAAGTAATTGACAATTTCACTTGTGAATGAGAGTTTAATTCTTAGATAAATTCTACCTTATGCTAAGATATAATGTTCATCCTAAAACATAATAAAGGAGATTAATTTATTAAGTTATTCCTTTGAAACCTTAGGTTTTGTAAACAATATGAAAAATGTATTTTAAGACATAAGTTTATTAAAATTTAGTATAAAAGGATTATCATAGTCTATAGCGGGAATGTGTGTAAAAATAAAACATTTGGGAAATTAAATGTAAGCAAGGATAAATAAAAGGTTATCTAAAGTGCCTTATTATTAGTTAATGATAAAGTAAATAATTACCTTGGAATACTAAATGTAAGAGTTCGATAAATCTAAGTTAACTATAATAGTTACTCAAGATGAGAAGCAGTTTAACATCTTATGATAAGATTATTAGATGGTTGTAATAAAAGTCATCCTAAACTAAACATAAGATAAATGAGTTTAGTAACTCAATTAGGTTATCATAAAATGCATCTATAGCACCATGTTTCCAATATACAGGATGTAGATCTTAATTAAGTTGAGGGGAAAACTTAATCATAATGGATTATTTGGTAATATGATAAAATACATAATCATTACATTGTGAAACAATAGTATAATATTCTAAGATAAACCTATCATAGGTCATAACCCGATATTTTTATAAATTAAGAATAAAGTACTAAGCTTAAAAATTATATTGAGATTCTAAGATTAGATGAATATATAATATGCACTTATGATATAAGGGTCTCAAGAGTCTTGAATTGAGAATTAGGGTTAAGTGGATAAGAGTGTAACAATTAACAAGTGTTAATAACATACATTCCCTAGTCTTACAACCTTGGGTTATACAACATTCTAATATAAGTCAAAGGTTATACTAACATTTAAGTGAGGGCTTAAAAGACAATTGAGACTTAGAAATAAGAGTGAGGAATTTATTTAAGTTTAACTTAGGTTACAAGTTATTGATGTTAGACTACCTTTAATATTCCTCAGAGTATTGTTGATTATTTGCACAAGTCGACTAGAACTGCTACAGCGATTACCAGGTACGACTTCTCGTACTCAGATACTTTTGGTGACGAACTTTATGGAATGTTTTGAGAAACGCTAAGTGAGCTTGAATGGTTTTCAAAGGAGACTATTTGTGTGACTAACTCAGCTTGATGTGACTAACTGAGCCTTGAATGTACTACTCACATGATCATTGGTTCCTCCTATCTGGTTGTTTCATTAGATATTATCTGCCTGGGGTTTACGCCTCTGCACTCTGTAGGACTGAGTGTTTTGGTATCGCTCTGGTGTAGTTAATGATCTAGTGGAAATATGGGAAATGCCAATCTTGGTAAATGCTTCTTTTGACCCTGGATATTGTTCCATCCGTGAGCTGAGTCTTGGTTGTGATGTGCGCACATCTTCATCGGTAAACAGCGAGGGGCTGTATATCCCCTGTCCAATCGGACGTTGTAAACAGCGAGGGGCTGTATATCCCCTGTCCTATCGGACGTAGTTAACAACGAGGGGCTGTATATCCCCTGTCCCAAAAGGGACGCAGTTGGCAGCAGGGCCATCTCTTCCAATTGGTTTTATTCCACTCTTGAGTTATGGGTTCTTGGATATCTTCTTTCATTCCCAGTCCTTGTGACTACTTGGGTCTTTCTAATCCTAATTGGAATTGAATCTAACTTAAGCAATGGATGCTCACTAACTTCTGGCGTGGTTTCTTTTATGTTGGCTCACTCTACCTTCACGTTATTTGTCTCTATCCTTGACTTGTTATCTTTGACTTGGTGTTTTAGTGTGCCTTGTTCTTCTGATTTGTTTTGAGCATTTGACTTCAAGTTATTGTTATTTTAAGAGTTATGTTTTTCTTTTAATACTGTTGTTTTGGAGAGTTGTACCAGTTCCATTCCAGGGAACTGACTCACCCCTCCTGGGGTGGGCTGCTTGGTTTCATCTTGCAGGTACGAATTGTTATACAGGTGGCCACGAAGAGTATGAGTGTATGGGATGGGAATTAGGAATTTGGAGAGCTACTGTATTTGTTATCATTACTTTTATACTATGTTTTCTCGAGTTCAGACCGTAGCATTTGTAATATCATAAGTTGTAATTGGTGAGGTTTGGTGCCGGTGTTTGGAACCCGATGATCTGTAATCGCCTTAGTATTTTATTTCCGCTGCATTTATGATAAGTAGGGGCGTTACACATCCCTTGTATGTTATTGCTTACATAGTGTATTTGCTCAGATTGTTGAGCGATCTTTTAGGTTCCTCTTTGAGATCCGGGTTGGTGTTCTTACCGCACTGTCGGTTGTTGTTGTACTGTTGCTAACATTTATATGGTTTAATACTTTGTTCAAGTTCCGCTCCTGGCTGACTGGTGTGTCACCTCATCTCATTATGGTCAGGCCGTCGGGCCTTTCCAAGGTCTTATTTTCCTGTTCTTATGGATTTACAATCCGGTATTAATATGTGTTACAACTGTAGCGTTCTCCTAACTCGCCTTGATGGCTTTTCGTGTAGCTTATCCGTGGTAGCACTTGCTATGGCAAGTGCGCCATGCAGGATGGGTTATTGGTACAAGGTACATCGGTAGTGATACTCCCTTCTAATTTCCATGTAATTGGTAGTCCTCGGGACTCCTTCGATAATCTCTTATTTTGGATAACCGACCATCCGGCAGTTTCCTTGTTGTTTGTCAGTACTGTCATTTATCAGGGCGTTCCTCTTTCTGAGGGAACCCCTTAATATTTTCTTATGTCTTAATCCTCGCTCCTATCTCCACACATTTTGTCGTGGTTACTCAGTAATGATTCTCCTTTAGGCACTACATCGTAGTCCTATTTCGGTATACAATTTGTATATGTTTCCACCGTTATTCGCGTTGTGTCGGCCAGGTTTGTAACTTTTTCATTGTATGGGGTTTGGAGTTCCCGTTTCTAACTGGACTTTCCAGTAATCTCAATCCTCATGCTTGGTATTATCCTACTATTATGCTCCTTCGGACCACTGTCCGGTACTCACGTCGCTTCCCTTTTCCTTTCTATTGCACCCATAGTGCTTTCCTTATCATTGGTATTGCGGGTTATTTCGATTGCGTAGCATGTCGACCCATGTTGCCGGTAATTACCGTTCCCTTATTGATAGAATTCCATAGGTAGCGCCTGTTTCTCTGTTGCGCTCTATTAAAAACCTCCAAGTCCTCCATAACTGTTGTACAACAAGTTGTTTCTCGTATTGCTTACTGTTAGCTAACTGCCAGATCGGGTTTCCCCGAGTAAGAGAAGGCTTTCTTCTCTCTGGCGTTTGTTCCACATATTCAGGGTTAGGGATGTGAAGGGCGGACCTAGGTACTATGGATATCCGGTAAACACCGGGAAGTCCCGACTAACGCACCTCTCACTCTACCTCTTAACCCTTAACCCATAACTCAAACTCAACCTCAGTATTCACCTAAGTTCGGTATTTCTTGTCTTCAGAGCGTAACTACGCTCTGATACCACTTTTTGTAACACCCCAACTCAATCCAAATGTGGTCTCGCAACTTAACAGCATATATATATACATGTCACAGCAGAATTCTTTACACTCCAGGACCTTGCCACGGTCTGACTACAGAATATACCGAACATTAGTACATAATAAACTTAACCAAATACATATTCTCCTTACAATCCTCTCACAACCTATACATCTTACTAACTCAATTGCCATACGAGTGTACATGCACAACTCGTAGGCCACACTTAATCCTTAACACTTGTATCCTCTTCTTACTCTTGCGACGGCCGCCTCCGGATGTACACCTGTGTAGTAAAAACAGCCCCCAAAGGGGGTCAGCACGAATGCTGGTACGATCCTCTCATGGCCCCCAAGCTAACGTGGCTACGACGACTAATTGTCGATAGCATGGAGGTTGATTAGATGCACAACATAATAGATAGTGCAGTAAACAACAACTCAGATATGAACAATTAGAGTTCACACACAACGAACGACTTAAATGTGTTCCCTTAATTAGAGAGTTAGTTATTTAACTCCTTAAGTAATGTTCCCTCTTAATCTTAGTCCATCCTTATCTCACCTCAATCTTAATCTTATCTTAATCTTAGAAACAACCACCCTTTAATAAGGAGTGGATGTAGCTTATCTTAATCTTAATAATACAAACCATCCTTTAAAGAGGAGTGGTTGCAACTTATCTTATCCTTACCTTAATCTTAATCTCAACTTAATCTCAGTATACAAACCGTTCCTGGAAGGGAATGGTTGTAGCTTAGTTCGAACCTGGGATTTAGGTGATCCCACCGCACCATCTTAATGCCACCTACTCTGGACGGGAGTCCAGCGTAGCTGAGCCGGCAACCGGCCCTAGGCTACAAGTCCGAAGACAAGTCCTTAAGCGGAAGTCGAATCTGCTATAGATACCGACCCCCTTTCCTTAGCATGCATGACCGGAGATCGGTCCCGGGTTTCCTCACTCAAGTTCCAGTTAGTAGTAATCTCAAGACCATGTTTGTTGGTTAACCTCTTTCGGTTCATATCGTCCCATATTAGGGAGCGTTCCTTAGTCTCACTCAATTCCTTACTAAACGTTGGTTAGTAAGTTCTCACGGTATGTTGTGTTAGTTTTCAAACATCACTCAACAATACAATAAATATAATATATTCCGGTTGCATGCTTTATCTTGTTTAGTGAGCACACAAAAACAAATAGCACACAAGCCGAGGGACACCTCGTTAGCAAGCAGGTCACAAGAGAACTGTACCGTTCACCGTTGGTCGTTCGGTTGGTTACTCTCTTCCGGAGTCCAAATTCCGAGTCCTAAAACATTCATTCAGTTTTAGGTTATTAATCACTTAACTTAATTCAACTTACTTAACCTACTTAACTTACTTAACGATCCCCACTATCACCTCTTAAGTCTTACAACTTAATCTTACAACTTAACCATAAACTTTTAAGTTTATACTAAACTTAACTTAATCCCTTAAGTTCTTAGGGTCCTAATCATTACCACCCTACCAAAGGTATACCTTATTACCTATTACCATCCTTAGAATTCAAAATTTCTTTTTTTTTTATATATTTTTAGGCTCGACCGAACTTCCGACCGACCTTACCTAAGGTCGGTCCATTCCAGAACATATTACCGCTTGAAAATTCTACCCCAACCGACCTTGCAAGTCCGGTCCCAAGGTCGGTCCATTCCCGAGAGTTTCCCCCGTGGGAAATTTAAGCTCGACCAAACTTGCCAAGTTCGGTCCCATGTTCGGTCAATTCCAGAGACTCAATTTCTTCACAAATTACAAGCCCGACCGAACTTGCAAGTCCGGTCCCCAAGTTCGGTCGGTTCCAGAAACTTTCTCCGGTAGTGTAAACTGAGCTCGACCGACCTTGCAGGTCCGGTCCCAAGGTCGGTCGGCTCCAAAACCTTATTTCTAAATTCCCATTTGACTCCAAACTTCTCCACAAGTTCCCCCATGTGTTCTAATACCATTTAGGCACTTAAACTCACCTTAGAACTTCCACCAAACTCTCCTAAAACAAGTTACAAAGATCCTCTTAAACATTTACTAAATTCTTACAAACACTCCTAACACCTATCATATAATTCCTTACATTACCAACTCGTAACCTTACCAAAACTTCTACTATCCAAAGTGTTTCTTTTCAACCCATATAACTCCTCCTTAACATCATTGCACTCCATCTTTTCTTGTTAAACCTTCCAAGGTTATCTTGCATGTCCATGCACAATTTCTCTTCTTTTCACTTGTTACTCATCACTCTTAAACTCTTAAGCTTGCTTATACATTTCTTTCCATTACCTTAATACCTTGACATTGTTCTTCATTTACCTTAACCACGCAACACCCTCCTTAGACATTTCCACTTCTCTTATGCAACTTACTCACCATTCTCACAATCATACCCTCTTATACGTTTCTAGTCATTTTCCTTGACGACTTACAACATCCTCCTACCATGTTCACTTCCATCATCCAAGTCCACACATTACCATTCAACTAAACCTTACTAGTCCACTACTAGCATGATCACACTTACACAAGCTTCCAGACTCCTCATTGTTTTATTCTCTAGTTCATACCTAAATCACCTTAAAGCATTATACACCTTTCCATTCAAATATTTGCTCAAGCCTTAGCATTCCTCATCACATGATTTCGGTGTGTCTAATACACTCACCAATCCTCTAATTTCCTCATAGACCATTCTAGGTCATTCTCATCCTCAAGAACTTCTTAATTAATTCATTTCCACTCAAATTCCTTTTTATGACTCCTAGTAAATCCTAGGTCATATTAGTTCACCATCATCACCTAAACACTTATTTTCTACTCAAATTTTGCCATAGCTTCTCTAGTATCTTATCATGCCCACACACATTGTTTTTCCTCATTCAACCATCTCCCACACATCAAGTTCTTCTCATCATATCTCATCACCCAAACCAACTCGTTCACAACAAACTCAATATATTGCAATAATCTTAAATTGCATAGCACTAAGGCTCTGAAATGACATGGCTCTTAGGCCCTTAAATGACTTAAACTTAAACACTGAATTTCCCACATATAAAAGCTTTCAACCTGCAAATACACCCATCAATCTCATAGTAATTATAATGCTCTTAAAATCCATCTTAAACTTATATTACTAACTCGTTCCCATTGGCTCCTTAGTCACAAGTTCACAAGCTCGTTTAAACTCTTTTTCCTAGGTTATACAACCCATTACCTAATGTAAGCCCTAAGCTACATTGGTACCCATATAAAACTCATTCCTTAATCTTAAACCACCATTAGGTAAGCAATTTACCTTGTTTTCTCAAGTTTATCTTAACCTCCTCCTTAGGCCTTCTTCTTGCATGGATCTCGGCCACCACTTAAACTTCCTTTGCCAATGTTCTAACCAATATTCAATGACTCACATGAGTACTAAACAATACACTAACCTCAAGGAATGAAACCCTAGGTTAGAAACGTGTTCTAAGGCATAAAAGTGGATGATTACCTTTGAAGTCTCAAGATAGACTTTGGCATTGAATGAAATAGGACCTCCACTAGTCCTTGGTGAATAAATCAAGCTAGAACAAGGCATAAAAAAAAGGCCCCATGAGTAGAAATTTTCGGCCATGTAGAAGAAATGATGGAAACATGGTTTTTCTTACATTTCCTTTACCTTAAGAGAATGGAGAAGCTAATGAGCTCTTCAAACTTAATTTTCCTCCATCAATGTAGTTTCGTCTTGGCACCAAAATGGAGCTTTGAAGGATTTGAAAAGATAGAAAGATAGGTCTTGGCCTAACTAAGAGAAATATGTGTTTAGTTTTTGATTTGGAGCTAAAATGAGTAAGTTGTTGCCAAAGCAAGGTGGTGGTGCCATGGGTGCTGCTCCTACGTGAATGAAGGGAGGAAGAAGATGGTGAAATCGTTGGAAGAAGAGAAATGAAGAGAGAGAAGAAGAAAGGTGGCTAATATAAGATATTTGCTTTAATAAAGCAAATAGTACTCCTTTACTTATCTCTTCTTTTCTTCCTTATTTGACTACTTATGGTGACTCATCCTCCTTTAGAAAACCGGCCCCCTATCTTAAATAAGGCTAGTCATGGTCTTTGTTGACCAACTAATTAGCTTATATTGATTAAAACTTAAACTAGTCACTATTTGGCACTATTCACTAATTAGTGCACATATTTCTGAAATTTTTGATTTCCCATTGATTTAGGCTTCCTAATGTGATACTAATTAGTACACATGTTGATTAAAGAGTAATGATGGACATTTAGCCACTCAAAACTCAATTCTAAGACAATTTCTCAAAAATGTGCTTTAAGACTTCTTAAAGCACATTTTGTGTTTTAACTTGTTTTCAAGCTTGGTTTTCTTTGCTAATTGATTTAAAATGACCATTAGAATATTACTAAGGTCTTATCATGATATTTGGGTACTCACCCAAGTCTCTCCAAGCTTAGAGCATATTTTTGCCCTAATTGCCCTTAAGGCATTTTCTTGTGTTTTCCTTGGTTTAAATTGTCTGCCAATCTTTCTAAGGCATATTCTAGCCTTACTACATCATAATTTGATGTTTAATTAGCATACTTAGGTTTGGGGTATTTCAAATCTCAAGGTCATGTGTGTTAGTACAATGCAAACACACAAGAAGACAAATAGTCCAGTTGCACGTTTTATCTTGTTTTACAAGAAAACCATACTGTGCACCGTCATTTGTGTCGGTTGTCTAATCTCCTTCCGAATCCCAATTCTCAAATCCTAAAACATTCATCCAATTAAGGTCGTTAATTATTTCTAATTTACTTAACTTACTTAACCACTAAAGATCCTCATCTAAAACCACTTAAGTTCTTATAATCTTAACTTTAAACACTTAAATCCTTAACTTAGCTTAACCCCTTAAGTCCTTATATTCTTGTCTTCCTAATCATCATTACCCTCTTAATGGCATACCACTAATACCACTTAACATCCTTACAATTAAATTTTTTTTACATAAGGGCCGACCGACCCTCCGACCGACCCAACCCATGGGTCGGTCCATCAGAGTAACATTCTGGTTCAAAGAATTCTTACTCGACTGACCCAGCCAGGGTCGGTCCTAAGGTCGGTCCATTCCAGAAACTTTCTGGTTCTCAAAATTTTGCCCGACCGACAAGACCCTCTGGGTCGGTCGGTTCCAGAAACATTCCGGCTGGCTTATTACAGTCCGACCGACCCAGCCAGGGTCGGTCCCCTGGGTCGGTCGACTGCGGAATCATGCCTAAAAATTTCTATTTTGTTCCCGAACTCTTCCACAAGTTCCCTAATATATCCTAACATGTTCTAACACCATTTGGTACCTTAATCCCACCTTAAAACATCCACCAAACTCCTTAATTCACCCACAAAATCTCCTTAACCATTTACTCAATTCTTACAAGAAATTCCTAACACTTGTTACTTAATTCCTTACACTTCCATCTTGTAATTTACCTAAGACTTTAACTAACCAAAATATTTCCTTTCCATCAATGTAAGCACTCCTCAAGCATTGTCACTAATTCCCATTCTCTTTTACTCAACTTCTTAAGACTATATACTCTAGCGCATGCTTAAACCTTCACAAGACATAACACCTTATTTCCTTCCAACTTTGCATAAGTTTTCTAACTTCTCTTATCATGGTTTTGGTGCCTAAAATTCACCAATGTAACCCCTAGTTCCTCCTAGACATCCCTAGGTCATCCTAAAACTCAAGAACACCTTAGTTTATACATTTTCACCAAGACAACCCTTATTGTTTACTAGTACTCCCTTAGTCATAAAATCTCCTTAGAACATCTTAACACCAACTTTCACAACCAAATTTCGACATGGCTTCTCTAGTATATTACTACACCCAAACATTTAGTTTTTCATCCTTAAACAACCAAGAACACTCAATACCTTAAGAAAGACTCTTACACACAAAACTTCACCCAAACTACACTACATCATAATATAGTGCATAACTTAAATTGCTTGGCTCTTAGGCCCTTAAATGACTTGGCTCTTAGGCACTTAAAAGACTTGGCTCTTTGCTCCTTAGTCAAGAGTTCTAAAATATAAGCATGTTCTTTCTCCTAGGTTTTATAGCCCTTAATTAGTGTAAACTCTAAGCGACACTTACCATCTATCTAAATCTCATCCCTTAGAACAATAAAACACCTTAAGGTAAGTTATTTACCTTGTTTCTCAAACTTTTCTCTCAACTTCCTCCTTAGGTTTTCTTGAATGATTCTCGGCCAAGGACTCAAATCTCCTTGCCAATGTTCTAATCCACATTCAAATAGTCTAATTAGCATTAAGCACCATGCCTAAACTCATGGAATCCAATCTTAGGTTAAAAATGTGTTTTAAGGTATTAAGATGAATGTTTACCTTTGAAGTCTTAAGATAGGCTTGGGTATGAACCAAGGAGGACCTCCTCTAGTCCTTGGAGAATGAAAACAAGCTATTTCAAGGGATAAAACAAGATCCCATGAGATGGTAATTTTCGGACATGAAGGAAAAATGAAGGAAACTTGACTTTTCTTCCACTTTCCTTACCTTGAATGAATGAAGAACCAAATGAGCTCTTCAAACTTGATTTTCCTCCTTCAATGGAGCTTTCTCTTGGCACCGAAATGGAGCTTTTCCAGTTTTGACAAGATAGGAAGCAAGGGCTTGATCTAACTAAGAGTTATCTAAGCTTATTTTTGGAATTGGAGCTAAAATGAGTACTTGGTGAGCAAAGCAGGATGGAGGAAGTATGGGGCTGGTTCTTACGTGAATGGAGAAGGGAGGAAGAATGTGAAACCGGTGGGAAAGAAGAGAATGAAGAAGAAGAGGAGAGAGGGAAGGTTAAAAAGGTAAGATATTTGTTAAAGTAAATAGTACTCTCTTTATTTCCCTCTTCTTTTTCTAATATGGCTGGCTCATGTGGTGACTCACCACCCTTGAAAACCGGCCCCCTTGTTAAATAAGGATATTTATGGTCTTTTTTGACCAATTAGTTAAACTAAGTTGACTAAAGACTAAATTAGGTACTATTTGGGCACTATTCACAATTAGTGTACATATTTGTGAAAATTTTGATTTCCCATTGATTTAGGCATTCTAATGTGATACTAAGTAGTACAAAATTTGATTAAGGTGTAATCATGGACATTTAGCCACTCTAAACCTCCTTCTAAGACAATTTTTCAAAAATGTGCTTTAAGAGTCCTTAAAGCACAATTTATGTTTTAACTTGTTTTTGAGCTTGGTTTTCTTTGGTAATTGGTTTAACATGTCCATTAGGATGTTACTAAGGTCTCACAATGATATTTGGGTGTTAATCAAAGTTACTCCAAGCTTAAAGCATGTTTTTGCTTAAATTGCCTGTATGGCGTTTCCTTGTGTTTTCTATGGCTTAAATTGTTTACCAACGTATCTAAGGCATGTTTTAGCCTTCTTATATCTTAGTTTAACATCTAAAAACCTTATCTAGGTTTGGGGTATTTCATTCAGGAACTAACTCGTTCAAAGTATGAATCTCATAAGCACGAGCCCATTCTTCAGATTGCTACAGTATTGAGAGAATTTCGGTCCAAGTCAGATCGTTAACGACCATTGGAAGGTCGTCGTTGTTGCTCCTTAATTTTCAGAACTAATAGAAGGACTCTCTCGAACTTTGAAGGTTGACTGACTTTGTCTTGTTTTGAGAAGTGTGATTGACTCAATTGATTGTGTTAGACTATCTCAGCAACATCTTCATGCTCCAACAGTTCATGAGGCAGAGCAGAATGGTTGGGGCTTAAGTTTCTCTCCCTCTCCTCCTCTATTTGAAATATGGAATTTAACGCCATTCAACTATCTGTCTGAGCTTGAGGACAAGCCATTAGAGGATAGTTTCTACTTCAACTTCATGGAGTCCTTTCCTCCCTCTGAAGTTAACTACCAATATGTCCCCCCCTTTATGCTTCATCAAGACATTGAGGATGCCTACATCCTCAACTTTGAGAAGGAGGATTCACCGCATCCCTCCTTGTCATAAGCGGAGAGTGCCACAATTGACTTCAAGGATCCATCTCCCTATGAAGTTTATTTTCACCAAGGCTCTTCCTATGAGCCTCATCCTGGAGATGAGGATTTCTACTTCCTTGATATTGAGGAGGAGAAGCCGTCACCTAGAGGATTAAGGTCACCACCACCTGCACACCAATGATGTAAGGTGGAAGCTCAACTTTCACCCACTAAATGTGAAGGTCACATTTCTATTTGATCCAGGACCAGATTTTGAAGACAAAGTCCACCCCAGAGTTCTCTCTACATCGCTCAATGAAGAGAAGGATGCCTACATCTTTAATGTCGAAGATGAGGCTTCACCACAGTATGATCCTTGCACCAAGGATCATCAACATCAACATCCGGGCCATTCTTCAAAGTTAAATTATGCCCGCCTAACCCACTCGTTGAAGCCCACTTCAACGTTCATCTTCAATCCTAGAGGACTTCACGATGGTATTGTCTAGCCAAAGACCTTAAAAATGGGCAGCTTCCAAGAAGTAACCCAGATAAACTTTCTTTTAATTTTCTTTTATTTTGTTTTTCATTTTTAAGTTCTCCTTTTCAATTTTGTTTTTGCTAACCTTAACCTTGGTTTCTTCTAGTGTCTTATAGTGCATCTTCATGTCTACATCGTAACCAAGCTACACTACTATGAGGCTAAAGCTCAGTGTGGGGGAATTTATTCAATGCAAGCAACAACAATATAAGGGGAGTACTAGTTTCTTTCATTTTGTGTCTCTCACTTCTTTTATTTCATTTTGAATCTGTTTGCAATTGCCACTGGGGTTGGCTTCTGTGTTGTAATGCTTGTTTGTGTCCTATGTGTTATCTCTCGGTTTACTTCACGAAAAGGTCTACTGAATTCTTCCCCAGTTTGTCTAGTGAACAATGAGGACACTATTCAATCTAAGTGTGGCGGAGTGACCTTTTCAGTGAATGTGTTTAAATGCTTAATCCTCCTGCTTATCTTGTGTTTATCCAAAAATCAAAAAACTTGAATTCATATGCTTTATCGACATCTATCATGCTCATTTCTCCATTTTAGCTAGTTTTCTTTGTAGTTTTGTGTTTCATTAGTATTCCTACATATCTATTGTTTAAACATAAGGACAACCCAACTTTATTAAAAATGAATATTTTTGTGTGTTGGGCTTTTAAGCATGTCCACATGATAATTGTGGATTACATATGGACATGCTTAAGGTTTGTGTAGGATCGGCCGGTTGACTCAAACTAACTCAAGGTGTGAGTCTGTGAGATGGTTTGACTTAATCGAAGTAAGAATACTGAAGTACTTATGATATGAAAGCACTTAGTCGAATTAAGTGTGCGGAAGCGATTAACTTGAAATGAAAGTGTGACACGAACTCAGTGGAACTTATTTAAAATAACACTTGAAAGCTTGAAGGACTCAGGGAAACTAAACGAGATACACAAAATAAGTAATTTTATTTTCTGGCCAAAACAAAACAACTTACAATGCCCACTCCGTAGATGAGATCTACTTCGTGGTTTCTCACTCACTTACCCAATACAATATCTGATCAGCTCGATGACAAGTGTAGTGAAACTAGGATCTTCCTAGAAAAGGGTCTATCTAGAAGCTCTAACAATATTTGGTACGAATTTTCTCTATAAATCGGAAAGCAGCTCTCTCTCTAATCTCTTACAATCTCTGTCTCAGAAAGCGTGAATATAAACTAACTATGTAACACCCCAACTACTAACAATACACTTAACAACACCTTGCAGCGGAAATCACAACTCACAACATAACTTAAACTCCTTGGTGTTACACGCCGTTAGCCACCTACGCGGCTAACAAGGCTAACATACATACATTGTACCGGTCTGATGGACTAAACTCCCGAGCAACTACACATAAATCCCGTTCCATGTCCAACAATCATTATACACTTACATTACAGCTGTACCGAGTAATTACCAACTAACGCCGATACATTTTCGGTCTTACTACACCTATAATACATCCACAATTCTCATGACTACCACATACGAACACTACCCCGTCCTACTCTCGAACGGCTTCCAGTTCCTTGTACCTGAAAAGTATGGGAGCCCCCAAAGGGGGTCAGCACCTTTGCTGGTATGGTAATCCCGCAGCCCGCATGCTACCGGGCCACGCACAACTATTTGTCGTCTTAGCATGCGGTTGATTTATTTCAAACATGCACAAACTCACACACATATCATGCTTATAAGCAAACATCCATTAATAGAATACAGACACAAGGTTAGCACACTCAACATAACAGCACACTTCACTTTATAACATACACAACCTAATTTCACTCCTCTTAGAGTACATAAACTTCACTTAGGGAGTGCCGGGGTGATATAAACCCGAGCACAACATACATACATTTTCCTTACTTGAGTGGCGGCCTCATATAGGACCGTACACAACATACATAATTTCCCCCTAGCTCCAATAGTGATGAGGTAGGTAAGCCTTGGTTAAGCTTGTGGGTGGTTGTAATTCGAGGAGGAAGAACAACCGTAACATAACAAAGAGGGAGTCGAAGCGAACTTAGGCTTCAACACCATACCAACATTGTACATAATTTCCCTCCTAGCCCGATGTGGAGGTCGGGTGGGTAAGCTTTGGCTAAGCTAGTGGGAGGTCGAAATACAATGAAGGAAAACAACCCTAACATAACAAGATGAGAGTTAATTCACATATATATATATTAACTCCCAAACAATACGCGCGACCGGGACAACCGGATTCCTCTCCATACATACATATACTTATTAGTGAAGGGTTCCCTTATGGAACTTATCACATACATACATCACATAGTGTTACTAACTCGGTTAGACACATAAGGGAAATCATATCCCATTTTGACAAACGGATAACAGTATTCAACAACAACAACATATTAAACAAGTCACATACATCACACTTTAACCACAACATACACTAACGCACGGATAGCCGTAGTTAGAACGTTCCCGTGGGTTGGGACGTTTATTCCGAATACCGATCTCTTATGTGAACCTAAGGTCGGTTAACTATTATTTAACACATAATTGAGGTTAAGCGGTATCGGAATTGATTACGCCACAATAATGAATTACTATAAACTCATTTCATGCTTTATCTTGCAAGGTGGCAAACACACAGAAAAACACATTGGCATACAAGCCGGTGTAATCCAGTAGGACACAGGTTGCAAGAAAACCATACCTGTCACCAAGGTCCACTCTATTGCGTTCTCTTAGGTTCCTTGAATAACCTTTGAACAACTGGTAACATTACATTTGTTTCCATTAAATCGGGGCAATACAATTGTTAAACGACTAGTGCGCCCATAGTTAACCCCGTTATCCCGTTATACTTAATTTTACTCTCGTGATCTTAAGTTCACAACTCTCACATCAAACCTAACAATTGTTTACACATTTTAAGGCCTTTAAATGTCACTAAACAAGGCCTAAACATCATCCAAAACCATTACCATCCAATCCCCTATCATTAGAAGGCTGAAGCACACAAAAATGGAGTTCAAAAGATTATCGGTCATTTTAAAATCAAAATATACATAAACATATGCCAAAACATGTCAAAACAGATAGTACTCGAAAAGAGGAATCCAACGCCGCAAACGGCACTCAAAACGGAGTTCAAACGAAAAAGTTATGCAAAAACAAAGGTTGGTCCGAACATGCGTCCGACCTTGCATGTTCGGACATAAGTCGAGAGTTCTGAAAATTTTCCGTCGTATGATGTCCGAACTTCAATGTTCGGACACATGTTAGGACATACCGAAAACTGCAAAATCCATTACGGAAAACAACTAGAACCAAGCCACAAATCCCCCACAAAACATACATAACTTATAGTAGCAAAATAGCCCATCGAAAACACATTTCCACGGGGTTTTAACGCATCATACACACATTAAAATCAACCAAAAACATCACCAAATCAAAGAGTCAAAAACACTCATTTTCTACCAAAATTTCGCCATAACCTCCCCATAAACTCTACACATTCATCCTCATCAATTTCCATCATTTTCATCCCTAATCTAGCCACACCCTTTCAAGGGTCCTAACAGCACTTAACACAATCCTCAAATTCATCAACAACAATACAACCACCATAATCTCAATGAACCACAATATCAATCTCAAACTTAAAACATTTGGCTCTTAAGGCCCTCAACTCACATTAATTCACAAACCTCTCCAAACCAATTAAACACATTCCAACATACATTTCAATCCACTATTTTGGGTTTATTAATTTGTTTACCCATCCCAAACACTAAAACAATTTGGAACAAGGTTTAAGGTGGATTCCTTACCTTAATTTCACAAGCCTCCTTAATTCATCTCTTGCTCCTCATCTTCTCCAAAATTGGTTAAGAGGGTATGGAGTTTCCAAACTCCATCCCAACATCCAAGAACACATAAATACCCAATTAATTATCTAAACCCTTGGAATATCTTAATTCAATCAAAGGCTAGAACACAAAGTTAGGGTTTACCTTTTTGAAGCTTTTAAGAGGGATTCTCACCCTTGAATCAAGAGGGAAACTACTCCACCATTGAAGGGTCAATTTGGAGCTCAAGAACAAGAAGAAAAACAAGGTAAGAGAGAGAGACAAAATCGGTTACCACTATAAGATGGAGAAAATGAGGTTTTTCTTGGAGATTTTTACCTTAGGAGAGAGAGGAGACTCCAAGCTTCAAGAATATGTCATTTTCTCTTCAAATGGGAAAAACCCATGGAGATGAAACTCATCCTTTTGAAATTCCGAAAAGAGGGAAAGGTAGAGAAGGGAGAGAGTTCAAATATGTAATTTGTTTTGCATTTGGAGCTTGGAGTTGGCTAGAGCATGAGGAGGAAGATGAGAAGCCATGGAAGGAGAGGGGAGAGCTGCACAATCGGCTGCAACCAGGAGGGAGAAGAAAGGAATCGTGGAGAAGAAAGAAAGGGAGGAAAGAGAAGAGAGGAAAAGAAATAAAGGAGGAAAAAGAGTGTGGTGGGGTATAAGTTACTTTTTGCTTTTTGACTTATTTAATTAGCTAACTAGTCAAGTGTGAGGGGCTGTCTACATTAATAAAAACCGGCCCACTAATATATACACACTGGAACGTTTTTCGTCTTTTACAGAAAACGCCCATTAATTTACCCGGTTTTAGCACTATTCACTAACCGGGTCCGTTTTCCGGAATTTTCTCGTTTATTTAATTTTAATGGTTATTATACTCCCACTAATGTTTAATTATTGTTACATAATCAACTATTATTTTTACGGGGTCATTTAACTGTTTAAAATCACGTTTTCGGATTTTCTCGAAAAACGCGTTTTAGGACTCCGTTAGTGTTTTTACGCATGGTTTGAATCCGTTTTCTTCCGGAATTTTCCCACATGTTATTAATGTGTAATTAAGGTATAAAAATACATTTATCACTCTAACGAAGGTTATGTACCTCCTAAAATAATTAAATACGCGGTTTCACGTTTTGTGACTTTTATGCATTTTCTTATTCTTTTTGGTTTTTATTTCTTCACCAATAATCTTAAGGACTTAATTAGCCTTAGAAAATTATAATTTCATAGTTAATTAACATATTAAGGTTTGGGGTATTTCAAACTATTACATTCCTATTTATACTAATTCTAAGTACAACGGCTAAGGGAGTCAGTTCCGAATTTATTGGAACTAACTTAGTGGATGCGTGTAGAGAAATAACGTGCCAGTCTTAGGCCGCAAACTTTAGAGTCGACTGAAGCAGTCTTGTGACCGTTAGGGTGTTTGCGCATTGACGCATCCGTTCCTTAATTGTCGTAACGGTGTGACTGAGTCCTTCGTGCTTCTTTGTTTGTACAGACTCTGTTGTGCTTTGTGTATGAGATTCCTTCTTTATATTTTGTCGAGGGCGAGTGACTCCGTCAAGGTGATTGACTATCTCAACAACATCTTCATGCTCCAACAGTTTCCACCTTGTTGCTGATGATAGCAAACTATCATGAATCCCGATTGAGTTGATTGAGGAAATCCTGAAAACAAAAACACAAAGAGCTAGGGGAACCGACCCTGTCGAAGTTCCCCCTTAAACAAGGCAGATAGGATAACAATCGAGTGACTCCATTGTGGTTTTAATACCCCGGATCTAAAAATGGTGATTTAATTATTCTAATCTGATTATATAAGGCCTAATAGCTCTTGGAGAGTTTTGGTAAGGAGAATAAAACCAAAAGAAAAGAGAAAATGCGTAAAACACGAAAAACGATAAAACGCGCATTAAATGAGTGTAAGAGATATATGATCTCGTTAGGGTCCGAGATGGATTCTTAAGGCTTAGTTGTGCCTAATTAGTATATGGGAGTGATTCCCGAAGAAAACGGATCCAAATAATGGATTAAAATGCTAACGGAGTTTTAAAGCACGTTTTTCGAGAAAACCTGAAAATGTGACTTTAAGTGGTCAAACGGACCCGTAAAAATTATAGTTGATTAAATAACTATAATTAAGTATTAATGGAAAGCTTAATAACCATTAAAAATAAAGAAACGAGAAAAATCCGAAAAATGGGCCCCGGGAGTGAATAGTTTCGAAACCGGGTAATTAAAACGAGCGTTATTCGAAAAGACGAAAAAACGACTCGGGCTATTAATATATATGGGCCGGTTTTAATTAGTATGTTCACACACATTAATAAGCTTGTTAGCTTATTAAGTCACAAGATGACAAATAAATAAAGTAAAAAGGGAATAGTAAAAAAAAGATACTTTACTTACTCGCTCACCTCCTTCCTTCTTCTTTTACGATTCCCAACCTCCTCTCTCTGTATTCTCTTCTTCCCCAGAGAGCTCCATGGCGATTTCATCAGAGAGCAACAGCCCATCTTCATCCTCTCTTTTCTTACTCGACACAACACCAAATCACATAAAATTTGTACCGTTGGATTCCCCTTGTTGAGAGCAACATTTTCCACCCTTCAAAAACTTAAAACCCTCATTTTCATTTCCATGATCGTAGCCTCTGTTGAAGCTTAAAGAGGTGTTTTGAGTCTCCTTCATCTCCTAAGTACTCCAAGGTAAAAATAAGCTCAAGTCTTCCATCTTTCTAGCTTATTCTTGCTAAATCAAAAAAATGCCCACATTGAACTTGGCTTCATTTTTCAGCCGGTTTTGTTCTTCAACAGAGGGGTGAGATTTTGCTAGCCTTTCAGTTCAAAGATGGCACTCAAGAGAGCAAGGTAACTCCTTAGTGTTAAAGCCCTAAAACTAACTCTTGAAATATTAATTTGGTGAGAAACGTGAGAATTAAACAAACTTGTTATGTGTGTTTTTGGGGTTACGATTGTAGTTGGCAATCTATACCTCTGTTTGGTGTGGAACAAGAAGAAAAAGAGAGAGGGCAAGAGAAGGAGGAAGAAGAGAAAAGGAAACAGAAAAACTAGCAAGGTAATAAACTAACCTTGGGTTGGTTTTGTTCTCTATAAACAGATTTTTGAATGTAAATAAATGACCTTGTTAGTGTAGTTGTGATGCTACAATATTGTCTGATAAGTGGAGCTATTTTAAGAGGGTTAAGTGTGGATAATAAGCCTTGAGGCTAACTAGTACATATGTGAAAACAGAGAGGAATTTAATGTGCTGTTGCAAGGATTTTAAGGTTTGTCATAACAGGGATGTTAAACTGATCTTGGTGAGCTATTTAGTGTTGTGAGAATGCTTAGGAATGTAGACAAACCTTGTCAAAATTTGCCTAGGAATGTATGGGCTTGAGTGTATTGATGCGTGAGGTTGGAATGGTGAGAAAGAAAGGATAGAAAACTGCAACAGAAACAAGAGACTAGAGTCTGTAACAGATGAGGAAATTACAGTGAATGGGTTTTGTAATAGATGAAGGTATAAGTGGTTTAGGTTAGTTTTGAATGCCCAAACAATGTCAAAACATGCTAGAATATATGTAGGAAGAGTGGGAAAGAGGTTGGTATAAGTTTAGAGTTGAAATATAATCAAAAACAAGAAGAAATCTCACTTCTGCAAGTGGTCCGGGTCTGTAAACAAGTACAGAAACCCGGACCAGGGCTAAAACACGGCAGAATGTTGTAACAGAGGAGTGGTCCGGGTTTACAAACCAGGTCACAAACCCGGACCACCCCTAAAATGCACCCGAGAGGTTTATGAATTAAGGGTCTGGGTTTGTAAACTAGCATGTATACCCGGACCAGTCATAAATTACACCCGAGAGTGACCAGAAGCAGTGGTCCGGGTTTGTAAACCCGGACACAAACCCGGACCACCCCATTTTCTTCACAGAAACCATTTTAAAGCCATTCTAAGGTAGGAGCTTGATGGGTAATGATTGTATAAGGTAATTATGACTAGATTAGTGATGTTTAAAGGTCATTAAGAGTGTAAACAAGTTTGAGAGGTGAATGAGAAAGTTGTGAGTTTAAGAACACGTGAAATAAACTAGTAATAACGGGATAACGGGGTTAGTTCGGGAGTATTAGTTTTACATACCGTAACGCCTTAATGTTAATATAAACATTTGAATGTTATCAGTGGACCAAGTGCGAACCTAGCATGGTGAGAACTCACGGTAAAGCTAACCCCGGTGAAAGGTATGATTTTCTCATACTCCGCGTGCTAACCGAGTTACGTAGATTTGTGTGTTTGTGTGCCGGCTTAATCAAGATTAAAGCATGAAAATAATCCATTGTTTGATTATGTATGCCTTGTTGTATGTTGAATGAGCTAACATACTTGTATGCCGGTGTGGTCTAACATAGAGTAAAAACCGACTCATAGTGAGTAACGTTTGGCTAGAGACCCATAGATCGGTCGATGCTTATGATAATGAAAACGTGCAAACACACAAACTATCCGTTAAAGTATAACGATAACGCAAACATATGAACTCCCTAGGATGTGAGGAGAAGTACGGGTTGAGTAAATACCCGATAACGGTTAGAAAACCATATTGAAACAATCCACGAAACAAATGAGAGTGGAAAGATAAGTGAACCTCCTTCAAGAGGATTAAAGATAGTTCGAAGATGTGAACTAGTAAAGAAGGTAAAGAGACCTAAGGGATTAGTAGCTCCCTTGAGACATGGTCGACCTCCTATATGAGGATTTTACTGATTTAAGAAAATAACCGGAAGTATGATTAAGTGGAATGTATGGGTAACTCTTAAAACCTAAGGTTAACCGAACTTAAGTAATGTTCCCAAAGTCATTAGAAACATCAGAGTGATGCTTCTAGACTAACATACATAATATTATTATAACTCCGAGAGAGGAGTGTATGGGGATGTAAGTAGTCCGAGAGTAGTCGGACCTATGTAAAAGAGTTAGGAACTAAGAGCGAGTTCCGAGAGCTAGTTGAACCTTCCCACCATGCTAGTCCCAGAGTAGGGTCGAAACCGGGGAAGTAAGACTATGCTCGAGAGCCATGAGTTTTGGCCTGAGAATGTATTAAGAGTAAAACGTGACGTAGGAGGCCTGTAGCGTCTCGAGAATCTACAATAACTTGAGTATAAATAACCCAAGAGTGTGGGTGAGATAACGAGTATGAATAACCCAAGAGTGTGGGTGAGATAAAGAGTATAAGTAACCCGAGAGAATGGGTGATAATAAAATGAGTAACCTAAAAGAATGGGTGTGTATATGAATAAGTAACCCGAGAGAGCGGGTGAGATATTGAATGAGTAAACAAGGCATAGTGAGGTATAACCCTCAAGGCCTAAGAGTAAACTGATACATCTAACAACCTTGTTATGTTAGTTAGGAATTGTGTTCCGTGATTGGATGTAGATTCCTTGAGTAATACACATACATATTGTATTGCTATGATGCATGTTGTTTGACTAAAATGAACTCCATGTATATCCGACAAAAGTAGTCGGTGTACCCCGGTTAGCGCTCAGGGTATGCGAATTTCATATGCAGCGTTAAGCTGAGCCCCTAGGGGCAACGTTTTTATTTTTCAGGTTCACCGAAGATGTTACCGTTCGAGAGTAGGACGGGGTCGGTGGTTTGCATGGGTAGTTAGATTTAATTACTTATGTATTGAAAGAGGTGTAAGACCGAATATGTTGTCGGCATCCATATATTGTAGACTCGGTATAGTAAAGAAATGATTTGAGTATTGTATATGTATTGTGTACTCGGTTGTTCCAGTTCATCAGACCGTTACGGTATGTAAGAAAGGCCTGGTTAGCCATATGGGTGGCTAACGGCGTTGTTTCACCCCTCATGGTAATTAGAGTTCCGCTGCGTGAGTAAGAGCATTTAGTGACAGTTTAAGAGGTAATGACGGGCTTAACGGTTGGGGTGTTACAGTGGTCCCCCTTAATCGTTGAAAAAACTTCAAGCAAGCAGAAGCACAAAAGAAAAAGTAGAGTAATCACAGAATCAAATTAACTAGTAGCAGAAATTTTAAAGGCAGTACAAAAAACAACTAGAGTTGTGCGTACACCAGACGGGATTCACCGCTTCCCCCTTTTGCTTTCATCAGAGGGAAGCCTTGTAGTTAGTGAGAGTTAGTTGCAGTATTCATGAACAATCCAAAAAACAATGTTTAGAACTTACAAACATCCTAAGTTCTAGCACTATACACATACATGGGGTAATCTAGGGATTTGGGATGGGGATAACTACAGTGGAAAGGTCAAGGAGGGCTTCCTGCATCGAAGTCACAGCCATCTCAAGCCTAGTGAGTCTCTCCATCATTCTTGAGGTGCTCTGGGCCAACTCTCCTGCCTGAGTGATGAGTCGGTCGACCTTCTCCATAAGTTGAAGGAGTCTGTATGAATCAGCCATCTCCTGTGTAGTGGAAGGTGTAGGCGTGACTGGAGTGGTCGGAGGAGGCAGCAACTGTGATTTGTCGATGGAGGTGAGCCTGTTTAGATATCGGAGGTTGATGGTGTCTATTTCCTCGATGGACTCTGGCGTCGATTGCCCCAGCGGTACCTGAAAGTATTTAAACACCCTAGGAAGCTAGAAGACATAGCCTAGGGAGTGCTTGGGAGTATCGACTGAGTGGACCAGATGATTTAGAATTAAGAAGGCCAAATTGAGAGAGTGACGGTTCAGGATGCAGTACATGATGGATAAATCGAGAGAGTTTACCAACTGGTTACCTTTTTTTCGGGGGACAATGATTTTAATGACAAGAATATGAAGGAGTTGGTGGAGAATGGAAAGATCACCTCTTGGTATCAGAGACCCCACGTTTCTTTTTGAAGAGAAAAAGCGATTGATTTTATTGTGGGGGACTCCGGGGATGTCAGGAAGGACTCCTTTGTCATAAAACTATAGACCAGTGAGGGACTCCAAGAACTTCAGATAGTTTTGAAAGATGAAAGAAAATAGCGGTGGAATTAACAAAAGACTGTGCCGCACCATTTCGAATAATAAGATTTTGATAGAAATCGAGGGACTCTTGCAAGAACCACTCAGAAACTTCCGAAAACAAGTGTGTCCAACCCTGAGCCTCTAGCATTTTGACAAGATCTCCAAGATTAGTGGAAAGTGCCCAAGAGAAGTCGAGGAATTTACCTTTAACAAGATTGCGATCCGCAGCAGGATCGGAGAGCATGTAGCGTTGAGAGAAGGGGTCTATCTTGGCACTACGACGTTATGGCTTTGGAGGCTTCTAAGACTTGGTCGAAGTAGCACCGGTGGAGGTATCATGACTGACAGCGGGTGCCGTTGCTAGTTCTTGAACTGGGGAGGATTCACCGGTGGCAGAGGAGACTGTGGGTGACAATGCAGGCGAGGGTTTATGGCTAGAGCGTAGGACACGTTTGACTGTAAGGCGTTGGGCTGTGGATTTTCATTTTTGGGGTTTAGGTTTAGGAGATTGTGGTGGAGTTAGGGTTACGGATTTTTCGGGTGATTGTTGGGGGGAGTGTGTGGGTTCTCTAGCAGGTTGTTCTGGGTCAGGGTTTGGCTGTTGTGGTGGCGGGGATGATGACGGCGGTTTGGCTGGTGGTGGAATGGTTTTGATTGGGGTTATTTCCTCGGCGTCGATCTCAATGACCTCTGTCGGGACGGCGGATGGAGGTGTGGGTTGCGGGAGGGGTGCGGGTGGGCTGCGGTGGTGTTGCGGTTTTTGTGGGAGAAGTGGTGTTTTCATGGTGGTGGTTTGTTGCGGTGTAGCCATGGACTGAAGGTAGGCTTGGAGGCGAATTGGATCTTGGAAGATTTCGGCTGGTATGGTGACCCCGTTGAAGTTAATTCCGGCCATGGTAATTGGTTGGGTGAGTGTAGTGGAAAGAGAAAGTGGGAATAGCTGGGAATGGTGAGGCTAGTTATAGGCTGAGTGGGTCAGCGGAAGGGGCAGAGTTTTTTAGTTGTGTGTGTCAGTGAGTATGGTTGAGGCGCGAGAGATCAACGGCAGGGATTTTGCAGAGCAGGTGGGGATCGCTGACGTGTGTGTATAGTGACAGAAGCATAGAATCGTGCAAGCATAACACAGTTCACATAATTATTCACAAACATGGACTAACTCAATGCAACTCAAAGGATAACCTGCTGACAATTGCGTCAGGAGATGCGACCGCCTAGGTGGACGGAGTCAATCCAATTGCAGATCGAATAAGAGCCTTAAACAGTGTTGTAGGTAAATGTTTAGTAAAAATATCTGCAAGTTGATCTTCTGTGGGGACAAAGTCAAGTTGGATTAGCTTTTCCTCGACGCAGTCCTTCAAGAAGTGGAAGTGAATTTCAATATGTTTGGTTCTTGAGTGTTAGACTGGGTATTCTAAGATTTTTATGGTGCTCTTGTTGTCATAAAATATTGGAATTTGGGCTTGTGTAATGTGGTAGTCTTGCAATTATTGTTTCATCCAAAGGAGTTGAGAGTAGCATGCTGCAGTAGAGACATACTCTGCTTCAGCTGTGGAGAGTGCAACAAAGTTTTGCTTTTTGGAGGACCATGAAACAAGACAAAGACCGAGAAATTATGCATTACCTTTTATACAGGCTTCCCAGACTGTGTCTGTGTCAAAGTTTGTGTCAGGTAGGCCAACCACCAAGTCCTTACTCTTAAGTTTATTCAGTAACCGGTGATTTACGTGACCGAGTCTGGTGTGCCAAAGCAGGTGATTATGAAATACCCCGAACTCAAATATAGGGATTAAAATTAATCTAATACGTATTTAAGGGCCTAATGGCACCTAATTAATACTGGTAAGGAAAAATAAATCCAAAAAGAATAAATAAACGCTTAAAAAGCGGAAAACGCTAAATAAGCGTTAAATAACCATAGGAGGTATGAGACCTCGGTTAGAGTATTATATGGATCCCAAAGGTTTAATAAGACCTAAATAATATATGGGAACGACTCCCGAAGAAAACGGATCCTTAAAACGGATTAAAATCACTAACGAACCTTAAAGCGCGTTTTTCGAGGTAACCGGGAAAATGTGACTTTAAGCGGGTCAAATAGACTCGTAACAATTTTGGTCAACTAAATAATCATTAATAAATATTAGTGAAGCTTTAGAACCAATAAAATCAATAAAACGAGAAATTAGTAAAAACTGTCAAAAACGGGAAGTTGTGGGGTAGAAACATAAATAGACCAAACTTATGTGTCCACTTTTAAAATAAAAAGTGAAGTTGTGTGTGTGTGTGTGGTGCCAGTCGGCCCCCCCATCCCCCTCTCTCACACCCTCACTAACTCCCTCTTATTTTCAAAAAACAAAAAAAAACAATAAAGTAAACTCTCACCTTACTTTATTACCCCACACTCTCACATTCTCTCTCTCCAATCTCTCATTTCTCTCACGCGAATCCCCCTCCCTCACTCTCTGATTTTTCCTTCTTCTACCTCCCAACCGATGGCCATGGTGAATTGAGAGAAACCACAAAAACCCCTACTTCTCTCCTCTTGTTACTCCATCAAACCTCCTCCAAAAATTGTAAAAATTACATCATTGTAATCCTCTCCTCAAGAGCAACATTTCTATCTTTCCAAAATTCGAAAACAACAACTTTCATCTCCATGGGTATGGAGCATTTGGAGCTTCAAGACCACCATTAGAACCACCTCATCCTCCTTGTTCTTTTGAGGTAAAAATCTTCTTGAAACTCCATCTTTTTCTAGCCCTTAAGGGCAAAACGAATTTGGCAACTAACCTCTTGTTACCCCTTGTACTCTAGCCGATTTTGGCCTCATTGGTGGAGTGGGAATCTTGTTCTTGAGCCACTCCAAGCCTTATTTGCACCCTTGCAAGGTAATGAAAATTCTAAACCCTAAAACCTACATTAAAGCTTAAATAATGTTTAGGGTTAGTTTTAGTATTGAAATGGTATGTATGTATGGGTTATAATGATAGATTGGGTGAAGTACTATAGCCGGTAAGAGAGAAGGAAGAAGAAGAAGAGAAGAAGGAGAAAGAAATCTAGAGAGAGAGAGGAGAAACAAGGTAAGAATGCTTTTTGTGTAGCCTTGTACATATATGTATGTAACAGATTTTTGGAAGTTGAAATTAGTAATGAAAATGTTAATGTAGTAGTAGTGTAAAGTGTAGGAGGATATGAGTATTTTGAACCTTTAAAAGACAATTAAAACTTGTTGAAACATGGATGGGAATTAATGTTTGAGTGCGGGAATTTAATGTTGTTAGTGTGGTATTTTGGGTATGAGAGAGGGGAATATTGATATTGACTATAAACAGGTGGTGTGGATCATTTATGTGAGTAAAACAATGTGGTGAGAGTGTAAAATTATAGGGGAGACCATGTCAAAATTGGTCTAGGAATCTGGGGACTTAGTTGTGTAAGAAGAGGAAACAATCTAGGTAGTAACAAGGTGTACTTGGAGAGCTTAGAGTGCAGTTAACCACTTTGTAACAGAATTGAAAAGGAGTTGAGTGGGGAGAAGAACTAGGATGTAAAGGAATGCATTTTGAATGCTAGGAGTGGCATTAGTTGAAGGAATGTTGGAGGATAGAGATTAAGGTGAAAACCTGTAGCAAGAAGTATTGGATTTCATTGGAGGAATTAGGAAGAAGGAGAGTATAAGACTTAGTAAAACGAATGTTGGACTTGGGTATAGATGTTGTAATTGCTTGGAGATGTATTTGGGATGCTAGTAATGGTATGGGTAATAGGAGTATTGAGTGTTAGAGGTTGGAACCAAAAATCTGTAGCGTTGAAGGATGAAAAACTGTTGTAAGTATGGAAAGGAAGTGAGGAAATTGTGTAAGTTGTTTGATGGATTTAGTAATGGATTTGGTGGATGAATTAAGGTGATTTAGAATGTTTAAATAGTACTAAAACATGTTAGGATGTATGTAGGAAGATTGGGGAAGCAATGGGTGAAATTGGGAAAAGAAAATAAGGGCTGTAGCAAGGTTCTGCTACCGTCCGACCCAGAGCCTGGGTCGGACCGTGGGTCGGACAGGCCTTGAGTAACGACGGTATACCGTTCTGGAATGGTTCGACCTAGGGCCGTGGATCGGACGTGGGTCGGACAGGCAAAAAAAAAATTCAAGGTCGAAGCTCCTGACTTCGTCCGACCCAGAGTCTGGGTCGGACAGTGGGTCGGACGGAGCTTGGACGCGGGACCGAAACCTTCTGGAACGGTCCGACCCAGAGGGTATGGGTCGGACGGAATAGTGCTGGGTCGGACGGGAAGAATTTCAGAGAACGGTAATCTACTGGAATGGTCCGACCCAGGGCTTGGGTCGGACGCTGGGTCGGACGACCCATAACTTACAAAAAAAAAACTATAGGATTATAACTAGTGTATATAATATATATGTATGTATATGTACACCCACCTATACACATGTATATATATGTAGGTAAACCATGGATAAGTAATGAAAAGAAAGTAAATGAAATATAAGTGTAAAGAATGTAAAGACTTAGTAAGTATGAATTAGGGAATGTAAGAGTAATCGAATTGAGTTCGTGATAGTTAGAGTAATCATTCGATTATATGTATATCATAGGAACTTGATTTGTGAACACCGGAGGAACGTTGGGATACAAGTACAACGGTGAAAGGTATGATTTCTTCATGCCCTGTATCCTAATCTGGTTACCCCGATTTGTGTGCTTATTTGACCACCTAATAAGATAAATGCATGAATCGGATTATATTGCACTTACTTGTGCTTGTTTACATTGTTCTCGATATTTGTCTTGAACAATAGTTTGTATAATTCATGAAATATATGAATGATGATGAATGGTATTCGAATCTTGTATTGTACTTAAGTATTGTATTGTATTTTGTATAAATGAGTATTGAGCATTGTAGTTGTGTATGTGGCTTGTATGAATGACTTCTGCTAATTCCTAACTACCTAACTCCTAACTTAAGTGAGTAAATTGGAATGAGTAGAAGTCCGATATAGCTTCGGCCACGCGTGAGGATGCGGAGTCACAAGAGGTTGGCTACAATTCCTGACTCTTAAACTGGTCCGCGGCCCAAATCCCTTAAGTGGGTAGCATCCCGGATTGGTGAGTCAAGTAAATCCCGGAGGTGGGGCGGAGTAGTCCCCAGGGCCGGAGGTCCCGATGACTTAACATGAGTAAGAGTAAGAGTAAGTAAGTATGTATGAGTATGTATGCGGATGTATGAAGTAACGAGTAAAAGAGTAATCTCCACCCGATTAACCCGGGTGGACCAATGAAGCTAACAAGTATTGTATATTGTGTATGTAATGTGTATGTGTAATTCGGAAAAAGGTAAGTGTGTATTGGATGGTTTATGTTGTACTTCTTGAATGTAATGAAGTGTATGCATGTGTGTATGTCTTGCGTAATGTATTGTAATATTGTGTATAAGAGCATGTATGCATGTATGTTTGTATGAAAATGAACTGCATGTATTCGACCAAGTGGTCGGCGTACCCTCACTAGTACGCGGGGTATGCGGTTATCATGCGCAGCAAAAGCTCACCCCCTAGGGGGAACGTTTTTAGTGTGCAGGTACCGAAGTGGATGTGGTCAAGGTAAGAGACCGGAGGCACACCCTTGTATTTAGAAGCAAGTAGCTTGTGAGGAACGGGTAGTAAGTAGTCTCTTAGTGAGTACGTATGAACTTGGAAGAGGTAGTATACTTGTATAAGGATCTTAGTAAACTCGGTATGTGGATTATATTGTATTGTATTTAAAGTATTGTATCGAATGGAAGATTGTAGCATTTATTGGTATACGGAGTGTGTATGGTGAGTATGTAACACTCGGGATTCCGGTCCATCAGACCGATGCTGTATGTAGAAGAAGTAGCCTTGTTAGTCACGTGGGTGACTAACGGCATTGTATCACCCACTGTATGTAAGTATGTATCCGCTGCGTGTATCTGATGTGTAAGGAGATTGGACGGTAAGCATTGCATTAATGGTAGGGGTGTTACAAAAAGTGGTATCAGAGCGAAGTGTCGCTCTGATGACTGGAAATACCGAGTCTAGGAAATACCGAGTTAGGAATTAGAAGCTTAGGGCTAAGGGCTGAGTGTTAGCATTAGAGAGATGCTAGTTAGGAACTACCGGTGAGTACCGGATACCTACAACACCAGACCCGCCCTCCACAAGCCCATTGTATAACTTGGGAAAGGACGCCAGAGAGAAGAAAAGCCTTCTCATACTCGGGAAAAACCGATCTTGCAGTTGTGAAGCAATCACACGGTAAACAAGAACCGACACGTAGTAGATTCCAAGAACTGGAAGTCCCGGAGATAGATATCGGTTGAACCACAACACCCGCACTTAATAGCGGTAGAATGAGCACTCCAACCACGAGGAGGCTGCAACTCACAACAGCATGGGGCGACGTGCTTAGCAGTCGCGAAACCTAGCTAGTCAACCAACAGCAGGAAAGAAGCACTAACCGTGCAACGGAATGGAAAAGGGAGCAGTAACGGAACCCGAGACACAAGTCTACGGGATAGTGATACTTGAATAATACCACCAACGGTATGCTAGCCGACTAAGGACATAGTCGGAAGCGGTTAACTCCAAAGCTACAACGCCACTAAGGTTGCAATACCTGGCCAATATAGCTCAGACAACTACAAGAACAACCATGAGATATAATCCAATAGGACTACAAGAGTAGTGCCTAAACAAGGAAGGCTCAGTAACCACCACAGATGTGTGGGAGCGAGCCACAAGGAACGACACTAAACCAAATAGAGTGGGAATCTCCAAGGATTGGAGAAGTACCCAGAGCTACGACAGCCATGTCTAGACCACCAAGAAGCTACCTAAGGGATCGAGTATACCAATTATAGATCGATAAGATCGAGGGAAGAGTCAACAAGACTATCAAGTACCAGTGAAAACCATACCGTGACTGGTGTAGGTTTACCCAAAAACCACCAATACCACGCACTTGCCACGGCAAGTGCAGCAAGGACAGAAACATACAGAGGAACTCTTACACGTCACAAGTACATAGTAATGTGTTGTGACCATAATGAAACAATTACTGGATCACAAATCCTGACGCTGAAAGAATGGAACCTTGGAAAGGCCTAACGGCCCGACCACTGTATTTAGAACATACCAGTCAGCGAGAAGCTGGACTTGGTCAAGATTTCGAACATGGCTATGCCATGAAGAACTTCTTTTAACACCGAACCATAGTTTTCAAACCAAATTTTCTTTCAAAACCACAAACCTTCTTTTAAACCCTTGGATTTTAAAAACCGAACCAACATGATTACGGTGAGTATCATAGAATGATACAAGAGGAGTTGGCAACAGAATACTTCACCTAGGCGTGTGACGAACACTACGAGTGTACCCGTTACGGGATGTGGGACAACCGCACTCCGAAGGAGCTTGCGGGCCCGACACATAGTTGTGTAAGTTGTAACGTATCAATATGGTACCCCACGTATGTATACATGTAGTGTGCGACGCACGGGAAGTAGTCAACTCCGTTCTACGGACCATGAGTGAGTTCAAATCAGAACAGCTGGACACCTCAGACGATCAAGTATCAAGGAACTCAGGGAAGCCATCTGAAGATGAGGAATAAGAACGAGGAAGTGCAAAGAGCACATACTTGTAAGTATAGACATTGGATATGTCTCAAATAATCCAAGCAATTACCTGACAGCTGGATGGAATGCCCAGCCTAAACACAGTAAGGCGAATGCCTAACGTGAACCTAACAACGCTCAATAAACGGGGTGGAGTTCCCAAGAGCAACCCCAAGATTACCACAAGTATAATCCATCATTGAAGGGGATGTCAAACCTAGTCTCAAGCACTGGGAGCAAGTACAGACGGTCTACCCAACGACAGGGGACGTTATAACCCAAAAGGGGAATAACTTAACTACAATACCGCAAGGCGGTATAATGATAACATATCGTAAACATTAGCCGGAGGTAACGGCATAATCTAACAACACCCAGGAGCAATCCTTGAGGGTGACTGGATTAACAATAGTCAAACAAAGCGTCAAGACAAGAATACAGGAGAAGGAACGAGCACTCGGTTAAGACACCGAAGGGATTTCACTTGACAGGAAATACCCTAGTCTACAAAAGGCACTGATCAGCACCAGATTGCCTAAGAATCTCCTATGAACGGAAGCGTGATGTCACGACTTACCATGGAGCCCAGTAATACCTCCAACCTATGGGGTATACAAGGAGTGGAAACATGTATAAGTAGCCTACAAAGAGCATAGCTCGCAGCAATTCGACTTAAAGCCATAAATCGACTACGTTATACCATTTGATAACAAGACTCACAAGAGATATTGTCTCATACGACAAGAAATCAACAACTGGACCATCAATTCAAACCCAACATCCTGAGTGGCTTAGAGTAATGGCCAACTCAGTGTCATTATTACTAGAGCATCAGTCTAGTATACAGTCAACAAGCTTTTAATTACCGCCATGCCTTCTGTAGCAATGCTAGCACAGAGGCATAAGAATCATGATAATGCCAACATTGGCCTAGTCCACACTTGGACACTACGAGAAACCCAAGGGAAGGTACCCCTCGTTACCGAAGACCACCAACGCGGTGATGATGTGAACCTTAGAAAAGGCTTCCATCTACTATAACAATTAAGCCCACGCAATAGATATTGCCAAGGGGCGATGGAATAAGGAAATGAGATTTCCAAACCATTACGACTTAAAGGAGTAAGCATACTCCATAAGCACCCAAACATGTGGTGGACCATTGTGTAAACACCAACATAGCAAACCTTGTCATTAGACCTATGAGTGGAGACAAACCCCTCAACGAGAACTTTCATTTATCAGCGATAGAATACTCTCAATTGGAGAACGGGACCAGAAAACCCTTGAAGTTTCTTGGGATGTCCCGGTGATGTACATACAAAAGTAAAACTACACAGCGGGAACCTATAACCGATGCTCGGCACTGGGAAGATAATAGTTGTCAAGAGCAATCAATGCGTGTGCACATTGCACACCATGAATGACCAACGCTCAAGAGAGCTTGTAACCCGATAAACCACTTCATCCTCGGGCAACCAAGATACTCGGTGAGTTGTATCATAAATGATGAGGGAATGTGAGGTAAGCTAACCTACACACGAAACCTAAAATGGAAGAACATCTCCACATTGGGAGGATATTAATATTGCGGTATGCTACGACAACCGTCATACACACGAACATTGGAAACCCCAGGGTATTCATACCATAAGGGAATGGTGCCAATGACAATGGCAATGAGTAAAGAGAAACTATCACAGTAACAGAAACAGTAAAAACGATGTTGTATAATGAGTAAGAATACGGTGCACAACAAGCGACTGATATGAAGAAGTAGCAGATAATGACACGGAGTATAAGTACGAGATGACAGGCAGAAATATTCCTTCCTATCACATAAGTGACTTACTGTCAAGCGTTTACGCCTCTGCACTCTGTATGACTGAGTGTTTTGGCATTGCACTTGTTCAGCTAAGGATCTAATGAGATGGCTAGGGATATGGAGGATGTAAACCGTAGTAAATCTTTCCTTTCACCACGAACATGGCACTAGCCAATTGAGCAAGCTTAGCAACAAACCGTGCGGCCTAAGGCCAAAGAAGCACGAAGAGTGTACAACACACTAACAATCACAAGATGTGAATTCCATTGGAGTAAAAGGTGAAAGGAGACATATCAAAGTCACTAGGACCGATGCATAGAAATGCAAGGTTGTACAAGTGAAGCACACTTGTACTGAACCAGAAGAACTGGTATAATTTAGAAGCTAGTGACAACAGAGGAAGCACTACAGTTAAGTGGTGACTTAACCTCGCCTGACAAAAGTCGGAGGAACTTAACGAATAATCGTGGAAGCACGAATAACATGTGCAATAGATTACCAGAGAGCTGGTTATAAATCGTAAACTCATTGAGTTCAAACACGGTAAAAGAATACCGCATTTGTTTAGTAAACCTTATTCCCATAATAGACGGATAAGAAGGCAATGTATAGCACATTAAGGATAACAAGAAGGGTGAATAACCCGAGTTATCAGGGTCGCGCAGCAGAAGCTAGTGGGCCCTAGCTAGGAGATTAATGTACCTAGTAAGTATAGCAAAATGGCTATTAATGCCTTGAAGCCTAATAGGCTAGAACCGAATTAATGATGAGTTAAATAAACTCATATAGAAGTCCTTGGTGCAAAGACTAAACCATTGGTATGGTTAAGATCCCTTTGACCAGAGCATATTGTATAGTATACGGTAGTGAAGCTAAACGCTTCAGTTTGCCCAGACTGATTAAACCAAAGTTTAATAATAATAAAATATGGTAGATTACGTGGGCGTAATCCCTTTTAAGGGGGGTAGAGCGAAAACCGCTTAATGTAAGTTTTGTGAATAAAACACATAAACCATAATGTGCATAGCACAAATGAGAACCAAATTGATGATTGATACTATGTTAAATAAACATAAGTACTCATTCATATTGTAATTATGGTAATTAGGCATCAGACATGCAAATACCATGGGATGGATATACCCATCTTGTAACACCAATGTAAGAGTATTAGTAAAAGAAAAGTAATGAGTAGTGGACGGAGCTCCACAAGTATTGTAACCTTTGAAGAAGTAGTACGAAACGAATGAGGATAGTAGATGAATGAAGTTTATGAGTAGTGGAATCGTAAGTAAATCATTTGAAGCAATTGAAGCCAACTAAATCTTATAAGTATAGTAATCCTTAGTTAGAATATGGGAGATGATGGTGAGTAATGGATGGAAGTAGTGAAGGTTGATGAAATGAGCATTAGGTATTGAACCATGGAGTAAAGCATTCGGGAAGTAGAGTGAGGATGATCGATGGAGTGATTCCATCCTTTGGAGATGTATGAATTCGTATCACAACTAGAAAGAGTAAAAAGATAGAAAATGAAAACAACTAATTAATTGCTTGTTTGAAACTGATGTGGGAAGTCGAACTTGATCCTGATCAGATCAAGGGAAACCAAACACAAATTGGGGTGGAAAGATAGTTCAACACTGGTGCTGATCACACCAGGGTTGAGCGATTCTTGAAGCTCCCCTCAAGTGGTCACAAGAATCACGCATAGGATAGAAGTAATGAATGTAACTTGGAAATTGGAGTTGGATGCTTTAGAAAGATTTCTAATTAGCTGTTGGGAAGGATTTCCCTTAGACCGAGAGTAAGGATTTGGCTAGAAGCTTATACCGGAGAAGATAGTAGTGTAGCAGGTTGTATTATTCCAAGGGCAGCAGGACATAGAGGAGTCCTGTGTCTAGATGACCTGAGTGCCTGCGGGATTGTAATGTGTATTGTATTGCTTTGGGAATAGCTTTGCACTGTATGTATGTATAAATGTCGTAATAAGGAACCGGATGGCGGGGGTAGGAAAATAGTGGTGGGAAGGGGGATAGGGAGAGGGTAAGAAGGTAGGGTAGTAAGTAGTTATAGTGTAATGCGGATGGGAGGATTATAGTACATTGGTATGTATGGTATGTAGAGACCCTGAGTAATGGATTTGGGAATTTTAAGGAGGAAGAAGGTATGGCTTTGGTATTGGACATGTAAGAATGAGTAAGCATTGTAAACCTATAACCTCAAACAACTTTGAGGACAAAGTTCTTAAGGGGGGTAGATTGAAATACCCTGAACACAAATATAGGGATTAAAATTAATCTAATACGTATTTAAGGGCCTAATGGTACCTAATTAATATTGGTAAGGAAAAATAAATCCAAAAAGAATAAATAAACGCTTAAAAAGTGGAAAACGCTAAATAAGCGTTAAATAACCATAGGAGGTATGAGACCTCGGTTAGAGTATTATATGGATCCCAAAGGTTTAATAAGACCTAAATAATATATGGGAATGACTCCCGAAGAAAATGGATCCTTAAAACGGAATAAAATCACTAACGAACCTTAAAGCGCGTTTTTCGAGGTAACCGGGAAAACGTGACTTTAAGCGGGTCAAATAGACTCGTAACAATTTTGGTCAACTAAATAATCATTAATAAATATTAGTGAAGCTTTAGAACCAATAAAATCAATAAAATGAGAAATTAGTAAAAACTGTCAAAAACGAGAAGTTGTGGGGTAGAAACATAAATAGACCAAACTTATGTGTCCACTTTTAAAATAAAAAGTGAAGTTGTGTGTGTGTGTGTGGTGCCAGCCGGCCCCCCTATCCCCCTCTCTCACACCCTCACTAACTCCCTCTTATTTACAAAAAACAAAAAAAAACAATAAAGTAAACTCTCACCTTACTTTATTACCCCACACTCTCACATTCTCTCTCTCCTATCTCTCATTTCTCTCACGCGAATCCCCCTCCCTTACTCTCTGATTTTTCCTTCTTCTACCTCCCAACCGATGGCCATGGTGAATTGAGAGAAACCACAAAAACCCCTACTTCTCTCCTCTTGTTACTCCATCAAACCTCCTCCAAAAATTGTAAAAATTACATCATTGTAATCCTCTCCTCAAGAGCAACATTTCTATCTTTTCAAAATTCGAAAACAACAACTTTCATCTCCATGGGTATGGAGCATTTGGAGCTTCAAGACCACCATTAGAACCACCTCATCCTCCTTGTTCTTTTGAGGTAAAAATCTTCTTGAAACTCCATCTTTTTCTAGCCCTTAAGGGCAAAACGAATTTGGAAACTAACCTCTTGTTACCCCTTGTACTCTAGCCGATTTTGGCCTCATTGGTGGAGTGGGAATCTTGTTCTTGAGCCACTCCAAGCCTTATTTGCACCCTTGCAAGGTAATGAAAATTCTAAACCCTAAAACCTACATTAAAGCTTAAATAATGTTTAGGGTTAGTTTTAGTATTGAAATGGTATGTATGTATGGGTTATAATGATAGATTGGGTGAAGTACTATAGCCGGTAAAGAGAGGAAGGAAGAAGAAAGAAGGAGAAAGAAAATCTAGAGGAGAAACAAGGTAAGAATGCTTTTTGTGTAGCCTTGTACATATATGTATGTAACAGATTTTTGGAAGTTGAAATTAGTAATGAAAATGTTAATGTAGTAGTAGTGTAATGTGTAGGAGGATATGAGTATTTTGAACCTTTAAAAGACAATTAAAACTTGTTGAAACATGGATGGGAATTAATGTTTGAGTGCAGGAATTAAATGTTGTTAGTGTGGTATTTTGGGTATGAGAGAGGGGTATATTGATATTGACTATAAACAGGTGGTGTGGATCATTTATGTGAGTAAAACAATGTGGTGAGAGTGTAAAATTATAGGGGAGACCATGTCAAAATTGGTCTAGGAATCTGGGGACTTAGTTGTGTAAGAAGAGGAAACAACCTAGGTAGTAACAAGGTGTACTTGGAGAGCTTAGAGTGCAGTTAACCACTTTGTAACAAAATTGAAAAGGAGTTGATTGGGGAGAAGAACTAGGATGTAAAGGAATGCATTTTGAATGCTAGGAGTGGCATTAGTTGAAGGAATGTTGGAGGATAGAGATTAAGGTGAAAACCTGTAGCAAGAAGTATTGGATTTCATTGGAGGAATTAGGAAGAAGGAGAGTATAAGACTTAGTAAAACGAATGTTGGACTTGGGTATAGATGTTGTAATTGCTCGGAGATGTATTTGGGATGCTAGTAATGGTATGGGTAATAGGAGTATTGAGTGTTAGAGGTTGGAACCAAAAATCTGTAGCGTTGAAGGATGAAAAACTGTTGTAAGTATGGAAAGGAAGTGAGGAAATTGTGTAAGTTGTTTGATGGATTTAGTAATGGATTTGGTGGATGAATTAAGGTGATTTAGAATGTTTAAATAGTACTAAAACATGTTAGGATGTATGTAGGAAGATTGGGGAAGCAATGGGTGAAATTGGGAAAAGAAAATAAGGGCTGTAGCAAGGTTCTGCTACCGTCCGACCCAGAGCCTGGGTCGGACCGTGGGTCGGACAGGCCTTGAGTAACGACGGTAAACCTTTCTGGAATGGTCCGACCCAGGGCCATGGATCGGACGTGGGTCGGACAGGCAAAAAAAAAATTCAAGGTCGAAGCTCCTGACTTCGTCCGACCCAGAGTTTGGGTCGGACAGTGGGTCGGACGGAGCTTGGACGCGGGACCGAAACCTTCTGGAACGGTCCGACCCAGAGGGTATGGGTCGGACGGGGAGAATTTCAGAGAACAGTAATCTACTGGAATGGTCCGACCCAGGGCTTGGGTCGGACGCTGGGTCGAACGACCCATAACTTACAAAAAAAAACTATAGGATTATAACTAGTGTATATATATATATATATATATGTATATGTACACCCACCTATACACATGTATATATATATGTAGGTAAACCATGGATAAGTAATGAAAAGAAAGTAAATGAAATATAAGTGTAAAGAATGTAAAGACTTAGTAAGTATGAATTAGGGAATGTAAGAGTAATCGAATTGAGTTCATGATAGTTAGAGTAATCATTCGATTATATGTATATCATAGGAACTTGATTTGTGAACACCGGAGGAACGTTGGGATACAAGTACAACGATGAAAGGTATGATTTCTTCATGCCCTGTATCCTAATCTGGTTACCCCGATTTGTGTGCTTATTTGACCACCTAATAAGATAAATGCATGAATCGGATTATATTGCACTTACTTGTGCTTGTTTACATTGTTCTCGATATTTGTCTTGAACAATAGTTTGTATAATTCATGAAATATATGAATGATGATGAATGGTATTCGAATCTTGTATTGTACTTAAGTATTGTATTGTATTTTGTATAAATAAGTATTGAGCATTGTAGTTGTGTATGTGGCTTGTATGAATGACTTCTGCTAATTCCTAACTACCTAACTCCTAACTTAAGTGAGTAAATTGGAATGAGTAGAAGGCCGATATAGCTTCGGTCACGCGTGAGGATGCGGAGTCACAAGAGGTTGGCTGCAATTCCTGACTCTTAAACTGGTCCGCGGCCCAAATCCCTTAAGTGGGTAGCATCCCGGATTGGTGAGTCAAGTAAATCCCGGAGGTGGGACGGAGTAGTCCCCAGGGCCGGAGGTCCCGACGACTTAACATGAGTAAGAGTAAGAGTAAGTAAGTATGTATGAGTATGAGTATGAGTATGTATGCGGATGTATGAAGTAACGAGTAAAAGAGTAATCTCCACCCGATTAACCCGGGTGGACCAATAAGCTAACAAGTATTGTATATTGTGTATGTAATGTGTATGTGTAATTTGGAAAAAGGTAAGTGTGTATTGGATGGTTTATGTTGTACTTCTTGTATGTAATGAAGTGTATGCATGTGTGTATGTCTTGCGTAATGTATTGTAATATTGTGTATAAGAGCATGTATGCATGTATGTTTTTATGAAAATGAACTGCATGTATTCGACCAAGTGGTCGGCGTACCCTCACTAGTACGCGGGGTATGCAGTTATCATGCGCAGCGAAAGCTGACCCCTAGGGGGAACGTTTTTAGTGTGCAGGTACCGAAGCGGATGTGGTCAAGGTAAGAGACCGGAGGCACACCCTTGTATTTAGAAGCAAGTAGTTTGTGAGGAACGGGTAGTAAGTAGTCTCTTAGTGAGTACGTATGAACTTGGAAGAGGTAGTATACTTGTATAAGGATCTTAGTAAACTCGGTATGTGGATTATATTGTATTGTATTTAAAGTATTGTATCGAATGGAAGATTGTAGCATTTATTGGTATACGGAGTGTGTATGGTGAGTATGTAACACTCGGGATTCCGGTCCATCAGACCGATGCTGTATGTAGAAGAAGTAGCCTTGTTAGTCACGTGGGTGACTAACGGCATTATATCACCCACTGTATGTAAGTATGTGTCTGCTGCGTGTATCTGATGTGTAAGGAGATTGGACGGTAAGCATTGCATTAATGGTAGGGGTGTTGCAGATTATTTGAGTGTGCATTCAGACAGACTTGGTCATCCGGGTTTATTGAGTTCAAGCACATTTTGAAAAGGTTTCCTTCTCTACGTCCAATGGCTTTTAATGACCCTCCGAAGATTATAAAAGTACCAAATTAAATCTATCATAGATTTGAGAAATACTCAACAGACTATGTTGAAGTCCAGTGACCAGATGGACTCCATCTACCTTAAACTTGAGGGGTGACCTATGGATCCAACTCCCACGATTTCACCTTGGATGTTGTTTCCAAAAGTTACCTTACCTCCTTTGTAGGATGAAAGCAAATTGAATTGATTGGGATCTCCTGTCATGTGACGGGAACATCCACTATCTAAATACCAGCAGTCCTCATTCGCCTTCACCTACAAAACAAGAGATCATTTGTTAGTTTTGGGAACCCAGTTGTACTTGGGTTCCCTTTTCGAACTTGATTGTTTTAAGTTTTCTCTAGCTTCAAGAATTAATCTGACTCGTTTGAGATTAAACGAAAGATCTCTATTCAATTTATCGCAAGCACTGTCCCGATGTCCAAGACACCCGCAGTAACCGCAAATCTTAGTGGGAGGAAGGTTGACGTATTTTTGTTGTCCTTTCCACCAAGAATCAAAATTTTCTTTTTGTTGCTGCGCTTGGGTTTGTTGTTGGATTTAGACATATTTTTAGGGATATCGAATTTACCATTATGCCACTTGGGCTTGGATTGAGTGGTTTCAACTCCAGATCATAAATTAACAATCTCTTCAGAGAGTTGTTCTACTTTCTTTCAAAGATCATCGCGATCTCGACTGACTTCCTTGATTTTAAAGTTAACCCACTCAGGTAATTCGGAGGGAGTGGCTTATTTGATAAAATTGACTGGTTTGAGAGAGAGGGCATGCTCCTTTTGTTTCAGCTTTTAAGTAAGTTGTTTGACAGAAGAGTTTAAGGAAATGACTTGGGATTCAGAACTGTTCAACTCATTTTGAAGGGCACAACATTTGTCAGAAAAAATAGTGAGATCATGTTTGAGAGAGTCAATCTGAGTGAGTGACTCTTCCTATTCCCTTTGATTAGATTCTATAAGACTTTTGGCTTTGTCAAGCTCCTTTGTAAGGGAGTCAACATGTCGCCTAGAGTCTTGCAGATCTAGCCTAAGTGAGCAGGAAATAGTCTTGTGTTCCTCAACTTCATCTCTCAATGCATACATAAGCCCTTTTGAAATCTTGAGTTCCTCAGTTAACTCGGTGATTTTTTTGTTAAAATCAGCCTTAAGAGAGTTAGTCTCAGAGACCATTTTAGCAATCAAAGTCATAAAACCCATAGGAGATATACGGTAAAGATTTGTTTCAAGATGAGAGTGAGTTACCTCGTTGTCAGGGATCATGGACTCAGTTGTATCATACGCCATAAGACAAATTAGACCGCTAGAATCCGCATCTTGGTCGTCAGAGTCTGAGTCTCCTCAACCAACGGATGCCATCAGTGATCTCCCTTGAGGTTTTGCAAACTGATTTTTGAGGAGGGGACAGTCTTTCTTGAAGTGACCGGGTTTGTTGCAGTTGAAGCAGATGATAGAGTTGAAGACCCATTTGGAGGTATTCAAGAACGATTGACTCTATCGATTTGGCTGATTACGCATGAATTTCCAAAAATTCTTTACTATAAAGACAAAGTCTTCCATAGTCTCAGCCTCACTCTCTTCAACTATGATGTCCACCAATTCAGCTTTAGCTTGTCCGATTTGGTTGTCAGCGATATAGGCACCTTCTTGACTGTGCTGGGTTGAGTTAACCTACAAGGCTTGGTCATTTAATGTAATAGATTTACTAGAAGAAGAAGATACATTACTGCACTTCTTTCTAACATTCTTCTTGTACTTGTCGACAGACTGCAAGTAAGATCCCAAATCCTGACAGGTCCATTTGGAAAGATCTTTGCAAGCTTTGGTGGAGATCATAGTTTCTGCCCACTCTTCTCTGAGACTGGCGAGTAGCTTGTGTAAGACACTCTCTCTATCCGGCAAAATATTGACTACCTGCATAGTAGTAGTTAATAGATAAAAACGATCGAGTACATCTTCCAGAGACTCACCAGGTTTTTGAAGGAAATTCTCATAGTCCATTCGCAGTTCTTGGGCCTTGCATTTCTTGAGTTCGGTGACTCCTTCGTGAGTGGCTTGGAGGAGGGTCCAGATTTCATTTGCGGATTTGCAATGATTGACTCTTCTTTGTTCTAGAATGGACAGGCATGTGTAGAAGGCTCGAGACGCTTGACGATTCAGCTCATACCTTTTCCGATCTGCCGCAGTCCATGTAGATCGATCTGGATTGACTGTGAGATCTCCTCCAATGACTATCTCCCACAGTTCGGAGTTGACCGATTCGATGTGTTGTTCGATTTCGTTTTTCCAGTGATCATAGTTTGTGGAAGTGATTCTAGGATGCTCGAAGTGCATCTTGTTGTTTTGATTGCCGAAGAGGTCTGCCATTGCTTAGGTGTCAGCTAAACAGGGCTCTAATACCACGTGTAGGATCGGACGGTTGACTCAAACCAACTCAAGGTGTGAGTCTGTGAGATGGTTTGACTTAATCGAAGTAAGAATAGTGAAGTGCTTATGATATGGAAGCACTTAGTCGAACTAAGTGTGCGGAAGCGATTAACTTAAAATGAAAGTGTGACAGGGACTCAGTGGAACTTATGGAACTTATTTGAAATAACACCTGAAAGCTTGAAGGACTCAGGGAAACTCAGCGAGATACACAAAGTAAGTTATTTTATTTTCTGGCCAAAACAAAACAACTTACAATGCCCACTTTGTAGATCAGATCTACTTTGTGGTTTCTCACTCACTTACCCTATGTAGACACCAAAAATTCTTACCCCATAAAAGCAAAATTTAGAAAAATAAATAAAATAAGAGGGTCGACGCCTTTCTTTTCAAAAATCATTCATGTGCATACCAAAATAAAACTGTCAATTTATGACAAATTTTTTTAAATAAATTTTCAAAGCATCCGTTTTTAAACCCCCTCCATTCTCATTACTTACTTATTTAACCATTTTATTTTTGATTTATTCCATGTTAGTCGGTTCCATTTTATTCACTTATTTTATTTTGCTATTCGTTTTATCTCGGTTCATGCTATTTCGTTATTTGTTTATCTTATCTCATCTCATTTTATAGATACTTTTACTTGTATTCTCTTTATTAGTAATTGTTTTTATTTTGTCTTTATCGTTATTATTATCATCATTTTATGTACATTTTCACCATTATATCCCATAATTTCATGCCATTAGATTAACCCTCTCATTTTATTGTGTACTTTCTTTCTAAAAAATAGCACTCTTAGAAAGAATCTAGTTTGGACCAAGACTCTTGTATTATTTCTCTCATGTATATAACGAATTCTGACATAGCTTAACTGGTTAGAGTGTTCATATGAGAACCCACAAACCCTGGGTTTAAATACGGTAAAAGATTAAGCGTGCTTTTATTTTTTCCTTCAGTTCGCAAGAGATCAATTCCTTATTTCTTGTGCTAAAATATCAAATTCTATTATAGCGTAGCCGGTTAATGTTTTCAGGGAGGAGGGTGAACGGGTTCGATACCCAGAGACAGCACTCCTGTTTCTTTTTTATTATCGCGTACAACCAGTCTAATGAGACTCACGACCTGGCCCACTTCGGTTTGGGTCCGATTTTTTGGCCCCATTATCCCAAATGAAGTCCATATTTGCTTAAGTCAGCCCAAAGGAAAGACCAACAAATTCTTCTTACAAAATCCTATTGTTTATTATAAAAGAACATTAGAAAAACTCTAACAGTAACCCCACGTCTCGATTTCACTTCAGAGCATTCCCAACGTTTTTCAATTCTCAGGCTAGAACTATAGATTCCCGCCGAGCCAGTAATCCAACTCAGAAAACTCTCCAAACAAAGAAGAAACTCTGAAACTGTGTCCTGGAACTTTCGAATGCTAACCATTGTCCATGGGATCTCTCGTTTGAGCTTCTCGACTTCTCTCCTTGATCAGCAACAGAGTAAGGCGATACGTTCTACGTCGTCCTATCTTCTTCTTGTTTAAAAACTTGTTTACCAAAGCTCTCTGTGGGATTCTTCCGCTTTCGTTTCTAGAAAATCCTCTAGCCGAAGAACCCAATGAAGGGCGAGGATTAGCGTGCGACTTCATCGGAGATTGTCCGACGCCAGGGTCATCCTTCTCTTCCTCACTTCTTTCTCTCTTTGAATCGTTCTTTTCTTTTAGTTTTGCTGCTCACTAAGTAAATCTGAAGCGACACCGAACAAGGATTCTCGGCTTCATGAGACTGGTATCTGTTGATAATGTTGATTGCTTCATTTATTCTCACCGAACAAGGATTCTCGACTTCGTTCTTTCTCTCTTTGAATCGTTCTTTTCTTATGACCATGTTTTGCCTTTGTTTTCTACTGTTGAACACCGTTATTTTACCGCCAAAGGATCCGAGTCGGTGATGGCATGGTGTAGACTTTGCTCTGTCAGAAACTTGTTTCCGAGGAAAGAGTTGAATTGCTATTTCCGTTTCGTTTTGTTCTTGTGTTAAATAATTTGTGGAAGAGGATTTCAGAAAGAGTAGGTCTAGTTTCTTCAGTTTTGAGTCTGCAATGATTTTCGAATATCCTCAAAGTAACGACCAGTCTCTGGTGTATTTCTCTCTGCTTACCGAGATGTGAAGGACTATATGTATTGTGCATATTCTCTGGGTATGACAAGAATTCCGACTGTATACTGATGCAGTGTCATCTATGCTTAAGTAGCCTCGAAGCGATTGGGGCAATTTTCTCAGTTTGGTTTTTGTATACTTGATGATAGTGTTCTACTCTGGTTAACATACCCATCTGTTGTTGATACCCATGAAGTTTTGTTTGCGATAGTATATGATTCTGGGTAGGTCATGTCAAAACGATGTTGGCAGCAATCGTCAACTATGTGCTCATAATTGAAGTTTGGATTTCTAACCCATATGCTACTTTCATCATGGCTATTGCTTATGGATCAAAAGCTAACTCCAGTTGATTTTGGTTTCTTTGATGCCTGAAATCTTTTTTTGCAGGAAAATTCCTACTACTCTTCTATCTAGTATTCTCTTCTGTTACGATTTAATCTTCCACTTTTCTGGTTGGTGATATGATTTGCTTAACCCATGTTATATCCTGTATCTTGTACTTTTGTAATAAAAGATGAGTGTGCCTGTTCTTATTCTGCTGCTCTTCATTCGTGACTATGTTGGTTTCGTCCCTTTAATAAGCACACAGTTCATGTATCAGGGTGAATAATCAAAGAGGTTGTAACTCGTGCTTCTGGTATACATCTTTTTTGATGTTTAAATGGTATGTCGGAAAAGAAACTGGACTGATGAATCGGTTACACATGTTTTATGTAGAGTTTTATATCTGCATATTACCGAGAAGAAAGGAGATCAAATGTGAGCTAGGAATTATCATGTTACAGGATAAGATTGATGTTGAAAAGAATTAACCAGGGGTAGAATTTATCTATCAAAACGCAAATGTGTTGTTTCATTTGAATGGTGCAAACGAGTGTAACCAGCAGTTTAATTTTGTCTTTGTCAACCAATCAACGAATGAGGATAGAAAGTTTGAGTTCATTGTCCTTTCACTTGAGTTACTGTTCAGAAACTACGTGCTCATTAAGAGATAAAGAGGTAGAGCAAAAGAAAAACCAAAGTGATCTCCTGAAATTTGTGTTACATGTTTTGTCGACTTGCATTTATCTGTTCACTGTGCTTATTTGACCTTTTTTCTCCATGTATATAATGTTTCATGTCCATTTATTACAATTTATTACTTCAGCTTTATTTGTTCTCATTCTTGAATAAGCCCTAGTTATCACCCTCTAGGACCCTTTTGCTGACAGGAAAGTTTTGGATGAACTATCGTCCCACACCTAACGGGTCTCTGATTCGTTTCGTGGGACAATAGTCTCCTATAGCTTCAGAAAACACCCAACCCATCCCTTATTCTATAAGGCTAAATTTTTTAAAGAACAAGCCCTTAAGGCTATCTTAGGAGGGCTTACGATGCGAAACCACCCCACGCCTAGCGGGTCTCTGATTCGTTTTGTGCGGGTGGGATCCTCCTTTGCTCTCAACTCACCCAATAATCAAGAGTTAATAAACTAATTAATCAATCCCTTTCGCTTGTTAATATCTTACAAATCAGCCCAAATCAATAAGGCCCAAATCAGGCCCAAAAATCAAAAGCACAATTCCCACACTTGGCCTAGGATCAATAAGACCCATTTCAGCCCAATTAAAAAAAGAAGCCCACTTCAGCCCAATCACAAATTTGTTCAAATTGAAAAGCCCATCTTTGGCCCATTCCTCAAAAGCCCAAACTGTTTTAATTAAAAAAGCTCAAGGCTTAGATTAAACCCCAGACTGGCCCATTAAGCCCAATCTGGCCCATCAAGCCCAATCTGGACCACTTCAGCCCATTAAGCCCAATCCGGCCCACTAAGCCCAATCTGGCCCATTAAGCCCAATTCAACCCACATCAAAAGGCCCACTTCAACCTGACCCACTTCGACTCGACCCATTTTGACCCGGCCCAACTTCACAAAACTCGGCCCATCAAACCTATTTCAGGCCCGAACCCAATTCGGGCCCAAACCCATTCCGGACCCAAGCCCAATTCGGGGCTAAACCCATTTTAGACCTAAACTTATTCTGGACTCATACCCATTTAGGCCCAAACCTTGACCAAGGCCCAATTCAACCCAAAATCCTAACCAAGGCCTAATCTGGCCTAAAGCTTGACCAAGGCCCAATCCGGCCCAATTCAACCCAAAAGCCTAACCAAGGCCCAATATGGCCTAAATCTTAACCAAGGCCCAATCAACCCAAAAGCCCAACCAAGGCCCAATCCGGCCCAATTCAACCCAAAAGCTTAACCAAGGCCCAATCTGGCCCAAATCTTGACCAAGGCCCAATTCAACCCAAAAGCCTAAAAGCCCAACCAAGGCCCAATTCAACCCAAAAGCCTAACCAAGGCCCAATCCAGCCCAAACCTTGACCAATGCCCAATCCGGCCCAAACCTTGACTAAGGCCCAATCCGGTCCAACTTTGACCCGGTCCAATTATGACCAACCCAAACTTTGACTTGGTCCAACTTTGACCAATCCAACTTTGACTTTGATCCAACTTTGACCCGGTCCAATTATGACCAACCTGAACTTTGACTTGGTCCAACTTTAACCAATCCAAACTTTGACTTTGACCCAACTTTGATCTGGTCCAACTTTGACCTTGGCCCAAACTTTGACTTTGACCCAACTTTGATCCGGTCAAACTTTGACCTTGGCCCAAACTTTGACCTTGACCCGAACTTTGACCAACCAAACTTTGACCAACCCAAATTTTGACCCGACCCGTTTTTCCAACCCAAATTCAATTCAAACCAAATTCCATTCAAATTCAATTCAATTCTAAACTCATTCAAATCCAAATTCAATTCAAATCCAAATTCAATTCAAATCCAAATTCAATTCAAATCTAAATTTAATTCAAATCCAAATTTAATTCAAATTCAATTCAATTCCAAACTCATTCAAATCCAAATTCATTTCAATTCCAATTCAAATCAATATTCATTCAACCCCGATTCAACTTCGATTTCAATTCAATTTCAATTTTATTCCAATTTCCCCTACACTCTAAATGTCTCATAGACCTTAGTGTCTCACAGACTTTGTCATTCCAATGATTTGAATGTCTCACAGACCTGAGCGTCTCACAGACCCGAGCGTCTCACAGACCCAAGCGTCTCATAGACTTCGACATCTCAAGGTTTCAAACGTCTCACAGACCCGAGCGTCTCATAGGCTAGCATCCTAAACCCGGAACTTCTCAAAACTCCAAACCCTTCTAAATCTCAAACACCTCAAATATATTCAAACCCCACAAACATTAAAATTTCCAAAACCCAAATACCCGTGAACTACGTAAGGTCTGATCTCAACATGGAGTTGAGTACGTAGGCAGCCCATCTAGGGTGTGACCCCATTCCAAACAAAAACCCCCTTTTCCCCTTCTAAGGTGGCTCTTATATCTCTTAAAACGCTTAAACCTTCTTCGACTCCCACAAACTTCAAACCATCAGACTCCAAGTCTTGTCTATTCCCTCAACCTCGGACTTTTTCCAAATCTGTATTCTATACTCATCCGAATTCACCAACTTCTCTTCTTGGCGCTAGCTTGGCAGAAAAGCTCGCCTCATCCACGCTCTTTCTCTCTTCTTGTCATAAACCTATCCTGGTGGCCCTTTGAAATGAATCTCTCTAACAAGGTTTTGAAAGAAGGCAATCCCGATAATTGGAGACCGAGGTTTCCTCAGGCACCAATCCGAAGTTGTGGTCGTTGCCACTTCTAAGGGGTGTAACCCAGTGCGAACCCACACAGAATCTCTGAAATGACCAAATAAGTCCTATCCATAGGCAACAAATCTCATAGTCAATTAACGGTTCTTAGAACCCGGTCTTCCTTCCTAGTTATCATAGGTCAACTAGGTGGTGACTCTAGTCAGTTCCGCCTTATAGAGGCATAAGTCCACGTGGAGCCCATTGAGAGCGGGTGTAGTGTTCACTTGCACTCCCCTTTATGTTTTCTGGGAAAGACGGACAATTTAGTAGGTATTTGAGGGATGCTAGAATAACAGGTTTTCACCCTCCACGGAATGGCATTTTAGGATCTAGGCTTTTCAGTCAAGAACCACATTTAGATAGACCCCCCTCATACCAAAAAATCACCCTCCACAGAATGGCGACTCTGCTGGGGAAAACTTGAGTAAGTTTTTTTCGTAAAACTTGGTCAGGGAAGACTGAACTCCATCCAAGATTGTTAGGATTCCCTAACTTCTTTCAAAACCTTCAAGAGATTCATTTCAAGCCTCTAGGATTATTCTACTTCACACTCAGAGTGTATGCCTGATGAGGACAGCTAGGACTTGATAGATCCTCAACAAACATTACAACAATTAGGTTAATAATTAGCTCACGATTAGAAAGAGACACTTAAGACTAAACGAAGCTAACTTCCCTTTATGTTAATAAACAACCAATTTGGAATCACAACTCTCAACACAAAATACTTAGTAAATAGGTTGGTGCTAACTTCTCTTTTTTATTTACATGTTGTGATTGTGGGGTGCATTGGGGTGGATAGCTTAGGACATGCATTCCTCTGTGTCACCCGTTTTATCCACATGTCACGGGATCTCCAACCGGTCCATGGTTGATTCCCCATGACTTGGGTCCTTCTCTGAGGGAACAAACCCACGAGGTGGTATGGTCTCCGACTAACGCTTTGAAGCTCATGATCCAAATATATCCTCCATTACCCAAGTCTGAGCCAGCATATAGTAAGCCATGAGCTTTAGTGTCCAGCTGCCTTCTCTGGTGTCTAAGACGGTTTTTATGGGTAGTCACCCCCTTGTATGATGACTGTCTAACCACCCTTCTTCCCTTACCCTGAAGATTGCATGGGCTTAGTTCTCCAAGATTCCTCTGCACCACGGGTGTCTTTAAAGCCCAATGTCGCGCCACAAATTCATAGAGGATCCCGTATTTACGGATACCTATACATGACATAGTGTAGTCAGCAAATAATTTGGACTTTAGACACATCTTATCGTGCAGACGAGGGGAGACCCGTTCTCATGCAGTACTTCCCCGAGTTTTCTGAAAAGTGAGCATGTTGTTGGATCATCACTGGCCATGGCATATGTTTCCTTATCATCTCGGGTGTCCTGACCTTTCAAACTTAAGCACTCGCCGAGGGACCTTCTTTATGACATGCCCCGCAAAGGCATAATAGAGAAAAAGCCCTAGAGATGAACAGTGAAGGGACGATGGTTCCCCCGGTGAGACGGAATCATAATTGACCTAAAAAGTGATTATCCCAACATTAACACTTACAGCTCCACATCAAACATAGCCACGATTTACTTTATGCTATACATGTGTGCTAACCGTTTTTTCAAACTAATTTGTTTTAAAACGTTCAGACTTCTTTTTTGTATGTCTCTTAAAGCTTTTTTACGAGCTCGTTTAATTTAGAGTCCTACATAATTTTTAATCATAAACATTTAGAGTTTTAAAACCTATCACTTTAGCTTTAAAAAAACTTTTTTTTTCATTAAAATGTTATCTCCAAAAAAATTTTCAAAAAACAAGATTTCGAAAACCTACTTTCTACAAACGAATTTCAAATAACATTCTTCACCAACATTATTTCTTAATAGTTTTCAAAAACAGTTTTCAAAGTTGATTTACATAAACGTATTTCAAAATAAATGATTTAGTCCCCATGTTGTGACCCGCTATTTTTGAAGTTCTGCCCACCTTCAAGAGCAGCGGTCATTACCGTGGAGAGTTCTAGTCATTTCGTGTTTTCACAAAAGTGGTGGATTTTCACATAAAATTTTACGCTCGATCATTCATCTTTCCTTTCTCAAAAATATCCCTCATTTTCCTCGCCGAAGCAAAAGGAGGCCATGAAGATCAACAACACGGTTCGAGCCAAAAATCAGAGCCGTACCAACCCGAGTCAAGCGACATGAAGACTAACAACAACTATTCAAGTCCAAATTGTTGAAAGTTAGAAGAATACCGGCCCGTTCTGTTTAATCACGGTACTGCTTCACTGCAACAGCCTGAACTCGAGTGAGCAGCCAATCAAGAGCCCGAAGGCGAGCGAGCAGCCGATCAAGAGCCCGAAGATGAGCGAGCAGCCAATTAGGAGCCCGAGCGTGAGCAGTTAGTCAAAAGCCCAAATACGGATCAGAAGCGTCCAGAAGAAGTTTAGCTCAAAACTCCCCTTTTAATGACTTTTTAGAATTGATGTTGTATAGGTTTTCCCCTATGATTCTTTTCTCTCTTGTCCATTTCTGAATAGATCACATGTATAGTTTATACATTCCCTTTAAATTTATTTAGATCAAATGTGTATAGGTTTCCCCACTCCCTATTTTATTTGTGATTGACCGAGCGTCAAAGTTCATATTGGGAAAATCCACCACTTCAAAAACACAAGTTTTCAAAATGTTTTTCCAAAAACTTGATTTCTTTTGCAACGCACGTTTTGCTCAAAGAAAAAACAAGACAACCCTTCACGTTTTATCTATCACTCTTAAGACTTTGTTTCATTGGGTGAAATATGTGGCATCTACGAAGACATCCCATTAAAAAAAATTTGAGATAAAATGACACTTAACATACACTCACATCCATTTCATAACATTTTTCAAAATAAATAAAAGTCATTTTTTGCACCAACAATCATTCACACTCATCACACAACAAATTTTGTTTAACGAAGCATACTGACATTATCTCTCCTCCTTCATTCTACTGCTTGTGTGCGCAGGTGTCCGTGGAAGTCAGTAACTGAAAAGAAAGAAGATCAGCCTACTCCAAGCAACGACGTAAAAAATGGAGCAAGCACCTCGAAGCAATGAGACGGTCAAAGGTCGATTTGGTCACAAAGAATTGACCAATAACCTTGCTAGGGACTTGGAGAAAAACCTGAGGATAGAAGAAGGTGTCCAAAGAAGAATAACCGAGGCCTATTCAAAGTCGGATAGCAGTTACAAGGAAACTCCAACTTACTCTACATACGATGCCTATGAGTTTCAAGCAATTGACCCTCATGCTCTCTCTGTCCAAGTTCAAACAGCACCAAGCACGCCGTCTTCACCTATGTACAGCTCAACTATGAGAACTTCAACCGCCACCAGAGGAAATTGGAAACCACAAATGGTCTGTGATAAGGGAAAGACCCAAGCCCCATCTTCCCCCATGGTGCATGCCGGCTCAAATCTCCCTTTGCCCACACTCAAACATATCCTTTCTCGGCAAGCACATCCTCATTCGTCAAAGTCTGGCCGACATCTTTACCCAGGAACAACCCTGCCCTCTTAACCTCTTGACACCAACCACCTTGAGACAGCGTATACTTCAATCCAAAACCTTGATCTTAGAACGAGTCCAATGAAAGAATTAGTGCAAGAACTAAAGATGGAACTAGAGCTGACCCAACGTTTTAAGTCAGTAGGTTGGGAGCCAACTAACCCATATCTCGATGCTCGTCTGCAAAAAGGCATGAGTTTGCCAGTGATGGAGAAGTATAAGGGGATTAGAGACCCGAGGCATCATGTTGACAAAGATGATAAAATCATGAATCTTCATGGCCTTTCCGATGAGCTGAAAGCTGCATGCTTTAGATTCTATCTGCAAGGACCCGCTTACTCCTGGATCATGAGCATGGATCTAGAGTTCCTCTCTCAATATGGCGACAATTTTAATCATGAAGTTACACGAAGAGATTTAGAGATCACACGCCAAAGTTCTGAATAACCCATGAGGGAATTCATAAAACGATGGAGGGTGAAGTTCGGACAAATGAATAACCAACCTAATGAGGAAGAGCAAGTGCAAATGGTGATTTATGGGCTAAAAGATGTGTACCGACATCAGTTGAAATATCTAGGGATATGTGACTTCAGACGACTGATGGCGGTTGTGACTGCTTTGGAAGATGCTGAAACCAAAGATCCAAAGCCAACAATCATGCAAAAAGAATACCACCAACCCAGACAGGACTCTCAAAGACAGAATTCAAGTCCAGGAATGTCACTTGGTGAAGCTTGGAGAATTTTAACCAAGGGAGATTATATAGCACCTTACAACACCAGTTCGAGGGTGAAGAAGCTTGGGCCACATCTACATGAATATTGTGACTATCATCGGATTCGTGGGCACGCCCCCGACGAGTGCACAACACTGAGAAACGCAATCCAAGAGCTGATAGACAGAGAAGACATCTCTTCTTTAGAGATAAGACGTTTGTTCTAGGCCACAAAGACTCACTTTCCTGAGGCATCACCGAGCTAAGCATGGCCACATGCTAATCCGTGGCTATAGTGGCAGAAAGTAGTAGAGTCATGTTTTTGTTTACAATTGTAATGAATGTGTATGAAGGGTTGCATCCCATCCCTCCCTCACTTCTATTCAACCTATCCAGGAATCACAGGAAGAACAACACAGATTTATCATGTTGACTGGTGAAATATAGAAATTACCACTCCTTAATCGGTCGGGTTCCGATTTACATCTAAAACATGTGGGATCACGTTTCTTCCGGGACCTACTCATCAACTAACCTCCTAATGAGCCATTGGTGACAAGATGAACTTCATGGATCCTCAACTGAAACCGACTCAAGCAAGACTAGGTGTAATCTTACCATTCATGCATTGCATCAAAAGAAAAAAAAATTCAAACTCAGCAATTTTCATCATCATCAGCATCACTTCATGCATCGTACATATAGTAATTCCATATTATCACAATAGATTGCATTGTAAATAGCTACACTCGTGTTCTCTCATATCAAAACGACATCTGTGGTGAAAATCTTAAGAGATTGATTGAACAGGGTGCGTGAACCACTAAACTCTTGACCCGTCGATGAACATGTGAGTCTAATTAAAATCAGCACCACAGACCAAGTGAGTAATGTGCGAAGAACGGTATTTTCCCTTGAATTCTAAATGAGGATATTGGACAATCCACCGAGCGATGAGGGCAGATAGAGCGATCCCATAGAGGTAAAACCATGAGCGACTTGTGTATTCCTCCAGCACATGGAGAGGCACAATTCATAGCGAGATCAATGTCGATAAACAGGATACGAACTGTGATTCATGCAAAGATCCGAGAAGTAGTAAGAAAACAATCATTGACTAATGAGAATGACGAGGCACTTAGGAATCAAAACTCCACAAAACAAAAAAAGCTTTGACTGCCTTGTACATAATCCCTTAGTGAGCCCCGCTGAGCCTTTCATGAAAAACTTTTTCTTCAAAAAAAGAAACTCCACAACATGCCACCCCACATATACACACTTACCTCTGCAATAGAGGATCTCGAAGGAGCCGGAGCCATGGCCCCTCCCCACCATCTTTCACAAAAAATAACAAATGAAATGTTCGAAAGAAACCAATGAGTCAATGCAACTCCAAAGCCAAACACCAAAAAAGAACACCAAAAATGTTCGAGAAGATCAATGAGTCAATGCAACTCCAAAGCTGAAAGCCAAAATACAAAGCAAAGGACGCGTGTGAAAATCGATGAACCAAATGCAATTTCAAAAACAAAAGGAGAAGAAAGTGAAAACCGTACACCAAAAGAGGCAAGAATGAGGAAACCAAATCCAAAGGACCAATGATGTCCCGCAGAAATCAATAAAAAGGTTATCAAAATCTCTCTAATCATTCCACCCATGGCAAAGGTGAAACATATCCTCTATTACACAAAAGCTCCACAATTCCCAAATAAATCTTCTAGTCCCATGTGACATACATCATACCCCTCAGCCCCGTTACAACCCAATAAAGACCTCCGACTTATAAGTTGATGAGCGTTAACCGAAAGTATCGAATCTGAAACATGAATCATAAGCTTCATACTTGTTATCAACATGTCCTGTCATACCAAAGAGACCATGAGCGAATGAGTGTGACCTTACCCTACAAGGTCTTTTGAGTGTGAGTGAATCTTCAGCCTATGCACCAAAACGTAAACAGCCTACCCCGTTACAGGCAAGGAATTTGTGAGAATCAGAAGGTCCAGCGCCTCAAAAAGGAATTCTAAGGAAAATATTGCTCTGAGCATCAAGAGTATCATCACGATATTTGCACACACGACCATACTCACGAGAGATTGACCCGTATCCCTCCGTGAGAGGAAAGTGATTCATACATTCCAGTTCAACAATCACTCAAGATCGAATAGAAGGTGTCTTATATTCATAAACCTCATAATAATAGAGATAGGATTGTACCATCTCTCCAAAACTCCATATGCATTTTGCATCACGTCTAGCTCCCAATGTCTACATTCATCATAAGCACTCCATCACCAACTTTTGATTGGTAAGAACTCTGCCTAGTCTCGCTGAAAGTATACTTCAGTTGCCGCTATTGAAGCGTAACTTCCTATCAAAGAAGTTAAGTTGGAGCCATCCTGGGCTATCTTTGAGCTACATCGAGCCATTACGGAGCCATCCTAGGCTATCTTTGAGCCATACATCAGACCATTAATGGTCGTCCGGAGCCATGCGAAGACCACCCGGAGCCATCTAGTGTCATGCTCGAGCTTGATCGACATTACTCCCAAAACCGAGCTGAAGCCATGCGGGAGCCATCCTCTGACATTAAGAGCTTCCCTAGAGCTCCACAGGAGCCATTTCATCACCAAGGCCTTGCCCACAGAGTATCGAACTACGTATGGTCTGATCTCAATATGAAATTGAGTACATAGGCAGCCCGTCCAGGGTGCGACCACCTCAAAAGAAAAAACTCCCCCTTTTTCCCCTCACGGTCACATTGAAGCTATTCCGGAGCCACCATGCAGCCAAATCTAGAATGATGCTGGAGCCATCAAACCACAATAAATCCATCACTGGAGCCATCGGACTACTTCAAAACAACCAAATTCACTAACTGTTTCAAACCCACCAACCACCCGAGACCATTGGTCACTCTAGAGCCATCAGTGCACACTAGAGCCATTAGTGCATGTCGGAGCTGTTAATGTAACCCCGAGACCATTGGTCACACCGGAGCCATCAATGCATGCTGGAGCCATCTCAGATCCTTGAAGCCATGCCAGAGCCATCCTGGAGCTTTGAAGCAACTTTGGAGCCATCAGTTCACATAAAAATCTACATCCTCAAACAGGGAGTTTTGATACAATTAATGCATTTGTTAACCACATCATATCTCATTTCATTTGCGTGTGGGAATCCTTTCAAGGGTACCACAAAAAATCACTCACATCATTCGATCAATTGTTACACTCAAGTTTGAAATATAATCTTCATTCCACTCAGGTGGCCTTTCACTTGTAAAACTCTTTTACCGTTCAATAAGACTTTTTTGTTTTACACCCGCTAGGCAGTTATTGCACTACTAGTGCGGTCGCATTTTCGTTTTACACCCGCTAGGCAGCTATTGCGCTACTAGTGCGATCGCTTGTTCGTTTTACACCCGCTAGGTAGCTATTGCGCTACTAGTGCGGTCACATTTTCGTTTTACACCCGCTAGGCAGCTATTGCGCTTCTAGTGCGGTCGTATTTTCATTTTACACCCGCTAGGAAGCTATTGCGCTACTAGTGCGGTCGCGCTTTCGTTTTACACCCGCTAGGCAGCTATTGCGCTACTAGTGCTGTCACACTTTCGTTTTACACCCGCTAGGCAGCTATTGCGCCACTAGTGTGGTCACATTTTCATTTTACACCTGCTAGGCAGCTATTGCGCTACTAGTGCGGTCGCATTTTCATTTTACACCCGCTAGGTAGCTATTGCGCTACTAGTGCGGTCGCACTTTTGTTTTACACCCGTTAGACAGCTATTGCGCTACTAGTGCGGTCGCACTTTCGTTTTACACCCGCTAGGCAGCTATTGCGCTTCTAGTGCGGTCGCATTTTCATTTTACACCCGCTAGGCAGCGTTTTCGTTTTACACCCACTAGGCAGCTATTGCGCTACTAGTGTGGTCGTACTTTCGTTTTACACCCTCTAGGCAGCTATTGCGCTACTAGTGCGGTCACGTTTTCATTTTACACCCGCTAGACAGCTATTGCACTATTAGTGCGGTTGCATTTTTGTTTTACACCCGCTAGACTGCTATTGCGCTACTAGTGCGGTTGCATTTTCGTTTTACACCCGCTAGGCAGCTATTGCGCTACTAGTGCGGTCACATTTTTGTTTTACACCCGCTAGCAGCTATTGCGCTACTAGTGCGGTCGCGCTTTCGTTTTACACCCGCTAGGCAGCTATTGCACTACCAGTGCGGTCGCATTTTCGTTTTACACCCACTAGACAACTATTACACTACTAGTGCGGTCGCATTTTTCCTTCACTAGGCAGCTATTGCGCTACTAGTGCAGGACTTTTTCATTTTCAAACCTGCTAGGCAGCTATTACGCTACTAGTATGGTACTGAATTTGCATTCTAGGCTCGTCATAAGTCCTAGAACTGGATGTCAAGAGGTCCAGTTGAGGCTCGTCATAAGTCCTCATGCACCAAACAAATCAATTGTTCACATTCTAAATTTATTTAATACATCCAACCGTTGCGTTCAAGGCTGTTATAAACCCTCACCCATCAAATTTTTCATTCTAGACTAATTGTAAATATTTTTGCATTCAATCTCTACGTCATGGGTCAATCATGCACCCATATCCTCTTGCAATCGTAGTTGCATTCCATAAGCCGATGGTGAGAATTTTTGGTGTCCCGTCAACCTTGATCCAATTCTGCAAGCCTTCTATTGCAGAATTGAATCAAGGGGGGCCATCTGTAGACACCAAATGTCTACCCCATAAAAGCAAAATTTAGATAATTAAATAAAATAAGCGGGTCGTCGCCTTTCTTTTCAAAAATCATTCATGTGCATACCAAAATAAAACTGTCATTTTATGACAAATTTTTTTAAATCAATTTTCAAAGCATCCATTTTTAAACCCCCTCCATTCTCGTTACTTACTTATTTTACCATTTTATTTTGATTTATACCATGTTAGTCGGTTCCATTTTATTCACTTATTTTATTTTCCTATTCGTTTTATCTTGGTTCATGCTATTTCGTTATTTGTTTATCTTATCTCATCTCATTTTATTGATATTTTTACTTGTATTCTCTTTATTAGTAATTGTTTTTATTTTGTCTTTATCGTTATTATTTTCATCATTTTATGTACGTTTTCACCATTATATCCCATAATTTCATGCCATTAGATTAACCCTCTCATTTTATTGTGTACTTTCTTTTTAAAAAATAGAACTCTTAGAAAGAATCTAGTTTGGACCAAGACTCTTGTATTATTTCTCTCTTGTATATAACGAATTCTGACATAGCTTAACTGGTGTTCATATGAGAACCCACAAACCCTGGGTTCAAATCCGGTAAAAGATTAAGCGTGCTTTTATTTTTTCCTTCAGTTCACAAGAGATCAATTCCTTATTTCTTGCGCTAAATATCAAATTCTATTATAGCGTAGCCGGTTAATGTTTTCAGGGAGGAGACTCACGAGACGGCAACTCCTGTTTCTTTTTTATTATTGCGCACAACCAGTCTAATGAGACTCACGACCTGGCCCACTTTGGTTTGGGTCCGATTTTTTGGCCCCATTATCCCAAATGAAGTCCATATTTGCTTAAGTCAGCCCAAAGGAAAGACCAACAAATTCTTCTTACAAACCCTATTGTTTATTATAAAAGGACATTAGAAAAACCCTAACAGTAACCCCATGTCTCGATTTCACTTCAGAGCATTCCAACGTTTTTCAATTCTTAGGCTAGAACTATTGATTCCCGCAGAGCCAGTAATCCAACTCAGAAAACTCTCCAAACAAAGAAGAAACTCTGAAACTGTGTCCTGAAATTTTCGAATGCTAACCATTGTCCATGGGATTTCTCGTTTGAACTTCTCGACTTCTTTCCTTGTTCAGTAACAGAGTAAGGCGATACGTTCTACGTCGTCCTATCTTCTTCTTGTTTAAAAACTTGTTTTCCAAAGCTCTCTGTGGGATTCTTCCCCTCTTGTTTCTAGAAAATCCTCTAGTTGATGAACCCTATGAAGGGCGAGGATTAGCATGCGACTTTATCAGAGATTGTCTGACGCCAGGGTCATCTTTCTCTTCCTCACTTCTATCTCTCTTTGAATCATTCTTTTCTTTTAGTTTTGCTGCTCACTAAGTAAATCCGGAGCGACACCAAACAAGGATTCTCGGCTTCGTGAGACTGGTATCTGTTGATAATGTTGATTGCTTCATTTATTCTCACCGAACAAGGATTCTCGGCTTCGTTCTATCTCTCTTTGAATCGTTCTTTTCTTATGACCATGTTTTGCCTTCGTTTTCTACTGTTGAACACCGTTATTTTACCGCTAGAGGATCCGAGTCGGTGATGGCATGGTGAAGACTTTGCTCTGTCAGAAACTTGTTTCTGAGGAAAGAGTTGAATTGCTATTTCTGTTTCGTTTTGTTCTTGTGTTAAATAATTTGTGGAAGAGGATTTTAGAAAGAGTAGGTCTAGTTTCTCCAGTTTTGAGTCTGCAATGCTTTTCGAATATCCTCAAAGTAACAACCAGTCTCTGGTGTATTTTTCTCTGCTTACCAAGATATGAAGGACTATATGTATTGTGCATATTCTCTGGGTAGGTCAAGAATTCTGATTGTATACTGATGCAGTGTCATCTGTGCTTAAGTATCCTCGAAGTGATTGGGGCAATTTTCTCAGTTTGGTTTCTGCATACTTGATGATAGTGTTCTGCTCTGGTTAACATACCCCTCTGTTGTTGATACCCATGAAGTTTTGTTTGCGATAGTATATGATTCTGGGTAGGTCATGTCAAAACGGTGCTGGCAGCAATCGTCAACCGTGTGCTCATAAGTGAATTCTGCTACTTTCATCATGGTTATTGCTTAAGGATCAAAAGCTAAATCCAGTTGTTTTTTGTTTCTTTGATGCCTGAAATCTTTTTTTTTTGCAGGAAAATTCCTACTACTGTTCTATCTGGTATTCTCCTCTACTACGATTTAATCTTCCACTTTTCTGGTTAGTGATATGATTTGCTTAACCCATGTTATATCCTGTATCTTGTACTTTTGTATTAAAAGATGGGTGTGCCTATTCTTATTTTGCTGCTCTTCATTCGTGACTTTGTTGGTTTTGTCCCTTTTATAAGCACACAGTTCATGTATCGGGGTGAATAATCAAAGAGGTTGTAACCTGTGCTTCCGGTATACATCTTTTTTTGTTGATTAAATGGTATGTCGGAAAAGAAACTGGACTGATGAATCGGTTACACATGTTTCATGTAGAGTTTTATATCTGCATATTACCGAGCAGAAAGGAGATCAAATGTGAGATAGGAATTATCATGTTACAGGATAAGATTAATGTTGAAAAGAATTAACCATGGGTAGAATTTATCTATCAAAATGTAAATGTGTTGTTTCATTTGAATGGTGCAAACGAGTGTAACCAGCAGTTTAATTTTGTCTTTGTCAACCAATCAACGAATGAGGATAGAAAGTTTGAGTTCATTATCCTTTCACTTGAGTTTCCGTTCAGAAACTGCGTGCTCATTAAGAAATAAAGAGGTAGAGCAAAAGAAAAACCGAAGTGATCTCCTGAAATCTGTGTAACATGTTTTGTCGACTTGCATTTATCTGTTCACTGTGCTTATTTGACCCTTTTTCTCCATGTATGTAATGTTTCATGTCCATTTATTACAATTTATTGCTTCAGCTTTATTTGTTCTTATTCTTGAATAAGCCCTAGTTATCACCCTCTAGGACCCTTTTGCTGATAGAAAAGTTTCGGATGAACTGTTGTCCCTCACCTAACGGGTCTCTGATTCGTTTCGTGGGGAAATAGTCTCCTATAGCTTCAGAAAACACCCAAATCATCCCTTATTCTATAAGGCTAAAATTTTTAAAGAACAAGCCCTGAAGGCTATCTTAGAGGGTTTACGATCGAAACCACCCCGCCTAGCGGTCTCTGATTTGTTTTGTGCGGGTGGGATCCTCCTTTGCTCTCAACTCACCCAATAATCAAGAGTTAATAAACTCACAAATCAGCCAAAATCAATAAGGCCCAAATCAGGCCCAAAAATCAAAAGCACAATTCCCACACTTGGCCTAGGATCAATATGACCCATTTCAGCCCACTTCAGCCCAATCACAAATTTGTCCAAATTGAAAAGCCCATCTTTGACCCATTCCTCAAAAGCCCAAACTGTTTTAAAGAAAAAAGCTCAAGGCTTAGATTAAACCCCAGACTGGCCCATCAAGCCCAATTCAGCCCATTAAGCCCAATCTGGCCCATCAAGCCCAATCTGGCCCACTTCATCCCATTAAGCTCAATCCGGCCCACTAAGCCCAATCTGGCCTAATCTGGCCAATTCAGCCCAAATCAAAAAGCCCACTTCGACCTGACCCACTTTGTCTACAAGAATAAATCACATTTACTTTTTCTGCTTCACTCAAATCTATATTATCGTGCTAGATTCGTCACATTATTGTTCATGAAGGTTATTGCAATGGTAGTTCTTTGTGAGGTAGTTTCTCAAAACGAACAGGGAATATGAGTAACAGACTGACTATGAACTAAGCAACCCAGAAAAACTGAAAGTTAAAAAAACAGAGACTTGAAATCACGTGAATCCTCACTTCATTAGCACGTATCAACCATGATACTAACTATACGCACAAGGAGAACATGCTCTCCAAGTGCTTGCACGTAACAAAACTAGATCCTTCCTCAATCTAGTGATTTTACAAGTTCTCCCGAGAGCTCGCTCTCAATCTCTATTTTCTTTCTAATGAAAAACGTAATCTCGCTACAGCCAGCAAATATTACTTATGTACACTCGATATTACTAAAGCTAAAGCTTAAGAAGATAAAAGGAAATATTTTTTATCACAAATATATAAAATCCGTTAGGATTTTATATTCATTAAGTAACAGATTAAAACTTCCCTAAAATCTCTCCAACAGAGATTCTCTCAAAACGTGATCTTCGTTCTTTGATACTCTTCAGACTTCAGATTACTGTGTATGTAACTTAGGCACAGTATGTAACACAGAGTTACTAATTAAAAATACCAACAATTTCCCCCTTTTGCCGAATCAAAAGAGGAGAATCAGAAGTCAAAAGAAGTCTAGCAATCAATCCAAAAATATAAGTCTGTTACACAGCAGAAACCACAACAGCCTAACCCCATGACCAAGAACAAAAGGACAAAAGTAAAGCATTAGAAGGTGGGTTCAGGCTCCGAGGAAGAAGAGACATTGTGAGTAGAAAGCTGGGACTCAATGGCTAGCATTCTGTTCTCCAAGGCATGTTGGTTGGCGATTAAGGTGTTGATCATGGCTAAAAGAGTAGACTCATGGGAGGTGGGTTGAGGACGAGGAATCGAGGTATCCTGATGAGGTGGAGGATTCTTCAGCTGCCAGCCAGAAGAAGTATGTTCAATAGACATCTTGGCAAGCGTGTGACTGCCCAAATAGTGAGAACCTTTCAAGGAAACACCCCCCATCGTGTCCAGCGGTACATTGTAGAACTGAAAAACCTTCTTAAGCCATAGCGGGTAGGCAACCACAGGTTTCTGACCATTGAATTTTCGAGTTCTCTTATTTTCTGTTCTAACTTAAACATCTTATCCTCATACTCAAGTTCTTGTGATTTTAATTTCAGCACAGTTTCAGATAAGAGATCAAACATTTGTTGCTTTGTCAAAGACTCTAAAGACTCTTGAATATGAACCAAACTAACCTCACTTCCCGGGAGAACCTTTTTCCACTTTTCAGTTGCCATAAGACAGAATTCGATATCCGTATGTGACTCATCTGCTTGTGCAATTGCCGTCATACACGCTTGATCCTTGTTTTCAGGTTCTGAGTCTGTACCTGAGCCATCATCTCCCCAGGCTGCAGCATCAGTCGTTGAGAATTTCTCGACCTTCTCCTGAAAATTGTCTCTTTGGGGCAACGGGCAATTTTTGACCTCATGTCCAGGTTTGTTGCACCTGAAACAGATTATTGGACCCTTCTTCGATTTTTTACAATTGAACTTAGCATTCCGACCTCGTCGTCCTCCAAAAATTCTTTGAATACCATTGGCTATCATGGTAATCTCCTCTTCTTCATCTATCTCATCCTCATCGGTCTCTGCAGTACTTTTGCGAACTTTTAAAGCTAAGTCTTTGCCTACAGTCGAAGAAGACGTAGTTCCTTTCATCTTACCCTCATAGACCATCAACTCAGATCCTAACTCTTCAAGTGACATTTTTGATAAGTCCTTGGTTGTTTCCAGCAAGGTTGTGTAGTGCAACCAATCTTTTCCAAGACTGTCAAGACACCTTTCGTTTATAGTGATGTTATCCAGTGTAACACCCACAACCTTCATGTCACTTAAGATCTTGTCGAATTTCTCAAGAGTCTGAGTAATAGACTCACCGTCCAGCATCCTGAAATTATCAAACTGTCTCCTGTACTGTTTTCCCTTTTCCTTTATGATTGAATCATTTCCTTCATAGGCAACCTTAAGGAAACTCCAAACTTCTTTAGCGGTCTGTATGCCCAGCACTTTCTGTTGGTCTCCCTCCGTTAGTGAAGACACTATTACCCTCAACGCCTGCTTGTTCTTACTGAGTAGCTTCTTGTCGTTTTCATTCCAATCCTTCTTTTCCTTCGGCTTGGACACTCCTCCTTCTGTAATTTGTGGAACCAGATCACCTTCTGTCACAACTGTCCACAAATCATAGTCAATCGACATCAGTTGATGTCCCATCTATTCACACCAGCACGCATAATTGAACTTAGTGAGCTTCGGTGCTTTGACGTTATAAGAACCCATGTTGACCACCCTTGGAAGATTTCTCTTCTAATTTTCCAAAAAGGAAAAAAAGGGAACCTTGATCTGATACCAAATGAAGGTTCTTGCAAAGGTAGTTCTTTGTGAGGTAGTTACTCAAAACGAACAGGGAATATGAGTAACAGACTGACTATGAACTAAGCAACCCAGAAAAACTGAAAGTTAAAAAAGCAGAGACTTGAAATCACGTGAATCCTCACTTCATTAACACGTATCAACCACGATACTAACTATACGCACAAGGAGAACATGCTCTCCAAGTGCTTGCACGTAACATAACTAGATCCTTTCTCAATCTAGTGATTTTACAAGTTCTCCCGAGAGCTCTCTCTCAATCTCTATTTTCTTTCTAATGAAAAATGTAATCTCGCTATAACCAGCAAATATTACTTATATACACTCGATATTACTAAAGCTAAAGCTTAAGAAGATAAAAGGAAATATTTTTATCACAAATATATAAAATCCGTTAGGATTTTATATTCATTAAGTAACAGATTAAAACTTCCCTAAAATCTCTCCAACAGAGATTCTCTCAAAACGTGATCTTCGTTCTTCGATACTCTTCGGACTTCAGATTACTGTGTATGTAACTCAGACACAGTATGTAACACAGAGTTACTAATTAAAAACACCAACAATTCAAAACATGTATAATTCGTACAAATATATACTTTTATCATTCAAAAACTATAATTTTGATTCACCGCCATATTAATCATTTTTTCACATTCAACTAAAGATTTTATACTAGAATTGTAAGGAGTAATACCATGGATTCAATTACTATTGTTGATCTTTTGAACTCGTGAGTTCAGCAACTTTAAAAATTCTTCAATCTAAAATAGCTAGATCATTTTGTTGGAAAGATTGTTGGTAGATTTTATCCTTTCTCACGACAGTGTAGAAATTTGCATGCGAGCGAGAGAATATTTTTTGCGTCCACATTTGATTTTGCTCGTTAAACTTGCCTAAAAGGAGCAATTTCATTTAAAATTGTTTAAAGTACACAGCTAATAATATTTTGAAACGTGACATGAAGCCAAAACTAAGGTCAGCACTAGCCACACCCGATTGTTAAGTTAATTGGGTTCGTCTGGGGACAGTTGCTCGGGCTGCTGTTGGGTCCTGCTGCTGAAAATTAAGAAGTTGTCTGCTGATGGTTTTATAGAAGCTGTCAACTGTTGGTTTTGGTGTTTGGTGGAACATCTGCTGATGGTTTTAAAAAGCAGAGACAGTTGTTAGGTCTTGCTGCTGAAAATTGAGAAGCTGTCAGCTGATGATTTTGCAGAAGCTGTCAGCTGCTGGTTTTGGGTGTTTGGTGGAAGTCTGCTGATTTTAGAAATTGAGAAGCTGTCTGCTGCTAGAAGTTGTTCCCCAAACGAGGTCAATATGTCAATATTCAAAGGTTTAGCTTAAAATAATGATTTGTGTCTAAAAAAAACATTCAAAACGTTCTACAAAGAAGTTTAGAGAGCCACGCATTCTATGAACTCATTGTCGTCATACTTGCTATATTAATATACATTGAGATCTTTCTAAAAAAAAAGATTTAAACTGAGATACAAGGAGAAATCAAGTTTATAAGCCGGTAAATTAGAAAATAAATACTGATTACATTCATGATTCATGACAATAATACCCCGCGCAAAATATCTGAAATGGGCTTTCAGTCGGATACGCACAAGCATAATCCGGAGCAGCAGCAGACAGCAGTAGTCGTTGCGTTGCGGAGTTGCCTTACTATGAAATCAAAGCGGCGAAGAGACAAGAACAGTCCACGTGGTAGAAAATGGAATAGATGAGGCGTTTGCCGTAACGTGTGGATATCACACTCCTCGGTTGGTTGGATGTGTCAATGAAATTCGTTCATCTGTACTAACTCCTTCCCCACACTCTTGAACTTCTATTTTTGTCGCCCCTCTTTCCTCTTCTCCAGTCTTCTCCAATTACTCACTTCGCTGCCCTCACATGATTCTGGACCTTAAAATTCCGTCCCACCCATCACGTCCGCCCAGTAACACAAAGATGGCGGCGACAGTTACAGAGCTGTTCACATATCCGCAAGTCCGATTGCATTTCCGACCGGAACTTCAACCCAACCGACGGCTGAATTCAGCTTCATTAGTGGTCTTTAACGGGTCTAGAGCTCATCGGCGGGCTGGGCTTTGTCGGTCGTTCAAGGAGGAACGAGAAGTGGAAACAACGGTAGAAAGGGAACTGAGGTGAAGGAGGGCAAAAGGGAGGTGGGATTAGCTGGAAACGTTTTGAGCTCCCTGAGGTCGTTGGTTACGGGTATTTCGAAGTGGCCATCTTACTCGCAAAACGAGCGCCGATGCGCGCTGGACGAGTTCGAGAAGGTCTTCTTCCCGGTAATAAGATTGTATGCTTTTTCTGCTATTGTAGACAAGGGCAGCTATTAGCTGAATTTGTTGAGTTAATTTCATTTCGTCAAGGCAATCGGCCGCATAAACCGGGCTATCCTAGCGCTTGGAATACTAGATTGATGATTTGATGGTGGAACACCTGTGATTGCTAATGCTATTCTATTTTGCATGCCATTAACATTGTCCTAAATGTGAAATGACAGATTGGGATTCAAATTGGGAGGTACATAGTGACCATGATGAGCACCGGGGTTGTTCTTCTAATAGGGTTTCAGCTATCAGGTCAGCTTTGTTAGTGTTAAGATGTATGTATGGTACGCCCTTTTTTGTGTGGGTTGAAGTTTGACATTGCTGTATCGTGGGATTAACAATATGGTGTCAGGTGGCGATGAGCAGTTGAATAACTTGATTTGGTATAGTTGGCTTGGTGGCGTGATCATTGGGACAATGGTTGGGGCCAACATGGTTTTAGATGAGCATAGCCGAGCTGGCCCCAGAAATGTGGTCATAACTGGGAGGTATCTCTGCTGCATCCATTAACATGGCTTTATCCAACCATTTTTCAATCTTAATATAGACTGCGTACATTTAGTCTATTTTTTATTCTGCTGGTAATAACTACAGTATAAATTTATCATTGCCTGTGCAGTACAAGGGGACTTGGCAAAGCTCTTGCACGGGAGTTCCTTCTCTCAGGAGACAGAGTTGTTGTTACTTCGCGCAGGTTGTGTTTTATCCATGACATTTGTTGCTTTCTTCTGCATGTTGGTACACTCATTTTATAGCTTGCAATGCATACCTTTTCTCGGCCCTCACAAACCTTCCTCTGAAGGCAGTGCCGATTCAGTTGAGGAGACTTTCAAGGAGCTCCAAGAGAACCTTAAGGAATTAATCGAGGCAAAGGGGAAGAACCTTAGCCATGCAAAGGTTGTAGGAATACCTTCTGATGTGTGCAACCCTGATGATGTTAGGAACTTGGCCAAATTTGCTGCAGATGAGCTTGGCTCTGTTGACATCTGGGTAAGCTGCTAATATCTCATTCTGTTTGTGTGAATGTCGAGCCATGGGTATGTAGCTCTGTACCAACAAATTGGATAACTAAATGTTGCTTTGGCCCTGTTCAGGCTTCCATTTCATCGTTTTCCTGTGCCATCAAATGTTTTCCTGTACGAAAATGCATCGAAGTTGTTGTTTTCCCTGCTATCATGTGTGCAAAGTGGTAAATGCTTGACTTCTTTTAGTTTCATTTGTTTTCAGATAAATAATGCGGGTACAAATAAAGGTTTCAGACCCTTGCTGCAGTTTACTGATGAAGAAATTACCCAGGTCCGGTAAATAGGTTATCTGTCTTGCTTTTTAGTTTGGAATACATGAGCTTATATGTAGTACGTAGATATATGCTGATGAATGTTGTAGTGCTTCAAGACATGGCTCGGCATTTTCTTTTTCGTGATACGTCTACTGTTGGTTGTACTTATAGATCGTCTCAACAAACTTGGTCGGATCAATAATTTGCACAAGGGAAGCAATGCGTATGATGGAAAACCAGCCCATGGGGGGTCACATATTCAACATGGATGGTGCTGGCTCTGGAGGTTCAAGCACACCTTTGACAGCTGTGTAAGTACGGTGTTCCTAGTTTAACATCTTGCTGGTCGGGTCTGCACCAGAAGCTCATATATCGTTAACGTCCTGTATCTTCTTTCGCCAACAGCTATGGATCAACTAAGTGTGGGTTAAGGCAGCTTCAATCCTCTCTTTTGAAAGAGTGCAAGCGAACAAAAGTGGGCGTCCACACAGCATCTCCAGGCATGGTGCTTACGGATTTGTTATTGAGGTAAGCATATCTTTCTGCTGCCCCCATTTTAAATCTTTTTGTGATGTTAGCTTATCTAGAGAATTTCGATAGTCATTTACCATCTATCTAAAGATGATTTACTCTCAGCTTGTAGCTTGCATGTATCTTGGCCCTGAGAATCCCTCTATGTTGTTTCGTGAATTAGGCACACTAAACAGTAACTGTTGTGTTCTCATCTGCCCATGTGCTAAGTTATCCATATCTTCCCATGTGCTTAGTTATCCAAATAACATGATCATGTCATCTATCTGCTGCCCAAAACTTCATTTTAATGTAGAAGTTTTCTCTATTGTTCAATCAGTATCTTTCAGCATTATGTACCTGATGTCAAAGTCCAGTTCTGACATTTGGAATCTTGGTTAATGCATCATGTTGCCAGTGGCTCGTCGCTCAAGAACAAACAAATGTTCAACATCATATGCGAGCTTCCAGAAACAGTTGCTAGAACTTTGGTGCCACGCATGCGGGTGGTGAAAGGCAATGGCAAGGCTATTAATTACCTGACACCTCCCAGGATTTTGGTTGCACTTGTCACTGCTTGGCTGAGAAGAGGTCGCTGGTTTGATGATAAGGTACACACATGTTGATGTTTATCTAGCATCTTTCACTACAGCTTAAAGTGGCTCTGGTTATGGAAAGCCTATACGCATCTTAACATTTTGTTAGGTCATGTAGTTAGAGGCCAGGTATTCAAGTCATTTGTTTCTTGCAGGTGAATGAAGCTCTAGAACACTATATTATGGGCACTTCTTTGTTGAAATTTTCAATCAGTTTTTGTGTGATTCATTATTGACTGTGACAATAATGATCATCATATCTTAGGCACATTTCAATTGGATTTTCAGTTTGCCTTGTGCATATATATCTGCTTGCGAAAAGAAAATTGATTTAAACTGAAATGTTGAGACACCCATGTTTCAGGGACGGGCATTATACGCAGCTGAGGCAGACAGGTTGAGGAACTGGGCAGAAAATAGGACTCGATTTTCTATTACTGATGCTATGGAGATGTATACAGAGAACACCTGGGTTTCAGTTTTCTCCCTCTCTGTTGTATGCGCCTTCATCATTCTCTCCAGTACCGGAAGCTCTCATCCAGGGGCTTAATCCAAACCTCACTTTGTTAAATCCACGAATTTTCTGACTGACTGGTTTGCTACGATGGAAAATTCTTTGGAGCCAGCTCAGTAGGTGATACATCTTGTGCTGCGTTGACACTGATTCTCTGCACTCCCCAGATAATGATAGCGTTGAGACTCCGCGCATAAATGATGGTGTGGTACTATATAGACCAAGAGGTGAAGTGAATATGGGTTCTGTGTCTTCTTGTTAGTGCTAACATGTCTGCAGCCATGGTCGTGGGGATTGGATTCAAGCGTACATGGTCCTACTCTCTTCTCATTGGCTGCACAGGGGGAAGAGTTAAAAGGAAGTTTGTTTAGAACATTGTTATATGGTAGGTGGTAGAAAAAACTGTATATATCGAAAAGTGGATATTGCAGTTCCTCATATTCTAATTGTAACCTGTGATATATGCAAACAGAAAGTACCTTGAAAGATGTACATGCGATTGCTGTACATAATCTGAAATATAGCGGTCGATTTTTTTTCCTTTTCAATTGACCATTGTCCATTGGATAGACTTGTTACATGAAGACCTAAACCAACCGCGCATGGCTCATTGGAGCTGTGCCTTGACGAAAAAAGCTAAGGTGCTGTTCGTTCGTTGCATTAATGTCGAAAATTGGAGATTAATGTACTCATATGTTACTTTTGACATCGACCTTCGCTGCTGAAACTTTAAGGTTGGAATACTTGTGTTTGAAGACTAAACTCTACTATGAGGTTTCACCACCCCTCTACAATTACGTCATTACCTCTGCTTAAGCTTAATTTGTACTAGTTTGTAGTTGCCGTCTTTATTGAAGGACTGAAATTCGTTGGCCAGTGCACTCATGTGGCTTCGTCGACGGAAGTACAACCTCAGATGTTGCGCTTCAGAGTGATATATGCCTATCAACTTCATTGATGGTTATCTTAACATTTGTTACGTTGAAGAGAGATTGTTATCAATTTGGCATTTAATTAGAAGCTTCATCGACACACTAGACAAAACCGTTGAGATACATGATGAGAGTCATCGAGCCCAAAATGAAAATCTATCGGCATACTTGCAAGTGAAACAGCATGTCTTGGCTACAGTGACCCAAAGTTGGCTACATCCAACCACCAGGTGATTTTTTTTTCATAAAATTTTAAATTGTTGTAACTTTTAATATATAAGTCGAAAATGAAAAAAAATTATATTATTGTTCACTTAAATTTAAGCTCTTCAAAACAAGATCAGTAATAGATATATTTTGACAACTTTTTTAAAAAATTATTTTTACATGTATAGTATATAGAACATAAAAGAAAACTTGTACAGATGGTCATACAAACTTGTACAAATGTTCATTAAGACATGTACATCCACACATAAAAACATGTACATCATCGCATGAAAAATATACAGATGGCCACATAAATCTGTACGAATAATTAAATATGTACATTTTTAGATTAAAATCTGTACATATAAGAGAGAATACTTGTACAGGTGGTGATACAAACATGTACACATGTTCATTAAAGAACATGTACATTCTCACATTTGAATATGTATATCGTTACATTAAAACATGTACATTCTCACATTAAAATATGTACATACATCCACACATCAAAATATCGTCATATACATCTAAAAAATATTTTTTTTAAAATAGTTATCAAAATATATCCATGACCTGTCTTGTTTTGAAGAGCTCGAATTTAGGTGAACAATGATATAATTATTTTTCATTTTGGACTTATATATTAAAAGTTATACAAATTTAAAGTTATTATTGTTTGATAAGGAAAAAGAAAAAAAGAAAAAAAAAGAAATCAATGTTTTGACATACCATAACGCTCACTAGTCACTATGCTCCGAGTTGTTTGTTTCTTCTATTTTTAATTTTGTCCCACTATATTTCATTAATTACAAAATTACCCTACTGTACAGATATTTTTTATTTTAATTTGACTAAATTTCCCTTGGATGTAGCCATGATAACTACAATCACATGTAGCTAAGAATTTAGGCAAGTAACTAGATAGTTATTTGGTTTGTTTCTCTTAAGTTCTTATTTTTACTATTTGTTAATTTGTTATTCTTCTTGGTGCGGTTTAGGAATAAAATTAAATCAACTATCAAACTGAATTTGCTACAAAATTTGAAGAAGCGTTACACATTTGTCAGGTACCATCTACTGTGTGAAATATTTACATTATATTTATGCTACATTGCTAATTAAGTTTATGTTGTGCCTAATATTTGTGTTCACGCTGTACAAATGAGAGATCTGTTGTTGCTTTATATATGATGCAACTGTCATAGTGTTGTTCATATATGTATTTCCTGCATTATGATATATGAGACCAGGTGTAGTAGAGTAGGTATGGAGAAAGGAAATGATAGTGACAAGGAAAAAGGAAAGAAGATAGCAAAGGATAAGGAAAAACCTATGCGTGTTAAGCATGACTCGCCAAATGAGGGTGTTGAGCTACTAATAAGATTACTAGTTAGGAAGCTCAACTTTAGATAGGTAGAGGTGGTAGTATGGTAGGTTTCCAGCATAGATGAGGGAACATAAGGAAGAGATTCAACAAGTCCAGAGAAGCTTTGAAGGCTCTAGATAGAGCTGCACTGAAGAACAAGAGTGACACACTAAAGGGAAGGTGGAGGAAATGGAAAGACCTTACCCACAAGCAAACATGCCTCTACTGGCATGAAGCAAAAACTGTTGTACTTAGCCATCATAATGGGTTGCCTAGAAATCTTAGGCAAATTATTATTTTCTTTGTAATAACTATATCAAAATTAAACTATATATGCCTTATGTGGTCAATTTAGTATATAGTGATTGTTGGTTAACCCAACAGGAGAACATAAGTATGTACAAGTTGATAAACTCAAAGTGGCCAACTCATTTAGTGGATGACATGTGTAACACCCCAATTTCCAGCTCTTTTTTTCTCGTGTGAACAATACAGCGGAAGACTACAAAGCTAGTCTGGGTGCTACCGCCACGCTCATACTCAATGTGGATGCTAAGGCTTATTACTACCACTATACCAAATTAAGTTAAACTCTTAAACTTTATATATATACTCAAAAATCCAACCATAATCTTACCCACAAACATCGACTAACATCTTTCAAAACTAGGTATTAACTTGCACCATCTTTACTAGCTTATACAAAAGGGTTAAACCTATTACAACCGAACTTAATTGAAATACTACATCGCCTTCTAACTTCAACCTCTAGTCCCTTTAGCTCGCCTCTCTCATGCAACTTCTTAACCTATTCCTGTGGGCAGTTATACAATCACAAAGAATACACCACAGGGCACATGCCAAAAAATAAACGTCACCAAAGCTGAGTAATTCTTGCCACAACATGTAAAATATATTTTATCTTTATGAAAACACTTTAAACCAATATATTAACACACAAGTAACCAAACAAGTCAGAAACCATATAAACACCTTAGCAAAATGCAATTCAAATACCAACTAAGAAATTACCACCATAATTTTAGTCCGGTTTATTATTCCATCAATCCTCTAGCACACCGGTGTGAGCCTTGATTTTTGAACCCTATCCTTTGTTGATTCAAGTTGATTAGGATCTGGTCGGGTTCTAGGTCCATTTATAACCTAAGCTTAATAACTCTGTTCATAAAACAATAATTGCTAAGTCCTAAGTTAGCTCACTGGAACCTAGTTAGAGTTGCCACCTATTTTTAACCTAGATTAAATTAGGAAAGGAGAGTTCGGGTTCGGGGGCTTGGAATTTGACTTATTAAGGGTTCAATTACTTTCATTACTCCTCGAAGTCGCTTTTCCTCTACTTAGTTTAATTACGGCTTATTACGAGTCATTTTAACTTAAGTGCGTGAACTTCTGATTTCTTTTATTTTTTAACATTTTTTGATAGAAAATTAAGGTGAAAATCAAAATCACCTAAACTAGGGTTTTGGAGGTAGAATTAGGTCAAATTTTGACTTTGTCCATGGCCACGGACCTACTTTCCGAACCCACGGACCCTAGTTAACCTAGTTATATAGAAAAGTCAAATTGAAAAGAAAACGAAATTTTGAAAAAGTTCTGTCCGTGGCCCCGGACATGCTTTGTAAAACCCTAAATTTTCATAAAAAATTTAAAATCTCGCCGCCATTTGAGGGTGTTTGTGACCACGGACAACCCGTCTGAGGGCCTGGACACATCGTTTGGGGCTACGGGCCACCCACTAACGGCGGGTTTTAGGTGGTTTCTGGTGGTGTTTTAAGCTCAAAATTTATGGACGTGTAGCATGAGAAATTTCCAAGATGTTAGTAATCAAATAATTTCAATTCGGCTTCAAATTAATGACAAAACTTAATGAACAAGTTAATGGATAGAAATGAGAATAAACGCTAATTCGACAGTCGTAAGAAGTCGGTTCAAACCCAAATTTTAATACAAAGTCAAACAAGTCATGGGGAGTTAAGAAATTTATGTTCCAACCTTTTTTACCTTCGGGATTGAATGATTTCTTCATGTCTGGACTCTTTTAGTGCTTCGTCGGAGTCGGTTCTGATTCGGGTTCGAGACCATCTCCTGACCCTTGTGAATTGAGGATGTTCTTCACATTTTGGCAGTGGTTTGATGGTGGTTTGATGATTGTTGAAGTGGTGGGAGTTGAAAAACTTTTTCAGGTGGTGATTTCGAGGGAATTTTGGTGTGATTTCGGGGTTCGGGTGTTGAAAAATGTGAGAGTGTTGTGACGGCCACGCTTGCTGATGTTCTAGGGTTCTTGGAGCTCTGATTTGATCATGAGATAAGGTTCCTTAAGTAGGCCTCACTAAAGATAGAAAAAATCTGGAAAAAACTAAGATTTACCGATGTTTTAGCTCAAGGGATTCCAAAAGGAATTTGACTATGAAATTTTAACCATGTGTAAAGGAGGATATTTCTGATTTTTCCAAGGTAGACTCGAATTTTTTGAATGTTGGAATATTTTTAAATTATAGTCAGATTCAATCAGAAATTACTAGATAATATTGGAAAATCGAAAAATCAAAATTCCAAACCCATTATGCTTAAAATGTCATCCTCTATCATGGGTTAAAATTTCAAAGCATTCTGAGTTGATTTGAGCCGCTTTAGAAGGAGAGAGTATAGGAGATTTTAGGAGCCTTGAAAATTATGAAAATGCCCCTGAAGATGACTAAGCTGTCCCTGATGCTCCAGAATGCGCTGATTGAACCGGAATTCCTCATTACTTGATCAAAGTGCCTCTCGCAACTCTAAAGCCTTACAAACCCTATACCAGGGTGAAATACCTTGAACTTAATTAGGGTGATTAAATTACTCTAATATGATATTTGAGGGCCTATTAGTGCCTAAAGAATTTTGGTAAAGAAAATAAATCCGAAACAAAAGAGAAAACACTTAAAAAGTGAAAAACGCAAAAATGAGCGTTACGGGACCATAGGAGGAATACAACCTTGAAAAGGGTCCTAGATGAATTCCTAAGGCTTAGTTAGGCCTATTAATATACGGGAACGATTCCCGAAGAAAACGGATCCAAATAATGTGTTAAAACGCTAACAGAGCCTTAAAGCACGTTTTTCGAGAAAACCCGAAAACGTGAAGTTAAGTGGTCAAACAGACCTGTAAAAATAATGGTTGACCAAATAAATATAATTGAACATTAATGGAAGCTTAAGATCCATTAAAATTAAAGAAACGAGAAAACTCCGGAAAACGGGTTCCGGAGAGTGAATAGTGTAAAAACTAGAACTTGTGGGGTGTTAGTGTAATAAAACCAAAATAACTTCCCCCATTTGTAAATAAAAATCAGAAATTTGTGTGTGTGGGCTGTGTGGGATGGCTGATTAGTCTCCCCCCTTCCTTAATTCATTGTATGAACAAAAGGACAAACCCATAAAGTAAAAAGCAAAAGAGAATAAAACCCCTCACTCTCCTCTCTCTCCTCCCATTTCCTTTCTTCCCCACTCTTTCCCCTCTCAGCCGATTTCTTCCCCCTCTCCCATGGCTAGAAATTTTTGAAGAAAGATCCAATGGCTTCCTCTCATTCTCCTCATGCTCTAGCTACATCCATGCTCCAAATGCAAAATAAATCACATATTTGAACTCCCCTCACCAAGCTCTCTCATTCTCTCTTTTCAAAATCTCAAATGGAGAAAGTTGACCTCCATGGGTGTTGGCCATTTGAAGAGAAAATTACATATTCTTGAATCTTGGAGCCCTCTCTTTCATTTAAGGTAAGAAAATCCAAGAAAGACTCACCTTTCCTTCATTTCTTGGTGTCGCCAAATTTTGCCCCCTTTTAATACCTTGTTTTCCTTCCTTGCTTGAGCTATTCTCCAAGTCTCCAATGGTGGGTTGGAGCTCCCCTCTCGATTCATGGCAAAAACCCATTTCTAGGGCTTCCAAGGTAATTACTAACCTTAATACCTTAAGTATGTTAATTAAGGAGTTAATTGTTTTACTTAAACTCATTCCTTTTATTGAATGTTGGGTTGGAGTTGGGCAACTAACATTGTGATAGGATTGGGATGCTGACCAAGTAGGTTTGAGGTGTTAGTCTCAGACCAACTCTGCTTGAAGAATAAACGTGTGCAGCAAATGATAACGCGGAAGCTTTTGTTTAAACTTAACAAGATAGGATTCTGCTTGTATTGAAATTCAATGTGAATTAGAACCTAGCTTCCTATCTTGGGATTCGACAGAAGTATTCTATTTCATCCAACACTCGCTCTACTCTCGGCTTTGATCAATGCGTAACAAGGAGTAAAGGGGAGTGTAATCTCAAACGGTGTTTCTCTCTCTCTCTCTCCTCTCTCTCAAATGATCTAGAATGCACAACCGAATTAATTACAATCCTATGTTTATATACTACTAAACGGTTTCCTAAATCTTCAGAGGTGTCTTCACGTCGCGGCCGTTTGCTTTGGATGCGCAAGTATCGGAGTTACTTATTGCTTCATGACCTCACGTTGTGCTCACTTCCACGTCTCCGAGATTTCCGTAACCACTTGATAGTGTCGCGGCTTGATTGATCAGAGACAGGTGAACATGTCTTGCTGCAGAGGTACTCGAGCTGGTGAGTTGTGACGCCAAGTCTTTCTGTAGAGCTACTTTGACTGAGGAGGCAATCATCTGCAAAACTAAGTCTCCAACGAAATTCCCCGTTTTGCTCGTGATGGCAAACTCAGTGTATCCGGCGTAGACTTTGAAGTTTTTAATGAATGTACCTGCAAAGAGAACAGATAATAAGGCAGAGCAACTAACTTGGGAGAACAACTCACTGTTTGTTCCCCCTTAAACAAATATTCCCCCTTATGCTAATGCAGTTGATAAGAGCAGATAGAAACTATAATACGAAACTACTTCAAATACTACTAAACAGAAATAAAACCAATCCGAAACAAGATGAGGCCTTTAGAGGCACTCAGCGTCCACACATAGTCACCTGCATAAACCAGCCGCGGGATACACCGCTTCCCCCGTTTGCCAACATCAGGGGAAACGCATTAATAGTATCCAAAAACACATAATCTAAAAGTCATAAAAACAATCCACCAGCGCAATTTCAAGAGTATTCAAAAAATCCGTCAACCTAGGAGTTAGAGGGGGTGGGGTAAAGAGTTAGTCATCTCCTCGATCCATTCCTGTGTCCGCATCCCTTGCTCCATCTTCCCCCGAAGCCTCAGCATCTTCCATTGCTTTCGCCACTACCAGGGTTTCAGTGAAAGTCTCCCTGAACTCCTCCGCTAGCTTTTGGACTCCTCCTGCAAAGATATTCATCGTCTGTTTGTGGTTGTTGTTGAGGACATCGATGAGCATATCGATCTTTGTGGATAGAGTGGCGAGGTTGTTCTCGATCGCAGTTACGCATTCAAAGAGAGATGCTGTGTCTGGAGGGGATGTTGTTTTTGGAGGAGCTTGTTTTTTGGATGGAGGATTTGGCTTAGAGACAGACTTGTTCTAAAAGGATGGTGTTTTGTTGTACAAGATCTGGCCAAGAATGTCGGTTTCGGTGATACGACTGGCTTTTGAGGGATCGAGGATGATTTCACAGTGGGTCAAGATTTTTGGTAGCCAAAAGACATACCCCAGGGAGTGTCGGGGTGAGGAGATGGTTGAGGCTATGTGATTGAGGATGTGTTTTGGGAGGTTTATTTTCTGGTGATGAATCAGGAAGTACATTATCACAAGATCAAGTGGGCGGACAAACTGATTTCCTTCCTTTCTAGGTACTAAGTTTTTGATCACCAAGGTATGGAGCATCTGGTGTGTATTTGACAGAGCGGGTTGGTCTAAAGAGTGACCAACTCTACTATTGGGTAAAAAGAAGTCATAAACTTCTTTCGCAGTAATGAACCCTAGATCAGGAAATCCAGCCCTATCATAGAACTCTAGTCCGCTAGTTGGAATGGCCAAATGATTTGCAATGGAGTTGGAATCAAGAATGATAGATTTTTCATGTACCTCGGTCATTATCTTGCCTTTGCGAATGACATAGTTTTGGTTGAACTAGTAGGCTTCGTTTTCATGGTAGGTTTGAATGCCGTGGAACAAGTGTATCCAGTTCTGAAAGCGGAGCATCTCTTCGAACATGTCGAACTCCATTGAGTGTAACCACTCCAGATCAAGTAGCTTTCCTTTCACCAAGTTGTGTGACTCTGCGGATTCATCTGGTGGTAGGGAGTAAACAGCAGAATGAGTGTCGATCAGGCCTAGCCTTGGAGCAGGTGATGGTGGGACAGACTCAGAGCGAGGACGGAGTCGCTTTCGAGTGGAAGTTATTGTTGTGTCGGAGTCCGCTTGAGTTGATGAGTTGGTAGTGCTCCGCGGCTTTTCTTCAGGTTGTGATGCCGTGACCGCTGGGGATGGGGCAGAGACTGGGACTTCAGGAATGGGTTTTGAAGATGACGGTGGGCACTTAGCCCTTGATCGAAGGGTTCGAGTAGCTGGAGGCCAGGGAACATTGGACTTGGAACGGCGAGTTTTCTTTGGGGGAGGTGAGTTTTCAGGAGCAGTAGGTTGGATTTCGAGGTCGTGTACCTCTTTTGGTTCTTTGGTAGGGGAGTTGGGTTGCGGGTTTGGATTTTCTTGATCAGAGGGTGGAAGGGAGCCAAACTGGATGTTTGACGGAGATTTGGTTATTGTGTCTGGGGTGGGTATGATCGGGGTGGTAGGTGGTGACGATTGTTTGGTGGGAGAGGGTATGTTTTCCGATGGTTGGGACGTCGTAGTGTTAACGATGAGGGTAGGGTCAGTGGAGACGTTGGGTAAGGGGGTGGTGATTGGGTGGGTGTCGATCGACATGGTGGGTGTGATGGCGGTGGAGTCGGAGGTGGAGGTGGGGGTTTGTTTGGCTTGGAGAAAGGTTAGTTTGTTGATTAGGGCTTGAGAAGCTGTGGATCATCGGGTAAGTTGGCGTCGGAAAACATGAGGTTTGCTTAGGGTTAGGGTTTGAAGCCATGGAAGTGTGTAGTCGAAGGTAATGGCCAGAGGTTGGAGAAGGCGAAGAGAGGCTGGGACAGGGAGGATTAGAGATAGAGCAAAAAAGAAACTGACATCGGAATATAGGCGGATGTAGTGTGTCAGGGAAGGTGGGGGCTGATTGGGTGAGAGAGGTTGTTGCGGATTACTGGGCGAAGATTTCGCGGGTAGTTTTTCATAAGTAAAAACTCTTGTTTTTGTTGCGCCGGTGTATTGTTAATTTGACAGACGGACTAGGTCATTAGACGTATTTATGCATTTCACCCAACCATTGAAAAAAAAAACAGGAGAAGGAGATACAACCTTAGCTAAGTCATACGGGTCATACCTAGTTGTGAGCGCAGAATTTCAAAGGGGCCTCGTTGCAACGGTTTGGTGAATATGTATGCAAGTTGATCGAAAGTAGGAACGTATTCTAGTTGTATCAGCCCTTTTTCAACGCAATCCCTTAAGAAGTGGTGACGAATCTCAATGTGCTTTGTTGTAGAATGGTGGACAGGATTTTTAGATAAATCAATAACACTATTGTTGTCATAGAAAATTGTAGTACAAGTAGGAGGAATGAGATAATCCTGTAGTTGTTGTTGTATCCATAGTATCTGTGCACAGCAAGTAGCTGTGGAGACGTATTCGGCTTCAGCAGATGACAAGGCTACCGTGTTTTGCTTCTTTGAACTCCAAGCTACAAGACAAAGTCTTAAAAATTGTGCGGTACAGATGTGCTTTTCCTGTCTAATAAGAAACTTGCAAAATCAGAATCACTGTAACCCATTAGAGTAAAATTAGGAGTACTCGGGTACCAGAGGTACATGTCCTGGGTGTTTTTCAAATAGCGAAAGATGCGCTTTACACTTTGTAGGTATGATTCTTTGGGTTTGCCTGAAATCTTGCATAGAGACATACAGCTTAGAGAATGTCAGGCCTACTTGCTGTTAAGTAAAGAAGAGAGCCTATCATACCTCTGTATAGTGTAGCGTCAACAGCAATTCCTTTTTCATCCAGAAGTGGTTTCTCTGTTGTGGACATTGAGTAGGTATGGCTTTCGAATCCTGCATCTTATATTTGGTTAGGAGCTCTTGGATGTATTTTTGTTGATGAATTTGAGTCCCGTTCTCTTGCTGAATGATTTGAAGACCTAAACATAATTTTAATTCTCCAAGAGCACTCATTTCAAACTCTTTACTCATAAGATCAGAAAGGAATGAGCATAATTCAGGAATAGTGGAGCCATAAATTATATCATCTACGTAGATCTGAACAATGAGAGTGTCTTCACCTTTGGTGAGAGTAAAAAGAGTTTTGTCAACCTTACCTCGAATGAATCCATATGACAATAAGTAAGATGAGAGACGTTCATACCATGCCCGTGGTGCCTGCTTCAGGCCATATAACGCTTTGTCTAACTTGTAGACATACTCAGGGTGGAGTGGGTCTTCGAATCCCGATGGTTGAGCAATATAAACATCCCTGTCGATGTATCCATGTAAAAATGCACTTTTTACATCCATTTGGTAGAGCTTCATACCTCGATGAGCCGCACAGGCCACGAGTATCCGAATTGCCTCAATTCGTGCGACTGGAGCATAAATCTCATCATAATCAATTCCTTCAGCTTGGGCGTATTCCTGAACTACGAGTCTAGCTTTGTTGCGAGAGATATTCCCTTGATCATCCAACTTATTCCGAAACACCCACTTGGTACCAATTGGTTTATGGTTGGTTGGACAGGGAACAAGGCGCCAGACGGAATGTCATTGCAGAGAATGTAGTTCTTTTTGCATGGCGAGTATCCAGTCATGGTCCTATAGAGCTTGTTGGACATTCTTAGGTTCGATTGTGGATAGGATGGTATTAAAGGCATAGAGATTTTGATGGATCTCGCTGCGTGTTTGAACACCTTTAGAGGGATCACTTAGGATTTGAGTGATTGGATGAGCAGAGGCTTGTTAAAATTTTCTTACGGAGCTTGATGGTAGGCTAGTGGGGGGTTCTGGTGTTTGGTGATTTTGAGGTGTGGTTATAGTTGTGGTTTGTGGAGGAGGTTGTAGGTCATTTGTAGGGGTAGCTGAGGCATCTTTGAATGAGTCATCAGAGTCATCGTTGCTGTCGGAGGATGAGTCTGTCGGAAGAGGTGTTTGTGGTGGAGGGATGGTAGCTACTGGGATTTCAATGAAGGTGGTATCTGGGGCATCTTCATGGGGTGCATGTGGATTGTGCTCGCAGTCACTGGAGTTAGAAAGTTCTACGAAGTGAATGTGAGGACTTTCTTTAAGACACGACGTTCGTTTGTTGAGTACTCTATAAGCTCGACTATGGGATGAGTATCCAAGGAAGATTCCTTCGTCACTTTTAGATGCAAACTTGCCTAGATTGTCTTTTCCATTATTGTGTATGAAACACTTGCATCCAAAGCGTCGTAGATGAGTTATAGAAGGAGGACGACCTTTGATAATTTCATAAGGTGTTTTGCCGATGAAGGGATGAATTGACGCTCGATTCAAAATGTATGCTGCAGTGTTGATGGCTTCTGCCCAGTATGAGGTTGGGAGGTTACTGTCAATGAGCATTGTTCGTGCCATTTCTACCAAGGTGCGGTTCTTTCGTTCTACTACTCTATTTTTTTGTGAAGTACGAGCAGCTGATGTTTGATGCATGATTCCCTTAGCCCTGCAAAATTCTGAAAACTGGAGATTGCATAATTCTGTACCGTTGTCAGAACGAATTGTTTTGATTGTAGTGGACAGTTTGTTAGTAATCATTTGGAACAGTGTTTCGAATTCAGAAAATGTCTCCGATTTATTCTTAAGAAAGAGTGCCCATGTCTAGCGCGAGTAGTCATCGACGATGACTAGATCGTACTTCTTACCACTCTTGCTTTGAACACGCATTGGTCCACATAGATCCATGTGCAGATCCAGGGGAGATGTTGTAGACATCTCTGGTTTACCTGGAAAGCTTGCTCTCGAATGTTTCCCTTGTACGCACGCAGGACAGAGGGTGTCGGTCTAGAAGAAGTTTGTCGAGGAAGTCCTACTACAAGATTTCTGTTTTTGATTTTGCTGAGAAGTTTGCTGTGTGCATGGCCTAAACGGAAGTGCCATAAAGAAATATTTTTGTCCTGTACACTGAGACAGAGAGTGCCATCTAGGTTAGGGTTTTCAAGAGATAACTTGTAAATATTGTTCACCCTTACACCAGTGGCGTTTAGAAGACCTGTTTGCTCATCAAAGATTTTACAATCAGAGGCCGAAAAGAGAACAACGTTAGGGAGATCACATATTTGAGAAATACTTAGAAGGCTATGTCCAAGACCATCTACTAAAATGACATTATCTATCTTAAAGAGGGAGGGATTACCGATGGTTCCAATGCCAATGATTTCACCATGAGCATTGTCGCCAAAAGTTACCTTCCCCCATGGGGTTGAGAGAGAGTCGTGAACTTGTCAGGGTCTCCTGTCATATGTCGTGAGCATCCACTATCTAGAAACCAAGAGTCATTTTCCACGGTCGCTCCCTACAAAACAATCAGATGTTAGACTTGGGAACCCAGGCGAACTTGGGTTCCCTCTTTGAAGCAAAAGAGCTATGAAGATGTCGTGCTTTAGACAGAGTATGTAGACGTTGCATATTGAAAGATAAGTCTCTGCCAAGCTTATGACATGATGAGTGAATGTTCCCGTCGTAGCCACAGTAACCACAAATTAATAGAGAAGGTAGGTGAACATACTTCTTTTGCCAACGTAATTTGTTTTCAAATTTTTCTTTTTGGAATTTTATACGTTGAAGATCATTGGGTTTTGATGCCATTTTGGGAATATTGACTTTGCCTTTGTTTTTCAGCCAATGAGGGGGATTCGATGATGACACCGATTCCATCTGTGCCTTTTTAAGAGCGATTTTCAGGGAATCGACCTCTTTCTCGAGTTGAACTTGCCTTTCATTTGACTCTCGGAGTTTGTTTTCAAAGAATTTTGGTTTTTGCATGGCAACAACCTCACGAACAAAGGTAATCGGTTTGAAAATTTTTTGAGGGATTTTGGAATGATTTTTCTGTAGAGACACAATTTGGGTTTTTAAGGAATTGATGGGGTTGTGAGCATCTCATAACTCACTTTCAAGTTTTTCGGCCTTTTCTTCAAACTTTTGCAATTTGAGCCGGTTGTTGTTGACATGACCCTTTAACACATGAATTTCTTCGTAAAGAGAAGCTATTCTTTCTCGTTCTCCAGTTATTTCGAATTCAGAATGATTGGGGTCTATGTAGTAAGTGGATAAATCTAAAGAAGGAACATTACATGAGTCAGAGAAATATTCAGTTACCTCTGAAGAGGGACTCTTGCATGCCTGACATTTATGGGCCATGAGGCAGATTAAGCTTGATGTTCCAATCTCAGGTTCTTCCGAGTCAGAGTCTCCCCATGCTGAATTTGCCATCAGTGATGATTGCTCACGATTATCCTTTTTCTTGAGTGGACAGCTGTTGGCGTAGTGCCCCGGTTTCAGGCATTTGAAGCATACTCGGTCTCCAGTTCCAGTATTCCCTTGCTCATTACGGTTGTATGATTGATATGGTCGATTTTGGTTTTGGCTAAACCTGTTTGGATTATTTCTTTCTGATCGATCTCGCATGAATTTCTTAAAGTTCTTGACTAGCATGGCCATATCTTAGAAGATATTCGCTGATCCTTCCTCTATTATGCCGTCAATCAGAGTGTCTCGTAGCTGCTGGATTAGGTCTTGATTTGGAGAGGTAGTCTCATAATGGAACGACTCATTCTGGTGGGCTGGTATCTGACTGGGTGTGGTCTTCACCTGCAAAGCTTGATTCACATTAGAATAGGAGATAGTATGGTTTGAGTGAGAAGCATTACCTCTGTTTTTGATATTTATTTTGTATTTTTTGATGGACTGAAGATAGGACCCTAAGTCAGTCAAGGTCCATTTTTCTAGGCTTTTGGAAGCCTTCGTGGAGATAACACTCTCGGTCCATTCTTCACCCAGACTATCCCGAAATTTGTTGTTGATGTTTTCGTTTGACTCTCCAATCTGCAGCTCTTCCATGGTAGCAGTGAGTTTGGTGAATCGTGCAAGCATGTCGCTGAGGGATTCTCCAGGATTTCCTACGAAGTTTTCGTAGTCCATCTTCAGTTCTTGTATTTTTGATTTTCGAAGCTCAGTATTTCCTTCGTGAACAGCTCAAAGGTGATCCCAGATATCTATTGCTACCTTGATGTGATACACTCTTCTTCTTTCGAGTGGAGAGAGACTTGTGTAGATGACTCGTACGGCTTGGGAATTTATGAAATACCCCAAACCTTAATATATTGTTTAAACACTTAAATATGGTGTATTAAGACTAGAAAGAGTCTTAGAAACATTAGTAAATAAATTTAAACAAAAGAAAACACAAGATGTGCTTTAAGGTCAATAAAGGCCAAAATGTGCTCTAAGCTTGGGATAAACTTGGTTAAGACCTAATGAACTTACCAAGACCTCATTTATACACTAATGAACATATTAAACCAATTACCAAAGAAAACCAAGCTTGAAAACAAGTTTAAACACAAAATGTGCTTTAAGGAGTCTTAAAGCACATTTTTGAAAATTGTCTTGTAAATGAGTTTTGAGTGGCTAGTTGTCCATCATTACTCTTAAATATATATGTGTACTATATAATATCACATTTGGATGTCTATATCAATGGGAAATCAAAAATTTCACTTCTATGTGCCTTGTTTTCATGAATAGTGATTTTTATAAGCTATTTTGTAACATATGTTGTATAAGTAATTAAATTGATAAATAAAGACTATACCCTCACATTACTATTGGGGGCCGGTTTTTAAGGTTGGTGACACACCACCCTTGTTAGCTTGTTAAGAAAAATAATAAGACTACTTAAGTACCTTTTTACTTTATAAAGTATAAATATCTTCAAAAGCAAATTCTATCTCATTCTCTCATTTCTTCTCCTTGTATTCACACGGCTCCACCTCTCTTCTTCCTTCTCTTCCACGGTAATACCACACCACCTCCATTAAACCTCTTCTTTGATCTCTTGTAAAATCTTGCTCACTTGTCCAAATCAAAAACAAACACCACCAATCTCTTCCTCTCATCAAGCTCTTCATTTCTATCTTCTTAAAATTCCAAGACCACCATTTCGGTGCCATGGAGTTCCACCATTGAAGGAGCTTGAGCTTGTATTTTTACATATTGTTACTCTCCTTTGCTTCTAGGTAAGGAATCTCAAATAAAAACTCCATTTCCTTCATGTTTTTGTTGTAACCGAAAATACATATTGAAGGAGCTCTTTGTGTGACCTTGTTCTAGCTCTCATTCCAACTCTTCATGGACTAGGTGGAGTCCTCTCTTGTTAGATATTCAAACTCTCTTCAAAGAGCAAGGTAAAACAACTACATTAATGTTTTTGAAACAATGTAAAATTAGGGTTTACAATGAGATGAAGCTTATAGCTTGAATACTCATTATAATGTTTGTATATTGTTTAGAACTTGTCAAAGAATCAAATACCTTACCGGTTTTTAAAGGAAACAAGAAGGAAGTTGTTTGGAAAAGAGGTAAATCTACTAACCTAATGTTGTTTAATGCCTTAGGAGAAATGAGCTTATAATGCTTGTTAAAACTACCTAAAGAGCAAATGGTGAATGACTTAGTAAAGTGTTTTCAAGAGCTTAGTAAAAGGCATATGTGTTGTTAAGTGTATTTGCAGGTCAAAGGCAAATATATTGTGGAAATTCAGTGTTTATGATTTATGCATCTTAAGGGCCTAAGAGCCATGTCATTTAAGGGCCTAAGTGCCATGCAATCTAAATTATGCACTATATTGTGATGTGGTGCTATACGAGTGAAGTTTGTGTATAATAAGTGCTTGATGGATTTTTAGTGTTCTTGGTTGTTTGTTGGTAAAAACAATGTGTTTTGGTTTAGTAATGTTCTAGGAGAACCTATGTCGAAATTTAGGTAATAAATGTGAAGTTCTAGGAGTTTAAAATGAGTTTGATAAGTTAAGGAGTATTTAGAATGGTTAAGTGTTTTCCTTGTGAAAGAAACATGCATTAAGGTGATTTAAGATGTGAGAAGGACTTAGGCATGAGCTTGAGGTTTTAGTATGTACCAAAGTCATTTTGGACTTAGGTAAAGACTTAGGCAAACTTTGGTAAAAATAAGGAGGAAGTGTGAATTTGAAAAAGGGATTTCAAGAAAGACATAAGGAGTTAGTTGTGAGAAATGATGCTTGGGAGATGATGTTAAAATGAGGAGAAAGCATTTGGGATAGTGGTTATCATAGGTATGAAATACCATTGGGAAACTAAGGAGGAAATAACATAAGTGTTAAGGAATTTTACAAGGAAATAAGTAAAGGCTTAAGGAATTAGGAAATGAGTTTCATGGATGTTGTATGTGGATATAAGGGTACCAAATGTTGTTAGGAAGCATTAAGAGGCTTTAGGAGAAGTTTGGTGAAGTTTTGACAAATTTGGGTAAGTTTAGAGGACGTCCGACCCAGGGGTCCGACCCAGTTTTGGGTCGGACAGCCTCTGTTAGACGTTAGGAAATTGTTCTGGAATGGTCCGACCCAGAAGGGTGGGTCGGACATGGGTCGGACGGTCATATTTCAAAGGAGGGAAAATGTTCTGGAATGGTCCGACCCAGTCGAGTGAGTCGGACGTGGGTCGGACGGGCATGTTTATAAGGCGGTAAAATGTTCTGTAATGGTCCGACCCAGAAGGGTGGGTCGGACATGGGTCGGACATGGATGTTCTGAGGTCGATGAAATTCTCTGTAATGGTCCGACCCAGTCGAGTGAGTCGGACGTGGGTCGGACATGTCTCTGGAATGGTCCGACCCAGAAGGTTGGGTCGGACATGGGTCGGACAAGGTAAGGTTCTTCAGACCCAAAAACCACTGGAAGGGTCCGACCCAGTTATGGGTCGGACGGTGGGTCGGACATACCAAAACTTAAAAAAAAAAAAGAAAAGAATGTGACTTATGTAGTTAACCCTAGGGAGTGTAATGAAGGTAACCTAGGGTAAAGTTAGACATTAAACATGTCAAATAATTATGTTAAACACTTAGTAAATTTGGAGGTTAATTAAGTTAATTAACCGACATTCTTGAATCATGTATATGAGTGACCTACGGTGGAAACAAATCAAGGCAAGGACCAAGGTATGGTTTTCTTGCAGTCTGTTGCCTACCGGTTTACACCGGCTTGTGTGTTGTATGTTTTTCTGTGTGTTTATGACGTTATAAGATCTAAACATGTAATGAGTTTACAGTTGTTCATATAATTGTGATGTTATGATGTGACTCTCTTCCCTTGTGTGTGACTAACATGACTTACCACTTATTGTGTGTTGGTTGTTAAGTTCCACTATGAACTTCTAACAAGTGTTAACTGGGAAGTGAGGAATCCGGTTGTCCGGTCATGCATGTAAGTTAAGAGTAGATATCTGAATCAGATTCGACTCTTATGTTGTTAAGATTGTTCTCCTTAATTTGGCGTTCGATCTCCCGCTAGCTTCTTCCAAAGCTTACCTATTCTGACTTATGATCGGTTTAGTGGGAACATGTGTTTGTGTGGTGTGTTCGGGTCACTAAATCCGAACCATCTGTGACTTAAGTTACTCGTTCGTCTGACAGAACGGTAATGAGTGTGTTTAACGAGCTTAACATGAGAGTGAATCATTCTCTAGGCTCTTGTGATATTTGACCCTTGTGGTTTGTTATTGTGGAACGAAGATCCACCGTGTATGTGATGTTGTGCTGCGCACTATTAATGCTATGCCACATGTTATGTTATGTATGTAAATGAATGCCATGTTATCATGACAATTAGTTGCGCGTATCCCGGTAGCCGATGGGCTGCGCGTTAGCCATACCAGCCAAGGGTTGCTGACCCCCTCGGGGGATCCATATTTCTTATACTGCAGGATGAGGATCGAAGAAGCGGAGTGGCTCTAGATCCTAGGAGGTGGTTTACTTTTGTATACTTTTGGATGTTGGCCCGGGATGCGCCTGTGCTCCCGTGGCGTGATATTATTTGGTTGTGACAGTTAACAGTGGTGTGACACAGTGAAGGACTTATGTATACACTCGGTATTGTATATAATGTATTTCTGGTTAGTTTATGCTCGGGAGTCTGATCATCAGACCGGTACACTTGTATTTATTCTGCCTTGTCAACCACGTGGGTGGTTGACGGCGTTGTAGCACCGTGGCGTTAGTTGCTGTTTAGTTATTTATTTCCGCTGCGATTTCGTTTAGTATCATGTGCGTAGTAGGGGTGTTACAAAAAGTGGTATCAGAGCGAAGTATCGCTCTGATGACTAGAATACCGAGCTTAGGAATATACCGAGTTAGGAAACCTAACTACAGTTACTTCAGTGAACGTTATGGAAGGTTAACCACTAACTAAGTGTGGAGATACCTTATTGTCGGGAAGCGTTACAACCGTTGGACCGATAAGTGTGCAAGCATATTGCTAATGAATATTCATGTGAATACAGATGGCAGGTATACCGCGTGGTAGAGGCCGCGGAAGTGGTACTAGTGATGCGGGTGACCAGGGCGAGAGCACTACGGCTCAGGTTACGGCTGAGGCTGTAGCAGCCGCTGTAGCCCAGATGGTACCCCAGCTTGTAGCTGCGATACAGCAGGGGCAGATGCCCGGAGTTCAACCACCACCGCCACCGCCACGAGAGACCAATTGGGTCAAGGCATTGGCAGACCTGAGACCCCCTTCATTTCATGGGGAGACCGACCCACGTAAGCTGGAGGCGTACATCTCCGAGTTGGAGACCGCCTACGAGACCTTGGCTGTACCTGCAGAGGCTAAGGTCCGTCTTGCCGCTTACTACCTGAAGGGTTCGGCACAGAACTGGTGGAAGCTTGTGAGAGAGGACCTGGCGGATCCTCAGTTTGGATGGAGGGAGTACACGGCTCTGCTGCGAGCCAAATACTACCCTGTGCACGTTCAAGAGGCCAAGCGCCTGGAGCTGGATAGTCTGAGACAGGGGGACAAGGTGTCGGTTGATGAGTATTACACTGCATTCACCCCTTGTCCACCTGTTACCGGACCTGGGATACTCGAACCGGGTGCTGGTAAACCGTTTCTACAACGGTCTCAGCCACCGTCTTCGCTATGGGATGGGGCCAGCTGAGTATACTACCTTGCAGGTAATTTAAATAAAGAGTGATGTGAATATGTGTAGTCTACGAGTGAGTATTAATGTGAGTTGCGAGTATGTATTGCGGGGCATGACAGACATCCTAAATTCAGGAGTGCTATCATGCCGCTGCTAAGGTGGAGATCACCGTCCGTCTGAGGGACGAGGAGAATGCGCACAAGCGCAAGGCCACGAGCGAGGGCCAGAGTCCGCAGGGGTACGGGGGAGGAAAGAAGAAGAAGAAACCTTATCCCCAGCCCCAGAAGAGTCAGCACCAGGGTGACAAGGGCCAAGCCCAAACCACCACGGCTGAGGAGCCACTGAAGCTCACATATGCTTATGCGGCGAAGCCCCTATGCTCTTACCCACCTAAGGGTAATTATTTAATCTTGTGTGATAAGTTGAAGTGTATGTTGATAAATTGTGAGGCAAGTATTGATGGTGTATTGTGATAGCAGCTAGCACGGGCTCTGGACCGGAGCGCCACTATTACTGTAAGTGGTGCAATGGAGACAACCCCGGCAAGGACTGCAAGGGAAATGAGGTGCAGTGTCGCTACTGCGAGAAGTGGGGTCACCGTGACCACGAGTGTTACCGGAACCCCAGCAGCAGAGTCAACAAGCCCAGGGGGCAGTGGAAGGGTAAGGCCACAGCAGCTATTGATGGCCCGAAGACGGCTAACCAGCCACCCACAGATCAGAGGCATACTGATTCCCAGAAGGGGAAGGGGTCGGGACCTAGCAAGGCCGCCCTGAATGTAGTGGACCGGTCTGAGGCGCCAGGGCCCTCTTCTAGACCAGGTACCGCCTAAACTGTTGAATGTAATAAGTGATTGCATACCGCATTTCATGCATGTGTATATTAATGAGTCCAAGCGTATTATCATGTAAGTAAAGAGTTAAAGTATAGTGTGAAAGACACCTAATTAAATAATTCTAAACTTAAAGGAACCTTCAATATATGTTATCCAATCCCACCCACACCGAACCCTGAAGAAACCACCATCAACATCACCGACTTTCCAATGGAGCAATGTAAGGTTATCCAGCCAGGTATGATACTTTTAAATGGATACCTGACACCGGAAGCACAAATCCATGTCATCAGACGATGCGACGAACTTGGAGCTAAACCTGGAGGTTTCTACACACCTGAATATCCGAACGGATCAAGAATGCAATTGAAGATGATGTGCATGGGTAAGGACTGGAACCCTTACACCAAGTCATATCAAGAAGTGCGAGCTGAAGATGGAGCAACAGTACCAAGTATACCTGAGGAGTTCCATGCGGTCGTTAATCACGCCGTGGGAATTGCTCAACAAGTTGAAATGGAATCAATTCCAAATGTGAAAGCAGATTTGTGTATTGTGAACTTCTACCAGAAAGGTGGACGGTTAGGTTTACACCAAGATAAGGACGAGTCACCCGAGTCTCAAGTAAGGGAGTTCCCATGGTGTCTTGGTCCATTGGTGATACCGCAGTGTTTGTGTATGGCGAGCAGAAGCGTGCTGATCTCGCAAGGAAGTTAATACTAAAGTCAGGAGATGTGCTAGTTATGGGTGAGCTGTCAAGGATGCTATACCATGGCATCAGGAAGATCAAACTGAATACCGCACCGTCGGCAGTGATCAATGCCACACACATGAAACCCGGACGTTTGAATTTGACCTTCAGACAATTTTAAAACCTTGTATAATTCTGTAATGTGTTAAGCCAGTATATGTTGAGGAAGTTACGTATGTGTTAAGTTATATCAACCATGTAAACCAACAATGTTGTAAAGAGAAGGTATTAATGAATAAAGTGGAGTTATTGAAGTATATCAACAGTGTTGTTACCCAGTACTTATTAGTTTGCCAATGAATTAGGCTGTGAACTCGGAACGGGAGGTACATTGAGTGTCTGCAATGAGGCAGAAGCCGGCAAGAGCGGCACAATCCTCACCGGTACCTTTCCAGTGAATGGCGTGGATGCATCGATCTTGTTCGACTCTGGAGCCTCACACACATTTATTTCGCTATCTTTTGTGAAGAGGCTGGGGTTAGATGGAGATGAGATGCCAGACTTCTTGGTCACTCTCCCATCGAAAGAGCGGATCAGGTGTACCCGCTACCACCGAGATGCTGTTGTACGAATCAGAGGTGAAGAGTTTCCGATCGACTTCATAGAGTTCGACGGACTTGGATTTGATGTGATTGTCGGGATGAACTGGTTGGAGCGGTACAAGCGCAGAATCCTGTGTGCCGAGCATCGACTGCTTCTTCGGAGTCCATCTGGGGTTACCATATCATTCCGCCAGAGGCCCAGGGAGCCTTCGACTCAGATCATCACCGCCATGGCCATGTATCGTGAGTTACGACGAGGGAGTGATGTATACCTCTGCTATGTCCAGGACATAGAGAGAGACCCTGAGTTTAGCCCAGATGTGCCGGTAGTGTCGGAGTTCCCTGATGTATTTCCTAAGGAACTGCCGGGCATGCCGCCAGCACGAGAGGTTGAGTTTGAGATCGACTTAGTTCCGGGCACTGGACCCATTGCGAAAGCACCTTATCGTATGGCTCCAGCAGAGATGACAGAGCTCAACGAGCAGCTGAGAGACCTACTCGACAAGGGCTTTATCCGCCCTAGTGTTTCACCATGGGGAGCGCCGGTCCTCTTCGTGAAGAAGAAGGACGGTAGCCTCCGCCTGTGTATTGACTATCGAGAGCTGAATGCTGTTACGGTGAAGAACCGTTACCCTTTACCACGCATCGACGATCTATTTGATCAGCTGAGGAGAGCATCAGTATTCTCCAAGATAGACCTACGTTCCGGGTACCATCAGATTGCCATCCGTGATAGTGATATCGAAAAGACAGCGTTCAGGACTAGGTATGGGCACTATGAGTTCACAGTTATGCCGTTTGGCTTGTCAAATGCACCAGCAAAGTTCATGGACTTAATGAACCATTTGTTCCAAGATCAGTTGGACAAGTCTGTGGTAGTCTTCATCGATGATATTCTTGTGTATTCTAAGTCAGAAGGTGAGCACGAAAGCCACCTGAGAAATGTGTTACAAACATTGAGGAGGAATCAGCTGTATGCAAAGTTTTCGAAATGTGAATTTTGGTTGAACCAAGTGTCCTTTCTTGGACATGTGATTTCTGAAGCCAGGATCGCTGTTGATCCGGCAAAGATAGATGCAGTGCGCACCTGGCGTAGGCCGAAGACAGTTACCGATATCAGGAGCTTCCTCGGTCTGGCAGGTTATTATAGGAGGTTTGTGAAGGACTTCTCCAGTGTCTCGAAGCCGATGACTTCCTTAATGAAGAAGGATGCACCATTCGAGTGGACAGTCGACTGTGAGAGTTCTTTCACGAGTCTCAAGGATGCTCTGACATCTGCACCAGTCCTGACTATACCAGACGGTCCAGATGGTTTTGAGGTCTACTGCGACGCATCAGGTAGAGGTATGGGTTGTGTATTGATGCAACATGGGAAGGTCGTAGCATACGCCTCCCGTCAGCTGAAGAAACATGAGGAGAACTACCCTACCCACGATTTAGAATTGGGTGCCATTGTCTTCGCATTGAAGATATGGCGACATTATTTGTATGGGGTAAGTGTGACAATCTATTCTGACCACAAAAGCTTAAATTACTTGTTCACTCAGAAAGAGTTGAACATGAGGCAAAGAAGATGGGTTGAATTTCTGAATGAGTACGATATTAATCTGCAATATAAAGAGGGTAAGGCAAATGTGGTAGCTGACGCATTGAGTCACCGAGCACACTCTCTCCATTCGCTAGTCTCTCATACTGGCTTGGTTGAAGAGGTGCGGAGTGCTCAGATGACGGATCAGTACATGCTGGAGATCCGGCAGAAGCTTATTGATGGCACATTCGAGGGTCAGAAGTACGACTTCAGACTCCACGATGATGACCTGATTAGACTCAATGGCCGATTGTGTATACCTAGGAGTAGCGCTGAGTTGAAGGAGCGCATATTGAGTGAATCCCATTGTTCTACTACTTCGATTCACCCGGGAGCTTCAAAGATGTATAAGGGTATGAAAAGATATTTTTGGTGGACAGGAATGAAAAAAGATGTAAGTGATTATGTGTTGAGGTGTCTCACTTGCCAGAAGGTCAAGTTTGAGCACCGACGGCCTGGTGGTATGGTACAGCCAATGCCAGTGCCTGAGTGGATGTTCCATGATATCTCCATGGACTTTGTAGTAGGGCTTCCGCCTACAAGGGGAGGTCTGAATATGATATGGGTTGTAGTTGACCGACTGACCAAGGTGGCCCGATTCATTCCGATGAAGGACACTTGGAAAGTGGCAAGATTGGCAGAACTCTTTGATAAAGAAATTGTGAGACATCATGGTGTACCGAAAACGATTGTATCTGACAGAGATACCAGATTCTTATCTAGATATTGGAAGTCTACACGAGAGGCATTGGGTACTGAACTGAAATTGAGTACAGCGTTTCACCCACAGACCGATGGTCAGAGTGAGCGCACCATTCAGACACTTGAGGATATGCTACGTGCTTGTGCACTTGACTTTCAGACCAGCTGGATTGATAAGTTACATCTGATCGAGTTTAGTTACAACAACAGTTATCATGCTTCGATCAAGATGTCTCCTTCCAGGCCTTGTACGGTAGACCATGCCGCAAGCCTTTATGCTGGGATGAGTCGAGTGAGACGGTCATTATAGGACCAGATATCTTGAACAAGTTAGGCAGAAGTTCGCCAGATCCGGGCTAACATGAAGGCAGCTCAGGATAGACAGAAGTCGTACGCAGATGTGCGCAGACGTGACCTGGAGTTCGCCGTGGGCGATCAGGTATTTTTGAGAGTATCCCCCATGAAGGGAGTATTTCGTTTTGGCCAGAAGGGCAAGTTGAGCCCAAAATATGTGGGGCCATATGTTGTGACGGAGCGGATCGGCCCGGTAGCCTATAGACTAGATCTACCCGCCGAGCTGGGCAAGGTACATGATGTATTTCATGTGTCCCAGTTGAAGAAGTATATGTCTCATCCGGCTCATGTGCTTCAGCCTGAAAGGCTAACCTTAGAGCCGACCATGCGATCAGTGGAGACTCCGGTACGGATTCTGGATACTAAGACTCGAGACACTCGCCATAAGTCCGTGAGACTGGTGAAAGTTCTTTGGTCTAACCAGGACGTTGAGGAGGCCACTTGGGAGCTGGAAGATAAGATGAAGACGAAGTACCCGTCATTGTTTACTTCTTAGTGTTTATGTGTATAGGGTACGGGGCGTACCCCTTTTAAGGGGGGTAGAGCCGTTTCGGTTATGTGTGTACGACGTGTATTTGAATACATCGTCTATGTTATGTTGTTATGTTACAGACCGTTGTGTCTGAATGATGTGAATGATGTTGTATGGACCTTGTGTCCAATGTTATGTACCCGATGTTACGTTGTATGGACCTGGTGTCCAATGTTATGTAAGTGTGTTGTTAATGATGTATGGAAGTATTGTTTATAAGTATTCCCGTGTTCTAATATTTAGGATAGGTGGAAGTATGAACTTTGAGGGCAAAGTTCTTTTAAGGGGGGTAGATTGAAATACCCCAAACCTTAATATATTGTTTAAACACTTAAATATGGTGTATTAAGACTAGAAAGAGTCTTAGAAACATTAGTAAATAAATTTAAACAAAAGAAAACACAAGATGTGCTTTAAGGTCAATAAAGGCCAAAATGTGCTCTAAGCTTGGGATAAACTTGGTTAAGACCTAATGAACTTACCAAGACCTCATTTATACACTAATGAACATATTAAACCAATTACCAAAGAAAACCAAGCTTGAAAACAAGTTTAAACACAAAATGTGCTTTAAGGAGTCTTAAAGCACATTTTTGAAAATTGTCTTGTAAATGAGTTTTGAGTGGCTAGTTGTCCATCATTACTCTTAAATATATATGTGTACTATATAATATCACATTTGGATGTCTATATCAATGGGAAATCAAAAATTTCACTTCTATGTGCCTTGTTTTCATGAATAGTGATTTTTATAAGCTATTTTGTAACATATGTTGTATAAGTAATTAAATTGATAAATAAAGACTATAATACCCTCACTTACTATTGGGGGCCGGTTTTTAAGGTTGGTGACACACCACCCTTGTTAGCTTGTTAAGAAAATAAATAAGACTACTTAAGTACCTTTTTACTTTATAAAGTATAAATATCTTCAAAAGCAAATTCTATCTCATTCTCTCATTTCTTTCCTTGTATTCACACGGCTCCACCTCTCTTCTTCCTTCTCTTCCACGGTAATACCACACCACCTCCATTAAACCTCTTCTTTGATCTCTTGTAAAATCTTGCTCACTTGTCCAAATCAAAAACAAACACCACCAATCTCTTCCTCTCATCAAGCTCTTCATTTCTATCTTCTTAAAATTCCAAG